>CM050164.1:267730673-268280532 GCA_027410445.1 Discoglossus pictus
AGTTTTTTTTTTTATTGGCATACATTAAAAAAGAAAGCACTGCACACATATATATTGAAAACTATTTTTTTTTTAAATTAATTATTAAGTCATTAATAAATTAATATACGTTAATGAATTAATCAATAACTGACATCATTGGTAAACCTAAAGAGGTAATTATGTTTTCCAAAAGAAGGGCAAACAGAAACAGTTATGAGCAAAGTATATATCAGGCTTAAAATAATGTGCAATATTGTAATTTTCTTAATCATGAACTCAATTTACTTATTAGGTCCAATTTACGTTCTTTAAAAGTTAATTACGTAAGCATATATATATGGCTAAATTATTTTTTTTGTTTATTATGAATGTATAATTAAATACTAAGGGCCTCATTCATTTGCAAGTTGTGTAATGCAATAGGGCTCTATATAAGCAGATAGCATATTTTTTTTGTATTTTTTTTGTTGAAAACCTTAGTTTTGGATAGATGTTCATTAACTAAAAATGTATGTCAAAATAATATGCTATGTCCTTATATAGAGCCCTTTTCAATTTTGCAAATTACAATTGAATGAGGCCCTAAATAAATATAGGTTAATTAATAAATCATTAACTGTCATCAATACAAAACAATAAGGGCATCATGAAATCATATACCTTTGAAATTGATGTTATTTGAGAAAAAATCCTTGAGAATTCACTCTGTCTTATCAGGTTCAGAGATGAGTAATCTGTGAAATTACATGAAAATCAATTTTTATGTTTGTATTCAATTAATTCGGGAATGAATGAAACTATGATGTTGGCATAGATGCAAAACATAAATGCATAATCATCAATATATTCATAAATAAATTCATTTTAAAATTTTAAATGTAGCAGATGTCAGAATGTAAGAAAGAGCTTTAAAGATGTAACTGCTTTGAAGGTCCTATCCCTGTAAGACAATTATAAGCACTCCAGATATGGAAGTGCTTTGTAAAATGTACATATTTTTTGAACTATTGTAAAAAAATATATATATTATTATTATTAATTAATAGTTCACAAAGCAATGTACATGAATGAGTAGTAAGGAAGATATATACGTGCAGGTTAAAATTGTTATTACTTTTATTGCAGTATAAAAATTGTTTTTTTGTAATGATTACTAATTATTAATTAATTAAAATATTAATAGACATGTATTAATCAATAACTGTCAGCAATAAAAACAAAAAAAAAGACTTAATCCTTTTTTGTTCCATAAGAACATAATTAAAGGATATACCTGTAAAGGTGATCTTTATGCTGTTCAAAGGCTGCAAAGTCACTCTCTGTGTTCACTCATCTGCAGAGATGATGAAACTGTCAAATAAGATGGAAAGCATTTGTAATATTTGGATTCATCCCTATCAGGCAATCATCAGCAACACGGATATTTCAGTGCATAGTAAAATATACATATTTTTTGTGGTCCTTTTTTTGTTGTTGTTGATAATATTACTAATTAATATTTAATAAATTAATGTACATTAATAATCAATTAATCAACCAATTAATCAATGCCTAAATGTATTCTAAAGAGCTAAGCATTAATATATTAATAAGGTAAACACATTGAAAAATATAGAATATGAATAATTATTGAATAAAATAATGTACCCTAATAATTAATGAATCAATGTCTAAATATATTAGAAAGAGTTAAGCATGAATGTATTAATAAACTTTAATTGTATGCATTTTTTTTCACAATGATTACTAATGACTAATTAATAAATTAATGTACATTAGTAATTCAATTAATTAATATATTGCAAACAGCTAAGCATAAAAGTATTGCTAAACTTAAGCAAACTATAACTTTGTTGCTCAATTTTTTAAACTAATAATATAGTTGTTCATCGCCTAAGTGCTCCGAGTTAATGGCTCACCTTGCTACAGTGCTCATCGCTAAGTCAAACACACCACGCAAAGCTTGACGACATCTCGTAGTTCGACAATTATAATATGTGATTATACATTTTTTATTTCACTGATGTAAGCGTTAAGTGGAACTAAGCATAAAGGGTTCTATTGTTGTTTAGTCTTTCAGTTGTGTCTGACTCTCAGTGACCCTATGGTCTGCAGTAAGATGCTAATTGATGCTAACTTAATGCATGAGCCCCTGATGAAGGCTTTGTGAGTAGCCCATATCCACCCAATTTTAGAGTCCAAGTTAGTGTTAGTGGAAAAGTATGTTTCAATATCCTGTACATTCTGGTCTCTGAAACTTGGTTTGGTTATCAGCATCTCATTCAGTCTTCATGAGTAGGGTTGTCTGGAATTAGCGCCTAGGTCAATAGAGATACTGACTAGTGAATGGTCAGACAATGTGCAGGGATGTATCTCTGCCTTACTCAGACTGTCTAGTAAAGAGGAATCTATTATTATGGTATCTATCCTAGAGTAAGAGTTATGGACTGGAGAGTAAAAGGTATATTCTTTATCTTGGGGTGTTTCTGCAGACATCAATGAGATGAAGTTCTTGCATCAGAGCATCAGTTTGTCTCAGCTTGTTGGAAAACCTATCACCTTGGCCCCTGGATGATCTATAAATATGGGGGTGTAAAGCCAAGTTAAGATCTCCTCCCAAAATGAGTAAAAGGCAATGAAAGATATCTTAGTACCTAGGAGACTGCCAGAGAGAATGATAAAGCTTTTTAAAATTTTAGCTGTTAAACTGGAAGTCTTTATAGAGTAATAAAGCTACTATGGCCTTTTTAAATGGTTGGATAGATGCATAAAAACGCGAGGTAGTGTTTGTGCATACAGTTGGGGATATTCTAATGAGCAAAGTGGATTTCTTGTAAAAATATTACAGAGGAGTAGAGATATTTATACGGTATGAGATAAAAGCCTTAAGCCTTTTAAATGGGGAATTGAAGCGTTTGACATTATGGGAGATTAGTGTAAATGTAGTGTCTATCATCCTACCTTAGTGAATAAGTAAGCATGTAGATGGTATGCTAGCATTGTCTGGGGGGAAGTCAGTGGTGGATATAACAGGTCAGTTGTCCTGCACCAGAGGGTCTGGAGGTGGCGGCAAGATGGTGCGTAGAACATGGGGTAACTGAGACAAGAGAAGAGGGAGAGAGTTGTCAGTATTGAATATTAACATGTTAAATATTGGAGTGACCATTATTCCTCAAAAACAAACTAAAGGCACAAATGTGCCAGGGGTAAGAGGGACGCAATTCCTCACCCTTAAATTCCTCTTATATGAGGAGAGTATAAAATAGACACAATCTCACTTCAGATATGGAACTTACTAAGTAAGCATTTAAACAGGTTTGGTCTAATCTGGATAGAACCAGTGAAATAAAGACTTTAACCTGGATATTAGACAGTTCAAGCTCTGATGTAAAAATGCTTAGAGTCAATGAAAAAGTGAACATATCCAAATGAATGGTGTCGCTGGTGGGAAAATAGTATTGTCATGCATACTATTTAACACAGTAATTTTTCCTGTTTGCAGCCAAGTTTTAAAGTAGAGGGCCTAAGTTATTTAGAGGGAGATACTGGTGATCAAGAAATGGATCATTTGGTGCAATCTGGGTTCTCCATTCTCGCTGATTCAGAGGGACATCAGTTCATTGACTGGTGGGTCTTGTTGATGAGGTTTAGTTTAAGAAGGTGTCTGCGGCAGTCTTCCAGGTCATACGCGATATAAGAAGTTGATCCCGCTTGAAAAATTAAACTGCAAGGAAAACCCCAGCTGTATTTAATATTGTTTTTAGTCGGGATAAGAAGAGCAGGTTTGAGCAGCTTGCATTTATGAAGGATTGAAGGGGCCAAGTCTGCAAACATGTGTGCAAGAGAGCCATCTGTGCCTGAAATAGAAGGAAGCTTTCTAGACGCTGCAAGAAGAGTATCTCTGTTTCTTTTGGCATAGAAAGCTATTATATCCTTAGGTTTAGTTTCTGGGCCCCCCCCCCCTAGGCTCTTTGTGGCCTTTCAATTTCCCAAGAATTTTCCTATTGTGTTGGGAGTATGCCACGTATAACTGCGTTTAAGTATGGTGTAAGATCAGTGATGGAGCTGGGGATACAATGATGCATATACTGTATTCTCGCCCTATTTTCTAGGTTCCAGTGCATGTAATTAGGAGGTGTTTTGTGTGATATCTAAGCTATCTTTGGACTGAGTGTCCAGGGTTTGGTCCGTGATGGTATCAAGGCTTTTGAGTGCGTTGACCTAGGTTGGAGATATTTTCTCTAATTTATTTTACAGCTTTAGAGAGATGTGATTGTAGCAAGTTTTCAAATTGGGTCAGCTTAAGATCTGTTAGTTTGGGTGGTATTTCCTTGGATCCTTTCTGAATCAGAATTATCTAAGGATCTAGCAGCAGATTCAGGTGGAGGGTCTTTAGTTGCTGTTTCTAAATAGCTAAAGTAAACTGATCCTTTAGTTAACTTTAAACATATCTTTTCCCACTTTTGGTGGTCCCATGTGACCCCTAGATCTAATTTCCATTGTCTAATACATTTTGGTTTTTGGTTAGTCGGAGGATGATTCAGAATTTATTAAAGGATCCCCAAGATTCCTTTGATTAGTGAGGCTTTATTGCAAATGCGAGATAGCCAGGAGGATTGAGGTATTCCCTAAGTCCGAATCATAGAGGTGATATGATGTCTGATTTTGTTATTTTTATTTTATTTTAAATTGGTCTACTGAGAGCAGTTGTTCATCTAGGAGCCAAGCTTCTAGTCTATCTAGTTTATGAATATGCCACCATGCTTTAGATTCTTCTCCCATACTTTTAAGTATTTGTGATGAAGTGAGAGTGGGGGTGAAATGTTGTGTTTTAGTTGCGTTCTCGAGTTGGCCCAAGCCCAGTTTTTTAAGGTTAACTTAAGTAATCATGGGGTTGGTAAGTCTAGAGCTCAAGTATACTTTTTTATGTCATTCTTCAGGAAAACCAGTAGGTGACACTGATGAGTTAAGATTCATAGTGTAAACACCACTACCAATAGCTGCAGTGAAAGTTCTAGGAAAGATCTTCTGTATTTCTTGAGGTATTATATTGCAAAGAAATAGAAGATGTAGTGTTCCTTAGTATGTCTTCTAATTTAGGTTGAATGAAAGTCAGTAGTAATATCTAGGTTCACAGCCATTTAGTTAGTTAGTTGTATCGGTGTGCATGGGCGTTGTCACACTATAGGCGCCATTTTAGATATCTTAACATTGCAATTCAGTAGTGCTATAAGTGAATATTGCTGTCCCAAATTATCAGTCCCTTGTATAGGAGAGTAGGGTTTGTCCCTGGGCTTGTACACAGGAGGATTTTGAGGAGCCCTGAGGGCCAGATAGGAGACATGCCATAATTAATTAATTAATCTATTCATTGTAATACTGTTTATCATACCAGTGAGACAACAGTTTGTTCTTAATTTGTTTTAGTGTTCTTTTTATACAGCGCAATATTTAAGTGTGTGAATAAAGGTCATTTTTTAAGATTTTCTGCCTAAGATAATTATCTAAGAAATCATCCTCAATAGTCGAGAAGAGTGTTCTTTTTCTTTCATTTTTTAATTTGTTGTCTTGTTCACACTTACTATTGAGGTTTAAGGTCCTTCCAATACTAAAATATTATTGTAATTAATGCGTCTATTTGATATACTTTATATTTAATCCAGTTTATTATTGTATCAGTGTTGGAAGGCCTTTTACTCCAGAAAAGTAGGCCCTTACAGCCTTATTAAATTGCAATTCGGCAAATTCTAAAGGGCTCTATTTAAGCACATAGCATAATTTTTTTACAGAAGTTTTTATTTAGTGAAGACCTTGCTTTTGGATAGAAGTTCACTGACTAAAAACTTCTGTAAAAAAAAATATGCTCTGTGTTTAAATAGAGCCCTTTAGAAATTGCCGAATTGCAATTTAATAAGGCTGTTAATTTGTTTCTATAATCTATCATTAATGTCTCTAGTTGTGCATATCCATATGGTTATCTTGGCAAATATACTGGAGTGGGCTGCCCCTTCCTTCTCCAGTGGACAGAGATTTGTCTGACCTCTCTGCTATGACCTGCCCATCATGGGTGACCCTACATGGTGTAACTCACAGCTTTGTTATGTACACAAGCCCAGGACAAGGTAGCCAAGGGGAACGGGTTCTGTTCCTAATTGTTAATGTTATTTCAATTACATTACAAAGTACAAAGTTCTAGAGAATCACATTAATTTTATCTGCAGAGGTTAAAGGTCAACTGAAACTTGCATGTACCCATTATATTCTATATATAAAACAAGACTTATTTTGCTTAGCTTAATAATTACCCAGCGGAGTAACATTTTGTTCTGTGCAGAACTAACTGTATTTGAGAGGAAAACCTTTTAGTTGTCAGCTGTAACATAACAATTCTTGTTAACATACAAAGATTTTTTCAGGTTTTGGAAAAATATTTGACTTTATTCAAGTAACATCTCCCTCTCAGTTGAAATATGGTGTCAGTTACCTGGCAGCCTCTGTCCTACTCATCCTTTGAAGTTCTGCTCATTATTTGTGTAAATTCACAAGAAATAGCTTGTCAATCTAGTGGGTTCAACTTAACATTTTTTAAATTCCTTCACAAATAGCTTTGTTACTACCTGACAAATGCGTGAAGTGCAGCCAATTAGGGAGGAATAAAACGGCAGTTGAACACTTTGCATAATAATAGAATGTGATTAAGTGCCTCCAAAATATAGCTTTGGATGGATGTGAGTAAATGTCACAATCTAAACTAGGTTACCCAAGCCAGCCTCTAGACTGCTTCATAAAATAAAAAATATGTCTGCACAAATTGCGGATGAAAATACTTTATTCTAAATAAAAGCCCTTGTGGAAATATTTTATTATGCAGATTTCCAATACTCATGGAGAATACATAGCCAAATTAAGTTAATTAAGTTTAAAGAAGGAAATAATAAACTAAATGTAACATTAGCAACTGGAATCATCTACATAAAAGTTGGTTTTATTAACCCTATAATTAGCAAAAATCCTCTACATAAAATCTGGTGCTCAGTCTGTGAATGAACAACACTAGTAAATGTTTTGCTCTATATGCATGATAATCCACTGAGAAAGCAAAATGTTTGCTTCAATGAGCTTTACATTGGCAAGAAACATCCTATAGCATATCAGTCTGACATAAATCAGCATGATCTAGTCCTGAAATGCTAGGCAATTCACCCCTGAACAGAAGATACAGCAAAGCTCTGACATACTTTTTGGCCTGATGTCCCTAGGCCATTGGTAAACGTTTTTGCATGTTGTACTTGGGCTCAAATTAGCTCTTAATGGAGGTCACAATTTGCATTTTCTTATAAATGAGGGTTGCAATTTCATAAAAGATATAGAAATCAATGCAATTGCTTGTCAAAATTGTTATTTTAGTATTTTAATCCAAGTTGCCAAAATTGTCTTGTGGGTGCCATGTAATTGCTCGGCAAATTTGCTTGTTAGAACTCTTATATCTATGTAGGAGCCTTGCAGAAGCCATGTAATGAACTCCAAAAATGCACAATGTTCTTCTGGAGAAATGTAAACAGCCCTTTCATATATAATATAAATATAAAGTAGTATAGAAAATGAATAGTACACATGTGATTCTATTTGAATGTCTATAAAATAAGTTAATAAGCTTATTTCCTGCTCAAGTTTCTCAGAAATACAGTTGATGCACTGCACTCTGGGAAACTGTGGGGGAATTGCAAATGAGACCACAATGTACTCTCACTCTATTAATCCTTTATACATGGCTCCTTTTAAGAATATGCTCTCTGTAATGAACAGCACAGGATGGATCATTCACAAACCAGGAGACCTACCCACAGACAGCACTGTTTGATCCTAATGGATCTCATCAGTGTGGGGCTGGTTTGTATATATATATATATATATACATATATATATATATATTTAATAAGACTTGCTTTATCACATTTTATATGAATAATTATGCCCTTAGAATGACCACATTGTTTACAGTGGAACTATTATCTAATTCTAAGATGTGGCCCTTAAAGATTTTCCATGTGGCCCTAATCCTATTTTCGCAGAGGAAAAATCAACCATTGTGTCTGATAAAATCTTTTTTCTATACATCCAATAAGAGGTTAAAAAACACTGCAATGTATTAACTGTATGAGCTAGATGTTTTAAGCATTGATCATTAATAAAATTAATATTTAACAATTTAAAACAATTAACAAAAACAATGTTTAATATTAAACTTGCTATCGAAGTTCAAACTCACTTGATGTTTATTTCCTTTCAAAAATAGATAAATTGGAGGAGATTTCTTTATCTATCAGACAGTACTAAATTTAGAGGCACAAGCTTATAACAACATAATGAACTTCATTGACTCTTGTTGTGAGAGCAATCTATGAATCCTTATTTACTCTCCTACATAAACAGATTGTTCTTAAAACCCCTTAGACCTGTCTCTCAGCCAAATCACCCACTTTTTTCACCTATAACTGTTGAATGTAAGCTCCAAATTTTTTACATATTTCATTGGAACACATAAACATATTAGCCAGTGAAATAATACTGGAATTAAAAATTAGGACAAAAAAATAACTGGTAAAAATAACAAACAAATGAACCAAAACAATCCCAAAAGAAGAAGAGTTAGGAAATGAACTGTGCTCTATTGAACAGTGTATTACTAATCTCTGAGTTCTGAGTGTTCTTAAATGTGTTACAGTTATTAAAATATTGATACTAGAACTGTCATATCCATATTTATATACCCAATTTAGCCATATGATTACCCCTAATATTCCTCCTCCATGACTTGAGGACACTATCCTTAGCTTAAGCACAGTTCTAGCTGTAATAGTACTTATTTTTATATGCTAATGTAATATTTATAAATATTGCTTTGTTGCACCTCATATATAGCAATAAATATTTTTCACATACATCTGCATTCATATTTCTCAATATACAGTACATATTATAAAAAATATAAATTTGGTCATTAACTAGTCTATGCCAAAATGCAGCAAATTGTGTTTTTATGGTTTCTGTAGATTGGCTATGCTAAAATGCAGATAAGTGCTTGAAATTCACTAAACCTAAATAAGTAATTCTGTAATCACTCTGCTGGTTTGTAGTCAGCACAGCCTGTAACTATTAAACTGTAACTTTAATTAGAAAGCATTAGCTTTAACCTGATTATTTTTTCGGCAGCAAAGGACACAAGGGCGAAATATATCAATCTTTTTTAATGAGACCTGAATATAAACAAGTTGAGAAATCACCACTTGGAACCTCAGCAGGTAGCCAAAACAGGCTAAGTCCTCATTTAAATATTCCTTTATACAATGCAGTGCAATGGGTGATGCTGATTAAACTTTTTTATTTTTGATGACATGGTACAAAATTAATTGGCACACCTGGTGACTTTAATTCATACTCTTATCAAGTAAACTTATTCATAACAAGATTGTGTTTATTAAGAACAAAAATATTTAAAAGTATAAAAACCTACTTATACTTCAATGCAGAAAGAAGATTGGTTCAAAATAAAAATCCAGATATGATACTTTCTGAAGGTTTGATTAATATTGGAATATTTTCACAGATAATTTTATACATTTTCAAAATAAATGCACAGCATTTTATTGTAGCATACATTAAAAAAAAAAAAAAACATAAAAAGTTCAAAACATATAGTAATGAAAATGAAAAAATCATGGTTATGTAAATGAGGGTTTTAATTGTGAAAACTGGTTATTCAGAAATTATCTTAAGGAACACCAAGGTAGAAAGAAATGAAATAATTACTATAAGATATAATCATTTCTGACGATTCAGCGCAGGAAGCTCATTGTGTAAAATATCTTTTATATTTAAATAGTGAAAGAGAAAGACTGGATAATGTCACTGTTATCCCAATAATATGGGAGGTCAACACGGACCTTAAAGACTACCAAAATATTACACACATCAAATTATCTTCTGAATATTGCATAGTCACACATTGCCATAGGTCGAATCCAGTGGCGGCTGGTGACTTTTCAAGTTGGAGGGGCGACAGGGCGAAACATAGCCACTCCCCCTTTTTCAAACCACACCCATTTTCATAACTAATCCCCTGACATCATGATGACCTTTATAAGCCCCGCCCAATGACCTTATACTTGTAAAGCCCATTGAAATACATGATTACAATGCAGAAATGTCAAGAAGTAAAGTAACAATGTGTTAAATTCATTGGTATACAATATAGATTGAAAAAACTCATGTGACAAGACTACAGCAATATCATAATTTCACCTATACACATTAACAGAAAAATTAAAGGAGTGACACCTACCATTAGTCGGCTCTTCTTCTCAGGGTATTCACATTCAGTAAGTTGACCAACGAGTAGAAACAAATCTGCAGCCACATAGGGTTTGCACCTGGGGTTGAAAGAAAACAAGCAAATCAATCAGACCATTCAAGAACAAAACCATACTTAAAAAACATTAAAAGACCAAGTGGAACCATATAGGCCCCAAACATACCTTAGAAGACCAAGTGGAACCATATAGGCCTCAAACATACCTTAGAAGACCAAGTGTGACCATAGGCCCCAAACATACCTTAGAAGACCAAGTGTGACCATATAGGCCCCAAACATACCTTAGAAGACCAAGTGTGACCAAATATGCCCCAAACATACCTTAGAAGACCAAGTGTGACCATAGGCCCCAAACATACCTTAAAAGACCAAGTGTGACCATATAGACCCCAAACATACCGTAGAAGACCAAGTGTGACCATAGGCCCCAAACATACCTTAGAAGACCAAGTGTGACCATAGGCCCCAAACATACCTTAGAAGACCAAGTGGAACTATATAGACCCCAAACATACCTTAGAAGACCAAGTGTGACCATAGGCCCCAAACATACCTTAGAAGACCAAGTGTGACCATAGGCCCCAAACATACCTTAGAAGACCAAGTGGAACTATATAGGCCCCAAACATACCTTAGAAGACCAAGTGTGACCATAGGCCCCAAACATACATTAGAAGACCAAGTGGAACTATATAGGCCCCAAACATACCTTAGAAGACCAAGTGTGACCATAGGCCCCAAACATACCTTAGAAGACCAAGTGTCACTATATAGGCCCCAAACATACCTTAGAAGACCAAGTGTGACCATAGGCCCCAAACATACCTTAGAAGACCAAGTGTCACTATATAGGCTCCAAACATACCTTAGAAGACCAAGTGTGACCATAGGCCCCAAACATACCTTAGAAGACCAATCAGCACTGTATAGGCCCAAACCAGTGGATCTTGGGATTCAAGAAAACAACAACATTTCACTTCTGTTTAGACAACACAATAATCAATGTCAAACAAACACGTTGAATTAGCATATGGATAACCATATGAGCAGTAACGCCACGCCAAGGCTTCAACAATTGTTACTGACCATTCACACACCTTTCATAGCTCCTTCAATATGCACACCCATACACCATTCATACTTTACTTACCACTAGTTATTTTTGGTAGTGAGGTGGTGCCATTTCTGAGAACTTTACGTAACCTTGAAGGTGCCTCCAATTCCTTCAAACCAATGCATTCAACCGCTACAGGGCCATGGTGCTTTTTAAATACCTTTTTATCCTCTTCAATGTGGAGAAGCATCTTTCTGGTTCTTTAGTAGTCGTCGGGGTTGTAAGCAGGATTCCTTATAGCTTCACTCACTCTGTTAAATTATGTAGATTAAATTGATGGTAAAGTTGCTGCAGAGCAACAGCACTTGTACAGACATGGAATTCTTGCTTCCCGTACACAAGTGACAGCTACCCTTGGAAGTGCCTCCAATTCCTTCAAACCACGCCAAGGCTTCAACAATTGTTACTGACCATGCACACACCTTTCATAGCTCCTTCCATATGCACACCCACACACCGTTCATACTTTACTTACCACTAGTTATGTTTGGTAGTGTGAGGTGGTGCTGCTTAACGCAGTTTATCTTTGCACACCCTGGGGGTATGCATTCTTCTTTGCTTCAATCACTTGTATTTAAATTTTGCACGGCAATCTTTCAAAGAACAAAACTTCTCAATGGTTTTTTCATTGAAGTCTGGGATCTCGGAAATCAGTTGCTTTTCCATTGAGAGCATCGCCAATGCATTCAACCGCTCCAGGGAAATAGTGCTTCTTAAAAAGGTTTTTATCCTCTTCAATGTGGAGAAACATCTTTCTGATTCTGCAGTGGTCATCGGTGTTGTAATCAGGATTCTTAATAATTTCACTGTCTCTGTGAAATCATTCTGCAGATTAAATTGATGTAAAAGTTTGTGCAGAGCAACAGCACTTGTACAAGCATGAAAATCTGTCTTCCCATACAGAAGTGACAGCTCAGTGCGTAATTGTTCCTTCTTCAGTATTGGATATGCTTGCACGATGTCTTCCAGAGCTTGGGTTGGAAAGCAAGTGTCATAGGTTTTATACAAGTCACTTTGAACAAGTTTGGCACTGACTAGGTGATTTGAAAATGAAAAACGTTCTTTTGCATGAACCACCACTATGTCACATACCTCTCTTGAAAGTTCTCTCAAGGTTGAGATCTCCGCACTCCGTCTGTTGACTGTTACATCGCTCGGCAAACTTGCTTCTATCTCTTCAACAGAATTACGGATTTTCTGGATGCTGGCGACAAAGTCTTCTGTGACTTTTTTGATATAAACAGTATCCGTGTCTCGCTTCTGAAGCTGACTATAGAGGATGTCAACATGTGGCATTATTAAATGAAATAATTTAAGGAAGTAAAGGAACTCCCTGTCTTCCAGCATTCCAATGAAACCTGCGGCTTCACGTATAGATGTTGGATCAAAGTTTAGACATGCTTCAATTGTCTGGAAACACTCAAGTAGCGCATCTCTGTTCTCGTAGATGACATTCACGGTCCTAACGTTGAAGTTCCATTGTGTAGGTGCACCTCTTGGAAGTCTTCTACCAACTACCTCATCCAGAACTCCAGTCCTTTTTGGAGAGCGTGAAAAAAAAGATGGTATGCCGCCTATGTTGGAAAAAAAAAACTCGAACTCTTCAAATCCTTGAAACTGCTTTCTCCATTAATAGGTTCAGTTGGTGAGCATAGCAATGGACGTAGTGTGCGTTCGGGTACACGTCTTTTATTTTTCTTTGAACTCCTCCTTGATCTCCACGCATCACACTGGCACCATCGTAGCTTTGAGCTATGAGTTTCTTCTTGTCTTCTGGCTCTGGGAGAACAGTATTCAGACTTTCCAGCACAACAGCAGCAATCGAGTCTGCATCCGTTGATTTCATTTCCGTGAAGCCATCAAATCTTTCCACCACTTGATGCTTCTTGTCAATGTAGTGATAGACTACAACGCACTGTGTCCTAGCGGAAATATCGGTTGTTTCATCCGCTTGGATTGCCACAAACTGGCCTTCCTTAAGCTCTTGGTGAATCACTTCCTTAAAACTTCATGCATGCAGTCCAGTAGCTCATTCCGCATGGTTTTGGACGTGCCCTTAAACACAGTTGCAGTCTTCAAATGCTGTTCCATTGCACTATCGATACTACCAACCAAATCCACCAGGCCTCGAAACACTCCTGGATTTAGCGATGTTTCACGCTCGTCGTGTCCTCTTAATGCCAGTTCAAAAGCACCACAAAAGCGAACACAATCAATTATCTTGGAAAGGATGTACCTGTTCTTAGCCACTTCTTCGTTGTGTTTTTGAATACTGACTTGGTATCCTTGGTCCAGTTGAACGGCAATGTTTGCCTGTCCAAGCATCTCAAACTTGATCCTGTTATCCAAGTGAGCTTTAGAACTTTTGTGTTTAGCCAATTTGTCAGCTAGATGTTTTACGTCAGTCACTCCAGTTTTGGTCCAAGCAGCGTCACCACCAAATAGGATGCATGGGAAACAATATAAGGCCTTCCTAGAAACGCTTCCACAAAGCCAGTCGTTCTTCTTGTACCATTCAGTATTGAAAGTACGGATATATTGCTTCCCTCTATCTCTTGCGATTTGCTGCAGATTTATCTCTGGTTGGTCAGGTCCTAACCGTTTTACTTCCACCTTCTCCTCATAGGTTAGGGTGCCGAAAGGCTTCACAAGTAGAGAGTCAATAGTATTCATTTCTGATAGCAATAGAATAAAGAGATCACGGTTTATTAATTTATATTATGTCACAAAATTACTTTAAAATAACAGTGTGTTGAATTCATTGGTATACATTACAGATTGCAAACCCTCATGTGACAAGAGTACATCAACACCAAATTTGCACCTATACGCATGGACAGAAAATTAAAAGCAATGATACTCACCAACAGTTGACTCTCCTTCTCGGGGTATTCACGTCCAGTAAGTCAACCAACGAGTCCAAACAAATCTGCTTCCACAGATAGTTTGCACCTGGGGGGTGATAGAAAACAACAAAAAAAAACATTAGAACGTTCAAGACCCAAACCTTAACTTTTAAAACTTTAAAAGAACAAGTGTGACCATATAGGCCCCAACCGCACCTTAAAAACCTTCAAATTCCAAGTGTGACCATATACTCACCTACAGTTGACTCTCCTTCTCGGGGTATTCACGTCCAGTAAGTCAACCAACGAGTCCAAACAAATCTGCTTCCACAGATAGTTTGCACCTGGGAAGTGATAGAAAACCACAAAAAAAAACATTAAAACGTTCAAGACCCAAACCGTAACTTTTAAAACCTTAAAAGACGAAGTGTGACCATATAGGCCCCAACCGCACCTTAAAAACCTTAAATAACAAATTGGGACCATATAGGCCCCAACCGCACCTTAAAAACCTTAAATAACAAATTGGAACCATATAGGCCCCAACCGCACCTTAAAAACCTTAAATAACAAAGTGGGATCATATAGGTCCCAACCGCACCTTAAAAACCTTAAATAACAAAGTGGGACCACATAGGCCCCAACCGCACCTTAAAAACCTTAAATAACAAAGTGGGACCATATAGGCCCCAACCGCACCTTAAAAACCTTAAATAACAAAGTGGGACCACATAGGCCCCAACCGCATCTTAAAAACCTTAAATAACAAATTGGGACCATATAGGCCCCAACCGCACCTTAAAAACCTTAAATAACAAAATGGGACCATATAGGCCCCATCCGCACCTTAAAAACATTAAATAACAAATTGGGAACATATAGGCCCCAACCGCACCTTAAAAACCTTAAATAACAAAGTGGGACCACATAGGCCCCAACCGCACCTTAAAAACCTTAAATAACAATGTGGGACCATATAGGCCCCAACCGTACCTTAAAAACCTTAAATAACAAAGTGGGACCACATAGGCCCCAACCGCACCTTAAAAACCTTAAATAACAAATTGGGACCATATAGGCCCCAACCGCACCTTAAAAACCTTAAATAACAAAGTGGGACCACATAGGCCCCAACCGCACCTTAAAAACCTTAAATAACAAAGTGGGACCATATAGGCCCCAACCGCACCTTGAAAGCCTTAAATACCAAAGTGGGACCACATAGGCCCCAACCGCACCTTAAAAACCTTAAATAACAAAGTGTGATCATATAGGCCCCAACCGCACCTTAAAAACCTTAAATAACAAATTGGGACCATATAGGCCCAAATTGTACAAAATATATATATATATATATATATATATATATATATATATATATATATATATCAATTGATATCAATATATCTCAATAAATAAATAAATATATATATATATATCACATATATAGTTGTGAGCGTACGAGTCGTTGCTCACGCTTGCGGGTTCGCGCAGCGAGCCCGCAAGAACTGCGTCCCTCGCAAAGCGAGGGACGCTGTTCCCCGAAGCGAGGGCCCGCGAAGCGAGGGCCCACATTTGCGGTGATGGAGCATCCCAAAGTCCCCGCAAATGCGGATCCTCGCGAAGCGAGGGTCCGCATTTGCGGAGGTGGAGGCTCAACGTCGGCTGTGTTATCACACACATACACACACACGACTTTTTAACAAAATAAACCCAACCTCCCAGCCAACAAAAACCCAACAACGTCTCCGCAAATGCGGATCCTCGCGAAGCGAGGGTCCGCATTTGCGGTGGTAGGAGCATCCCAACATCGGCTGTGTTCATACACATACACACAACTTTTTAACAAAAAAAAACTCAAAGTCGCCTCACACCCGCTTACACCTAGACACACACAAGCAAGACATAACAAAAAAACAGTAAAAAAGGCCCTTCACACGCTCTTAACACACATACGCACGACTTAGAAGCAAAGACACTGCGCCGTACACGTAAAAGCTAACCGCTTCTATCGCAAAAAAATACGACAGCATCGCAACAAAATACGGCCACATCGGAAAACAATACGGCCGCGAAAGACCCATTCCAACCGCCGCGCATCAAAACATCACAAACACAAGAAATAAAGACAACGAACACATAAAAAGCTTACTTACAGCAAGGGGGGGGCATCAGGCACCTCCAAAAGTTCATTTACACGTCCATTTGAATAAAAAAAAAGAGTTTAAACGGCCGAAAATCGCCTAAGCGAGAGAAAAAATGTCCGCCAAACAAAACGAAAACGAGGCTTCAGACGTAACTACACTGCAGTAACCCGCAAGAATGAAACACATACTATGCGGAACGTACCACAGTTACACTTAAACACCATTTTGAACACTACTACGCACAAAATGGCGGATGGAACGCAAATTGTAAGCTGGAACGCAAATAGCGCATGCGTATTGCGTGCTAACGTTCTGAGGCACTTGAAAGTTTCAAAAAATACTGCCCACTTTCCAGAAATTTCTACAAGGTTATAAATACTGCCTAATTTCCAGAAACTTCTACATTTCTCCTCAGGTGATGAACACAGTGACTTCATAGATAACTGCTGCTTTTACTTGAGAAGACAATTCTTTCATAATTTACTACTTTACATTGTGCAAATTACAACTGAGAGGTAAGCTATAATATATTACATTTTATTATCAAGACAGCACAAAAAAAAAAAATGAACTATGAAAATGTGATTTCTGTATAGTCACATGTCACACGCACATTTATGTGTGTAGGCCCACAAAAAAAAATACGGTTCATTTAACAAAAAACAAACAAAACAAGTATTTTTATATCAAAAAAGCCATTTATCTATAGTCACATGTCACACGCACATTTATGTGTGTTGGCCAAAACAAAAAATAAGGTTCATTTAACAATTAAAATATGATTCATGTATACTGATATGTCACACGCACACACAAAAAATTACATTGAACTCTGCAAATGTGCTTCATGTATGTGACATATGTGTGTAGCCACACCAAAAAAAAATGTTAATTGAAAATAATTACAGAAGTATATTTAAATGACATTAATTTACTGCAATTCAATAGATCATGTAAAACTCAATCTTTCTACTTTTAATATTCAAACAGACTCTGCATCAACAGCGTCACTCAACAATTTGCACCGTGCATTGTGAAGCACAATCCCTTTTAAAGAACACCAACAAAGAAGAACAGGTAAGATAGAACAAGACATTATATGCTGAAAAGGCCATGGTTTGCTAAATAATAAATAAAAAATATACAATTATTTCACTTTCTTTTTCAAACAGACACTACAAGAAGACCGGCGGATTAAGATTGGCAGTAGGGGACCCTCTGTCATTCGACACTTCAATCAAGGTAAAGTATTAAGTATAAAAAAGAAATGAACCATGAGCCTCATTCAATTGCGAGTTGGCTAATTGAATAGGGCTCTATATAAGCACATAACATATTTTTTATATAGAACTTTTTAGTTACTGAACTTCTATCCACAATCAAGGTCTTCAATAACTAAAAACTTCCGTCAAAAAATATGTTATGTGCTTATATAGAGCCCTCTTCAATTGGCAAAATTGCAATTGAATGAGGACCTATATATCTTTAATGGCCGAGGGCCTCATTTAAATGTGATTGGACCATTTCAATAGGGCTCTATATAAGCACAGAGCATATTTTTTAAATGAAGTTTTTAGTTAGTGAACACCTTGCTTTTGGATACAAGTTCACTAACTAAAAACTTCTGTAAAAAATATGCTCTGTGCTCATATTGAGCCCTATTCCATTGCCCAAAATGCAATTAAATGAGGCCCCCACAATATAACAAATGCAGCAACCAAAGGCCCTCATTCAATTGATATTTTGGACAAATCAATAGAGCTATAAATAAGCACTTTTAGAGCCCTATTGAATTGGCCAAACTGCAATTGAATGAGGGCCAAAGTATGCAACATATGGTACACACAAAGTGGTACACACCAAACAGGATTGTATGAAAACTCACACAAACACATAGCAAACTAAATTAATATTCTTCTTTAATGTTTAACAACCTATAAGCCTTAGAAAAAAGCATAAATAAGTATACCAAAAGTGGTGCCCATCAATGAGGATTGTACAAAAACTCACACAAACACATAGCAAACTACATTTATATTCTTATTTAATGTTTAACAACCTATAAGCCTTAGAAAAAAGCATAAATAAGCATAACAAAAGTGGTGCGCAAC
Organism: Discoglossus pictus; assembly: GCA_027410445.1. Lineage (NCBI taxonomy): Eukaryota > Metazoa > Chordata > Amphibia > Anura > Alytidae > Discoglossus > Discoglossus pictus. Next base: position 267,749,246 of record CM050164.1, read on the forward strand.
AAACAGGATTGTACGAAAACTCACAGAAACACATAGCAAACTACATTTAGATTCTTATTTAATGTTTAACAACCTATAAGCCTTAGAAAAAGCCTAAATAAGCATAACTAAATTGGTGCGCACCAAACAGGATTGTACGCAAACTCACACAAACACATAGGAAACTAAATTAATATTCTTCTTTAATGTTTAACAACCTAGAAGACGTACAAAAAAGCCTACATAAGCATACCAAAAGTGGTGCGCAACAAACAGGATTGTACAAAAACTCACACAAACACATAGCAAACTACATTTACATTCTTAGTTAATGTTTACCAACCTATAAGCATTAGAAAAAAGCATAAATAAGCATAAACTAAATTGGTGCGCACCAAACAGTATTGTAGGAAAACTTACACAAACACATAGCTAACTAAATTCATATTCTTCTTTAATGTTTAACAAACTATAAGCCTTAGAAAAAAGCATAAATAAGTATACCAAAAGTGGTGCGCACCAAACAGGATTGTACGAAAACTCACACAAACACATACCAAACTACATTTATATTCTTATTTAATGTTTAACAACATATAAGCCTTAGAAAAAAGCCTAAATAAGCATACCAAAAGTTGGGCGCACCAAACAGGATTGTAGAAAAACACAGAAATAATGTCATTTTTTCATTAATACAAATACATACAAATAAAATAACATTTTCATTTTTATTTTATAACAGATACTGCGTCAAGAACATCGGACCAGGAGTTTCAACTGAGGACCAGACCAGCGGACGAGGACTTTCAACAGAGGACTACACCATCGTACGAGGACTTTCCACAGAGGACCAGACCATTGGACGAGGACTTTCAACAGAGGACTACACCATCGGACGAGGACTTTCAACACAGGACCAGACCATCGGACGAAGGCTTTCAACACAGGACCAACAAAGATTCTGCTTGAAATCAAACTTCAACCAAGGTACAGTATAACAAGTAAAAAAATAAATAAATAAATAAATATTCTTCTTTAATGTTTAACATCCTATAAGCCTTAGAAAAAAGCCTAAATAAGCATAACAAAAGTGGGGCGCACCAAACAGGATTGTACGAAAACTCACACAAACACACTGTATTTAATGTTTAACAACCTATAAGCATTACAAAAAAGACTAAATAAGCATAACTAAATTGGTGCGCACCAAACAGGATTGTACGCAAACTCACACAAACACATAGCAAACTAAATTAATATTCTTCTTTAATGTTTAACAACCTATAAGCCTTAGAAAAAAGCCTACATAAGCATACCAAAAGTGGTGCGCATCAAAAAGAATTGTACGAAAACTCACACAAACACACTGTATTTAATGTTTAACAACCTATAAGCATTACAAAAAAGACTAAATAAGCATAACTAAATTGGTGCGCACCAAACAGGATTGTACGCAAACTCACACAAACACATAGCAAACTAAATTAATATTCTTCTTTAATGTTTAACAACCTATAAGCCTTAGAAAAAAGCCTACATAAGCATACCAAAAGTGGTGCGCATCAAAAAGGATTGTACAAAAACTCACACAAACACTTAGCAAACTACATTTACATTCTTAGTTAATGTTTACCAACCTATAAGCATTAGAAAAAAGCATAAATAAGCATAAACTAAATTGGTGCGCACCAAACAGTATTGTAGGAAAACTTACACAAACACATAGCAAACTAAATTAATATTCTTCTTTAATGTTTAACAACCTATAAGCCTTAGAAAAAAGCATAAATAAGTATAACAAAAGTGGTGTGCACCAAACAGGATTGTATGAAAACTCACACAAACACATACCAAACTACATTTATATTCTTATTTAATGTTTAACAACATATAAGCCTTAGAAAAAACCCTAAATAAGGATACCAAAAGTGGGGCGCACCAATAGGATTGTAGAAAAACACAGAAATAATGTCATTTTTTCCTTAATACAAAGACATTCAAATATAATAACATTTTCATTTTTATTTTATAACAGATACTGCGTCAAGAACATTGGACTAGGAGTTTCAACTGAGGACCAGACCAGCGGACGAGGACTTTCAACAGAGGACTACACCATCGGACGAGGACTTTCCACAGAGGACCAGACCATTGGACGAGGACTTTCAACAGAGGACTACACCATCGGACGAGGACTTTCAACACAGGACCAGACCATCAGACGAAGGCTTTCAACACAGGACCAACAAAGATTCTGCTTGAAATCAAACTTCAACCAAGGTACAGTATAACAAGTAAAAAAAGAGAAAAATAAATAAATATCTTAGCTTTGCATCGATGTCAACAGAAAATACAATTTAAAATAGAGCACCAGTAACTATAACTGTTAAAAAAATATAACTAACACATTTTTCATATATCTCTTATTTCTCTTTTAGGGCCAATAATCTTTAACAGTAAATAAAAACTTCAATGTAGCCTGAAAAAAAAAATTGCATAGTCCAAAAAAGGCTCAAAACACAGACTCTATACAATTTGTCATTCTAAAATTCCAGTCATAGACCCTCATTTAATTGCCATTTGACAAATTGAATAGTGCTGTACATAAGGACATAACATATTTTTTAAAATACCTTTTTACTTAGTGAAACAATTGCTTTTGGATAAATGTTAACTAAATAAAAACTTATTTAAATAATTCTCTGATGGCCTTATTTAGAACCTCTATTCAATTAACCGCATTGAAATTGATTAAGTATAAAATGTAAACACACTGTTGATAACAATTTTTCATCAAAACAAACTTAACATCTCAAAATAAAATAATGATACATTATTTTATTTTTACAGATTAACATGGCTGATAATGAGAGTAAACAAGAAAAGAAAAGACGCCAAGCTAGAGAACGACGACAGAGAGCAGACAGCCAGCAGACACCGGAGAAGAAGGAAATTCGACGAGAAAAAGAACGCAAAAGAATTGCAAGCAAAAGACTGTCACCTGCAGAAATTAAAGATATGTCAAAAAAAGCAACAAAGCAAATAAAACATTTACAACCTGTTGCTCAAACATCAGATTACATTTTACCAGAAAAAATACAACAGATACCAAATAAAGCAACAAAAAAAAAAACCATTTGGAACCGGTTCATGAAACATTACATGACATTTTACCTCAACAATACAACATAAACCAAGAAAAGCCACGAAAAAAACAAAGCATTTAGAACCTGTTGTAGAAACATTATATGACATTTCACCTGATGAATATGAAAGTCAAAATCCAATATGCTTTGCAAATTGTCCTTTACTCAAGTCTTTAGCAGTAGAGGTTCATAGTTGTGGGGACATGACTACTCAATGTCAGTTTTGTGAGACCCAGAGATGGCCAATTTATTAGTTGCTGTCAAAAAGGCAAGTTCAAACTTCCAGAAAGGAAAGAATTTCCTATCTATTTACAAAATATTATGACTCAACCTACTTTTCCAAACTACAAAATTTTTAAAACAAACATAAGATCCTACAATAGTGCCATATCCTTTGCATCCATGGGGGCAACATTAGCTGCTAATGTACCAGGACATGGTCCTTACTGTTTTAAAGTACAAGGACAAATTTATCATCGCACTTCCCATTTACATCCAGAGGAAGGAGATCAAAGAAAATTCGCTCAACTATATGTCCTAGATACAATGGAAGCTGTTGACCAACGTATGCAGATGGAAGAAAATAAAAAATGCTTACCCAGTGTTTTCATAGAGCTAAATAACATTATGGACAACAATCCCTACAGTAAAGCTTATAAAAAATTGTCAGAAGTAGAAAATGAACAACTACTTCATGCACAAAGACATCAATTACCAATGCCCAAGGTTAATATGGTGTAGAGACAGACATACTGATAAACGTCGTTATAACTTGCCAACATCAAATGAGGTTGCAATGGTGTTTCAGAATGATGAAGGAGAACCACCATTTAAAAGAGACATTAGAATATATCCCAGAAATGAGAAGCAACCGTTCATTAATATGAGTATCTTAAGTCCAAATTTAGATCCAATGACATATCCCATCTTTTTCCCACACGGAGAAGCAGGTTGGCAACCAAAATTAACTCTTCCCAGTTACCCAAATGCTAAAGCCAGAATCCGAAATAATGTTTCTATGCTTGAATTTAAAGTAGCTCAAATTTGCCATTCGCAATGTATTTAATCCAATTTTATGTGGTGGAAAACTAACACAACAATGGATTATTTATTCTTATTTGCAAGTTGAGGCAAATAATTTAAACTTTATCAAATATCAACAAGATAAACTCTGTGTAGAACAATATTCTGGATTAATGGACTATGTTGCTGACGTGGCTACAAGCAGAGACATGACAGCTGGCAAAGCCATCATTTTACCATCTTCCTTTCAAGGATCTCCTCGAAATATGAGAGAAAGATACAATGATGCTATGGCTATTGTCATTAAATTTGGCAAACCCGATTTATTTCTGACATTTACATGTAATCCACAATGGCCAGAAATTACACAAAATCTACTTCTTGGGCAAACTGCTTCAGATCGACCAGATTTAGTAGCCAGAGTTTTTAAGATTAAATTAAATGAATTAATACGTGACTTCACTATAAATCAGTTATTTGGCAAATGTCTTGCTTATGTATATACCATTGAATTTCAAAAAAGAGGCCTTCTACATGCACATCTTCTAAAAATACTTCAAGACAAAGATAAATTACATACTTCGGACAAAGTGGATGCAGTCATTGTTGCTGAACTACCAGATCCAGAACTATATGGTAGACTATATGAGATTGTTACTCATCGCATGATTCATGGGCCCTGTGGTGACCTTAATCCACAATCACCATGTATGGAAAATAATAAATGTTCAAAAGAGTTTCCAAAAGATTATAGAGACAAAACCTATGCCAATTGTAATGGATATCCACTTTATAAAAGAAGAGAAGGAGATAGTGCCATTATTCGTGGGAAAAAAGTGGACAATAGATATGTAGTACCTTACAATCCACATTTACTCATGAAGTACAACGCCCACATCAACGTAGAAGCCTGCACTTCCATCAAATCCATTAAATATGTCTACAAATATATTTACAAAGGTTACGATGCAGCTACTGTAGTCGTCAAAAGTGCAGACAACCCTGAAAGTAGTGAGTTAGTACATGATGAACTTGCATCTCATGTAGATGCTCGCTATGTCAGTGCGCCAGAAGCTATGTGGCGGCTTCTAAAATTTGAAATGCATGATAGATCACATGCAGTATATAGGTTAGCAGTACATTTGCCACAACAACATTTAGTCTATTTCCATGCTGGAAATGAAATGAATGCATTGGCCCAAAGTGAAGATCGTCCCACTACACTAACTGCATGGTTTGAATTAAATGCCACTGATTCTGAAGCAACTGAATACTTATATATTGAAATTCGATATCACTATGTTTTTGTGAATGGATTATGGAGACCAAGAAAAAGCAGAGGCAATAAAATAATTCCAAGAATGTACACAGTCAGTCCAAGAGATGTTGAACGTTTTTGCTTACGGATATTACTTTTAAATGTTCCTGGAGCACAACGTTTTGAACACTTAAGAACTGTTAATGACATTGTATATGAATCCTTCCATTTAGCTGCAAGACATAGAAACTTACTATCGGATGATACAGAATGGGAAAGATGTTTAGAAGAAGCAGCACAATGTCAAATGCCACGACAGATGAGAGAACAATTTGCTTTTATTTGTATCTTCTCAAAAGCTCCAAATGCATTAGCTTTGTGGGAGACTTTTAAAAGTAATATGGCTGAAGACTTTATGCGACGATACAATGAACCCATTGCACACTTAAAAGCGTTAATGGAAATCCAAGAAGTCTTTTTATCTCATGGATTAAGTTGTGCAAGTTTTAATTTGCCTGATCCAGGTCTTATAGATGACATAAACTTTGAAGACTATGACATTCAACTACAAGCAGAAAGAACAGAAGAAAGACTTGCAACTTTAAATACATTACAATTGCAAGCATTTAATGCCATTAAAAATGCAATAGATGATGACATGGTGACAGAGCGTTATTTCTATCTTGATGGACCTGGCGGATCAGGAAAAACCTATCTGTATAATTTATTAATGAGTTCAGTACGAGCACAAGGTCAAATAGCAATGGCGTTTGCCACTACTGGAATTGCTGCACTTTTGTTAGAAGGTGGAAGAACTGTTCATAGTGGATTTAAACTGCCAGTGCCTATTTTAGAAACTTCTGTGTCAGATATTCGCATGACATCATTACAAGCAAAGAAATTCAACAAATGTAAATTAATTATAATAGATGAGGCCACAATGATGTCATGCTATGCCCTCCAATGTATTGACCGTTTGCTTCGTGAAGTCATGGATAATACTTTTCCATTTGGTGGAAAGGTAATGTTGTTAGGTGGCGATTTCAGACAAACATTACCTGTCGTTGTACATGGAAATTGAACTGACATTATTGAAACATGTATAAAGTCAAGCACACTATGGAAACATTTTACCCATCTTCAACTGAAACAAAATATGAGATCAGAAGGCCAAACTGATTTCAATGATTGGCTTATTAAAATTGGAGAAGGAAGAACAGAAAAAATACCACATTTACCTGACGACACTGTAGAGATCCCACCTAATATGATTTGTCAACAAGATATTATATCGGCTATATTTGAAGGGAGTATAAATAACGAGGAATATTCCGAGCTTGCCAACCAAGTCATACTAACGTGTAAAAATAAGGATGCATTAATACTCAATAATGAAATCATAAAAAAAATTAATGCAACACAAAGAAATTATCACAGTGCTGATTCTGTACTTGCTGATGACAATGAAAGTCAGTCCAACTTTTCGACTGAATTCATAAACTCACTAACTCCTTCTGGAATGCCACCACATATTTTGCAGCCAAAGAAAGGTGCAATTATTATGTTACTGCGAAATATGAACCCCAAAAAAGGACTATGCAATGGGACAAGATTAATTGTTCAACAATTAAAGGACCATTTTATAGATGCTGAAATTTTAACTGGGACCCATAAAGGAGAGAGAGTTTTCATACCAAGAATAGATTTAGCACCAAGTGAAAGTAGTCTCCCTTTTATACTTCAAAGAAGACAATTTCCCATTATTATGGCATTTGCCATGACCATCAATAAATCACAAGGTCAAACATTCAAATCTGTGGGTATTTTTCTGGAAGAAACAGTATTTGCACATGGTCAATTGTACGTTGCGTTGTCACGGTGCAAAAATCCACAGGCTATTAAACTTTACATTGAAAAGAATGAAAGTCAAGGTGATTTATTAGAAGATGGACGTATTTTTACTAAAAACATTGTCTACTATGAAGTACTATAACTTTGCAGTAAAGAAACAAAACATAAGCAAAACACATTTAAAAACATCCAAAAATAATAAACAAGAAACAATTTCAGTCATCATTTATGGAACGACTCTTTATGGATGATTCGACTCACAAAACACTTGCCTTGCAACTATATATATATGTGATACTTATGTTAAAATGTTAATTAACTATGTTACTGTTTGTAATGTTACAAGTTGGAAAACAAGATTTTAACTTTCTTTACTTCAACATATTACACAGTTCATGTTAACAGCTCCACCACGTTTTAAGACACAATGTAAATATTGTATGTTATGTTAATATTACTCCCTGTATTAAGGTTTATCGACAGTTCATGTGGTCATGAAGGAATTTATTTCATTGAGTACATTTTACAGAGAGTTTTTACTTTTTGCCTTCCTTTGCATTCGATGTATATTGAAGTTAAGAATTATTCGGATACAAATTGCATGTTAAAAAAACATTATCTTAAGTTTTAAATATTGAGTACTTTGAAGTTAAATTGTTTTTACATTCAAATGTTAATACTTTCAATACAAAATTATGTTACAATCTTTATTCACTATGTTACTGTTTATACTGTTTCAATTTGTACAAATCTTTTTTACTGTTGGAAATGTACATATATAAGAAACTTGAAGTTTAAAAATATATTATGTCAAGTTTCTTACTTAAATATATTAAAAAATTCATGTTACAATTGGATACCTTTCATGCTGGGTTTCTACTGTTTGTTTTCATCGGGATTAAATGTAAAATATTGAAGTTAATAATTCTTCTGATACAAATTGATTAGTTTAAATACTGATTAGTTTAAAGTTCAACTGTTTTTAAATTCAAATGTTATTAATTTTTATACCAAATTATGTTACAAAATGTGTTCACTATCTTATTGTTTATAATGTTCAAAGTTATATAAATGTTTTGTCAAGTTCCAAAGTTACACAAATAATAAAGTTAAACTTTCACAAAATACAATTTCAAGTTTATTATTTACATATATTACAAAGTTATATTTGCTTTTATTGGGATTTCATGTATATTGAAATTAACAATTCTTCACATACAAATTGCATCTTAACAAACCATTGCCTAAAGTTTACAATAATGATTAATTTCATTTTCAACTGTTCTTACATTAAAAGGTTAATACTTTTAATAGAAAATGTTTCAACACTTATTGTTCACTAAGAGAACATTTTACTAAACTAAACATGTTTTAATATCACAATACTTACAACTGTCACATAGATATATTTATAACTAAACAACTTTCCAAACATACACATCTCATTGCCGTCATTTTTTGACAGGCAAGTCGCTAGTATATATATATAAATAAATAATCAATATATAAATCAATCAATCAATATATATATATATATATATATATAAAACTCAATATATATATATATATATATATATATATATATCAATCAATAATCAATATATAAATCAATCAATATATAAATATATATATATATAGAAATAAATAATCAATATATAAATCAATCAATATATATATATATATATATATATATAACTCAATATATATATATATATATCAATATATCAATCAATAATCAATATATAAATCAATCAATATATAAATATATATATATATATATATATCAATCAATATATCTATCAATCAATCAATCAATCAATCAATATATATATATATATATATATATAAATATATATATATATATATATATATCAATCAATACATATATATATATATATATATATATATATATAAATATATATATATATATATATATATCACACACACACAAAAAATACACATAAATATACATAAACATATACATAAAAAAATACATATTATTTGATATTTATTATTTGATTAATTGATGTACTTTATAACTTATTTTATTATATTGTTCATGTATTTCTATTACACATTATTTTTTATACATATTACAGTGCTATTTTAGGATATTATCCTGTAACATGTATATCACATAAATAGCCCTGTAATATGTATAATACATACAGGGTCAAACAAGTTCACACTGACCTTTTTTTCCCTTACAGGCTTCCATACCTGCTTGCTGATTTGCTAATTTTTTAAAGACTCTCATTGGTTGAAATCGATGTCAATCAAAAATTTCAGCCAATCAGAGTCCTTCAAAAATTAGTATATAAAGCAGACCGTGGGAAAAAATCAATTAATCGCGGGTGGGGCTCCTTGTAGGAGGAGCTCTGTTAGTTTGTTGTTTTTTTTTTTGAGCGTTGAGGCCTCTTTCAGTGGGCCAGAATGGATGGACAATGGCTTCAATCAAGATTGGATTATTTATTTGACCAGTGGCTTCAATCAACATTAGATTATTTATTTGACCAGTGGCTTCAATCAACATTGGATTATTTATTTGACATGGGCTTCAATCAAAATTGGATTATTATTTTGACATGGGCTTCAATCATCATTGGATTTAATGACATGGGCTTCAATTAACATTGGATTATTATGACTATCCAGGTCATAGAGGGCAGAAGGCCAACGCTGGAGGGGTCAATTTGACAGGTAAGTATGTGCTGTTGTTTATTTTATTTTTATTATTGTTTGTTTAATATGTATGTGCTGTTTACTTTATTTGTATAATTGTATTATTGTCTGTTTAGTATGTGTTATGTTTTTACTGTATTGTTTTTCCCTTACCTTATTTTTATTTTATTCTTAAAAGTGACAGGCACATGCACATGCCTGTTACTTCTAAAAATTGAATAAAAATAGGGGGGGGGGGGGGTCTGCTAGGTAGGTAGTTGGATCAGGGTTGGGTCGGTCACGCTCAGGCGCCCATCGGTCAGTCAGTGGCCGCGTAGGCCACGATCGGGGGTGGAACAGGCCTCATGGGGGTGATCATCCACCCCCATGTGGCCTGTGCAACCCCGCTCACCGCCCGAATACCCCGACCACCGTGATCGGGGTAATCGGGCGGTGGCGTAGCATAGGCCACATCGGGGTGGTGGTGATCGGGCCTCGGGGGTGGGACAGGCGACATGGAGGTGATCAGGGGTGGCACAGGCCTCATCCTGGGGGTGATCAGATCACCCCCATGTGGTCTGTGCCACCCCGCTCACCACCCGACTACCCCGATCCCGTGATTGGGGTAATCGGGCGGTGGCATAGCATAGGGCAGGCCTGATTGGGGGTGGCACAGGCCACATGGGGGTGATGGCTGGGGGTGGCACCAGGCATTGCAGGCCTAGGGTCGTCGGTGGTAGGTAAGTTGGTGGGTGGCTGGGTAGGTGGCAGGCCAGGCAGGCATAGTGGGGTAACTGGGTGACCCTACCTTTTATTAGGGGCTACTAGGGGTTTGGTTTGGCCAGGGGCAGGGCAGGTGCCAGGTAGACTTACTGTTAGGCAGGATGCAGAGCAGATGTGAGTAGTTTAAGCCAGGGAGGTCTCTCAGTCTCAGCGTGACCAGGGTCAGGAAACAAAAAGGGGGAAGGGACAGGCAACTGGTGGTTTTATTCACTGTATCAGTCAATCAAAAAGTAAACTCGAGGCCCTATTAGCTGGCGGGCGCTCGGGGCTAACGGTCTGGATGGGTTTACAATGTTCTCTTGGCAACTGTACAACCTTCCATCATTGATTGGTCAATGATGGAAGACTGTCAGTAATTAAATTGATACATTTATGACCGCCCATGCATATCGTCACTGTGCTGGTGGGCGGCATGCATTAACGGGCAGGGGGCCAGGCCAGGCCTCATTGAAGAGAAGAGTCTAAAGGTTAGTGTACTTTACTAGTGTAATATGATCACACAGGGTGCAGGGGGCTACAATAGATACACAGCAGCATTAGTTAATATATACACACAGCGCAAGGGGTTATCTTAAAGTGACAGTGTCCCTGGGAATAGTTTACTTCATTTTATTACTGTATTAAGACTTAAATGATGATGTACACCTTATATTTAATTGTTTTTGGGTTATTACTAGTACATTGTTGTTTTTTTTATTGCAGGGTCACGAAAATATTTGGGGGGGCGTTTGCCCTGACGCCTACGAAACTACGAAATCCTGTCACGCTTTGCAAGAACTGCGTCCCTCGCACAGCGGAAGGTGGAGGCTTTACGGCGCATCACTTTGTAACAACACAACCCAGCACAATGGTTAACTCGCAGCACTTTCTCCTACGGCGCCTCAAAACACCATACAAAACTCCCACACAAACCTTAACTCGTAGCAATTTACTCCTACCGCGCCTCAAACCACCCCACAAAACTCCCCCACACAAACCTAAACTCATAGCACTTACTCCTACCGCGCCTCAAAGCACCCCACAAAACTCGCAGCACTTAGCCGATCAAACACGCAGGACTTAGCCTACAAACATGCAAACACATGACGACCGCGGGACTTAGCAAAAACTAAAGAACTTAACGGCCAAGCCGCGCAAATTAAAAACCACAAAAAATACAATAAATACACAAAAAAAAACATCACACATAGCACGAGGGATCTGCCAGGACGTTTGGGAGTGAGGTGCAACTCGATTTTAGCTCCAATTTGCAGAGCTTAGCCACTCGAAAATCGCTGAAGCAAGAGAAAAAAATGGCGGCTGAAAAAAATGAAAACGAGGCTACAAGCGCACAAAAGACCGCCAGACTCGTAGGAGTTTGACAGGCACGTACAGGGTACCAAAAACCACTGTTACAAAAGATGCAAATTTCTCCCGACGCACCTTATCACATACAATATCGCCGTCATTTTACTCTAATCTACACATTACGCATCTCAAATGGAGGCTTTCCCGCCTAAACTAACGGTTCTGGCTCGCGCACGCAGCCTATATATAGGGCACACTTGCTACAGTGCTGAAACTTTCTCCTCAGGTGATGACAGTCTGACTGGACATTTTCTGCTGCCAGAAAATCCAAAGAGATTGTTTGCTCTTCAGGATATTGATTGCTGGCTATTTATTATAAATAGGTAAAGTATATTAATTAATTAATTGATTAATTAATTAATTAATTATTAATAAAAAATAATAATATTAATAAACAACAAAAAAATTACATTACTCCATTTTGCAATGCCTTTACTTTATCAAGATATTAATGATTAACCATTTCAAATATATTTATTAATTGATTAATGATTTTTTAATGGACATTAATTTATTAATTTTAATTACTCATCATTATGCAAAAAATTATATTTTTCACTGACTTTACTTGATGACTATATTATTGATTAACTCTTTATAATATATTTAGTCATTGATTAATTAGTAATGTTCATTAATTTATTAATTATTAATTAATTAGTCATAATAACAAATATAAAAAAAAATGGATACAAAAATATGTATATTTCACAGTGGACTTACATTTCGGGGTTGCTGCTCAACTATTGATGTTCATCAATTACTTCATTAATCATTAATAAGTAATAGAAGACAAAAACATTTTTTTTCAAAAGCCTCAAAAGATATGTACATTTTACAGTGCACTTCCATTTCAGTGTTGGTGCTTAATTATTACAGTGCAGTTATATTTCTGTTTTAATGCTTAATTATTAATGCATTTATTTTGGCGTGTTGATGATCAATTATTAATGTTCATGATTAATTACTAAATTAATCATTCATTTCTAAGAATATAAAATAAAATGTGTTAAAATGCCTCACAAAATAGGTAGATTTTACAGTGTAATAATATTTACAGTATGTGTTGCTGTCTCAAAGGAATAGGATCCTCGAACCGGTTAAATATTTAAATCACTTTATTAAATTTTATAGTGCATTTATTTATTAATATATCCATGCTTATATTTTGCATGTATGCCAATTAAACATCATAAAAAAATTAACAATGCTTTTTATTTTATTTCATAGTTTGATCATCTGTGCACCTGACTACACACAGTGACGTTTGCAGCATTTGATCTGCAATAAGATCACCTTTACAGGTATATCATTTAATGATGCTGTTTTTAGGAGAAAATGATTAACAGCCTTATTAAATTGCCATTTGGCCAATCCAATAGGGCTCTATATAAGCACAGATTATATTTTTATTACAGAAGTTTGCAGTTAGTGAACTTCTATCCAAAAGCAAGGTCTTCACTAACTAAAAAACGTATGTAAATAAATATGCCCAGTCCTTATATAGAGCCCTATTCAATTGCCTGAATCGCAATTAAATAGGGCTGTAAGGATTTTTGTTTTTCATTGATCAATGTTATTAATTAATTAATCAACATTAATTAATTATTCATCAGGAATCATTACAAACATATATATTGTCTATTTTACAATGCATAGGACATTGTAAGCACTTCCATATTTAAATTCCCTTTATTATATGATGACACTTTATAATACTTTGGAATGCATTTACTTATCAATATATTGATAATTAGACATTTAACACTTTTGCATTAATGACAAGTAAAATGAATACTTTCAATGATTCATAAATTCATTCAAACAAAATATTACATATGATTTTTACATCATTTTACAGATTTATCATATCTGCACCTGCCTGAACACAGGAGTCGCCTCTGCAGGATTTCACATCATAGAACATCAACTTCCCAGGTATGTCATTTCATGATAATATTCTATCAAAAACAACGATTAAGTCTTTTTTTAACATACACAACACTTATTGATTTATTATTTAACGTATTTATTAATTAATCAATAATAAAAACAAAAACAATATCAATACACATATGCTTAGCCATTCACAGTTTAATAATGAATGACAATTACACATCATAACTTGATTTATTCATTATTTAATTTAAAACTAAAATTTAAAATACTTTCACCACAATCGAGTTTGCTTAGAGCTTTTTTGCTTTGGCCTTCTTTAGGAAAACAGGATTACCTGTTTATGTTTTGCATTCATGATAGTTTTAAATTATTTCATTAATATTATATTAATTTTATAATTACTTTATAATTCTGTTCATGCTTATTGTCTAACAGGGATAGCAACTGATAAGCACTTCAATATTTAAATCCCTTTATTACATTATGACCCTATTTTATATTTTAAAATGCATTCACCTAGGAATATATTGATGATTACCTGTTTATGTTTTGCATGTATGCAAATTAAAAATAATACTTAACATTTTTCATATATTTATTCAAACAAAAATTACAAATGCTTTTTACATAATTTCACAGATTCTTCATTTCTGCACCTGCTTCAAGACAGTGACCTCTGCACAATTTCAGCTGATAGAACATCAACTTCACAGGTATATGCTTTCGTGATGACAATCTTTAGAAATATAGGATTAAGTATTTTTTTAGTCCATTGATAACGGATATTGCTTAATTAATTTAAATCATTCATTTTAAAAATGAATCAATAATTACAAGTAAAAAAAAATACATTATGAATCCATATATACTTAGTCATTGATGTTTTAAATAATTACACTTTCACATCATATCTTGATTTATTGATTAATTAATTTAATACCAACAAAAAATGGTTTCAAGCCAATCTATACTTTGCTCATACCTATTTACGTTTGCCCTTCTTTACGAAAATATGATTACCTGTTTAGATTTTGCAGTCATAACAGTTTTACATTCCTTTATTCGTGTGTATTCTTTCATTAATTACTTCATCATTCTGTTATTGCTGATTGTCTAACAGGGATAGAACCTTAGAAGCACTTAAATATTAAATAACATTTATTATATTAGGACACTTTTTACCGTTTTACAATGCATTTTCTTCGCCATATATTGATGATTAGGATTTCCGTTTGCCATGTATGCCAATTAAAAAGGATACTTTCAATGATTCAGAAATTACTAAAAAAAAAACCCTTCAAAGCCTTTATATGTCATTTTACATTTTACAGATCCATCATCTTTGCATCATCTCTGCATCATCGCTGCACCTCCCTACAGACACAGAGTGACGTCTGCAGTATTTGAGTTGATATCACATCTAATTGACAGGTATAATTATTGATGACATTATTTATAAAAACAGGATTAACATCCTTATTAAATTGCAATTTTGCCAATTTAATAGGGCTCAATATAAGCACAGAGCATATTTTTTACACCACGTTTTAGTTAGTGAAGACCTTGCTTTTGGATAGAAGTTCACTAGCTAAAAACTTCTATACAAAAATATGCTCTGTGCTTATAAAGAGCCCTATTCAATTGGTTAAATTGCAATTTAATAAGTCTTTAAGTGTTTTTTTATTAACATTATTGACAGTTTGTGATGCATTCATTTATATAATTTATTTTAATAATTTATCAATAATTAACAAAAAAAACATTAGCAATACATATATGCTTAGCCATTTATGTTTACATGAATGAGAATTACACTTCAGAACTTTATTTATTGATTAATTAATTTCAGAAAAATATTACTAAGTTTTTTCATGACAATCTACAGTTTGCTAATAGCTCTTTTGCTTTGCCCTTCTTTAGGAAGACATGATTACCTGTTTATGGTTTTGCAGTAGTGATGTCACGAACATCAAGTTTTGGGTTCGCGAACAGAGAACGCAAACTTCATCAAATGTTTGTGAACGGGCGAACATCGGCGAACCGCCATAGACTTCAAAGGGCAGGCGAATTTCAAAACCCACAGGGACTCTTTCTGGCCACAATAGTGATGGGAAAGTTGTTTCAAGGGGACTAACACCTGGACTGTGGCATGCCGGAGGGGGATCCATGGCAAAATTCCCACGGAAAATTACATAGTTGATGCAGAGTCTGGTTTTAAGCCATAAAGGGCATAAATCACCTAACATTCCTAAATTGTTTGGAATAACATGCTTTAAAACATCAGGTATGATGATGTATTGATCCGGTAGTGTAAGGGTTACACCTGCTTCACAGTAACAGACCAATCTCCCCATTTTATGCACCGCAAACAACCGCAAACAGTCCCTTTGCACAACCCAAACTCCCCATTTGCACAAGGTTGGATACCAAGCTAGCCATGTCCCGTTCCTTGTCCTCACTGATGTCATTGAAGGTCTCTTCCTCCACCCAGCCACCAAGGGTCCCCGAAAGGTGACAACAAGCCCCCTGGGATGCCTGCTGTGTTTGGTCTTCCACCTCCTCAAAGCCACCTTCCTCCTCTGACTCCTCTTCTTCAGACTCCCAGAGTCTGGGGGCTTCCACTGCCCAGCATGGAATATTATACACAGGTCAGAGTCTGGGGGCTTCCACTGCCCAGCATGGAATATTATACACAGGTCAGAGTCTGGGGCTTCCACTGCACAGCATGGAATATTATACACAGGTCAGAGTCTGGGGGCTTCCACTGCCCAGCATGGAATATTATATACAGGTCAGAGTCTGGGGGTTTCCACTGCACAGCATGGAATATTATACACAGGTCAGAGTCTGGGGGCTTCCACTGCACAGCATGGAAGATTATACGCGTTGCCTCTGTCTGCGTTATTATAAGGTGTGTACTGTTAAATAGTACTATTCCTATTGGTTTAATCCCTGTTACGTCCACTATCAGGGGACGTGTATATGGCATGGATTTTTGGAAGCGGGAGATGGAAAAAGATGCTTGGTCGGTCCTCCCACTTCAAATTTGGGGCACTGCACGTGCAATCTAAGGTGCCACCAGATATGAGTGTCACTGTGCACTGGCAAAAGTTGGCAGAGTAGGCGCTGTAGGCCTCACACACACGCGTATAGGCAGGCAAGTGATATTCAATCGATTACAGTCAAAAAAGTGTTGTTTTATGTCACTGTACACTACGGTTGCACCAGATATGACGTATCACTGTGCACTGGCAAAAGTTGGCAGAGTAGATGCAATAGGCTTCACACACACGCCTGTAGGCAGGCAACTGATATTCAATCTATTAAAGTCAAAAAAGTGTTGTTTTATGTCACTGTACACTACGGTTGCACCAGATATGATGTATCACTGTGTACTGGCAAAAGTTGGCAGAGTAGATACAATAGTCTTCACACACACACGCCTGTAGGCAGGCAACTGATATTCAATCGATTACAGTAAAAAAAGTGTTGTTTTATGTCACTGTACACTACGGTTGCACCAGATATGACGTATCACTGTGCACTGGCAAAAGTTGGCAGAGTAGATGCAATAGGCTTCACACACATGCCTGTAGGCAGGCAATTGCTATTCAATCTATTACAGTAAAAAAAGTGTTGTTTTTTTCCACTGAGCACAATATAAGCTGTTAGGTGTTAGCCTGTCACACACACATGCTGGCAGGCTGGCATATGCAATTAGATTACACAGAAAAAAAATATAAAATAAAATAAATTATGTTCTAGCCCTAAAAAGGGCTTTTTGGGTTGCTGTCCTTCAGATGGAAGGCTCTGGAAGGGAGTGTATGCTGCTGATTGGCTGGAATGTGTCTGCTGACTGTGAGGTGCAGGGTCAAAGTTTCCTCAATGATAAAGAATAGGGGGCGAACCGAAAAGCGCATGTGTTCGAACGCGAACATGCAAAAATCGCCGCGAAGAGTATGCCGGCGAACTGTTCGGGACATCACTATTTTGCAGTCATGACACTTTCAGAATATTTATTTAATGGATATTCATTTATTATTACTTCATAATTCACTATAATATATACAGTATATATATATATATATATATATGTTTGTGTGTGTGTTACCACAATTTTTTTATAAATACTGTATATATATGTTTAGCTATTTAGATTTTAAGGTATGCAAAATAAAAATAAACCATTCATTAATTCATTTACTTTGGTATTCATGACAGGTTAAAAAATCTTACAATAAAAGAAAAAAACATTCTTACACCGATATTTCCAATAACAGATTACAATGGCGGACAACGCAGAAGAAAGAATATAAAAGAAGAATGACAAGGGAACGGAAGCAGAGATGGAGAGATGCACAGACCCCTGAGACTTTACAATGTTTAAGAGAAGAAGATCGACAGAGACTTTCTAAATAAAAGAAAAATGACTAAAAAAAGCACAAAATTAGTCTGCTGGAGCTTCAAAGAAAAGAAAAAGTAAACAAAAAAATGTCTGTAAAACATTCTCTAATGACACAATATTGCCTCCTGACACCAATGTTGTTAGAAATGACACTAATGTAGATATAGAAAGTTGTACTGAGATCTATATTGAGGAAGCTCACGATAGTCCTTCATTTACAGCACTAAATAAAAACAATACAGCACTGAAAATAAACAATGCTTACCCATAGTCTTTGAACAGCTTGATAACATTATGGTCAACAACCCATACGGTAAAGCATACAAAAAATTAGCAGAGGTTGAAAAAGAACAACAGACATATGTGCAAAGACATCAATTGCCAATGCCAAGAGTAAATATGGTTCTCAAAAGAGATCGCCATACTGATCAAAGACGGTATAATTTACCAACAGCAAATGAGGTTGCCATGGTATTTAAAAATGATGATGGGGAACCCCCATTTGAGCAGGATATTAGAATATATCCACGCAATCAAGAACAACCTTTATAAATATAAATATTTCAAGTAGTAATTTGGATCCAATGACATATCCTATTTTCTTTCCAAATGAGGAGCCAGGATGGCAACCAAAATTACAGTTGTAAATTTATCACAATAGTAAAGTTCATGTAAGAAACAATATTTCTATGCTGGAATATAAAGTGGCACAAACTGCTGTTAAGGATCATTTTAATCCTATTTTATGTGGGGGCAAACTCACACAACAATGGATTATTGATTCCTATCTACAAGTAGAAGCAAATAATCTAAGTTTTATAAAATTTCAACAAAACAAGCTTCAAGTAGAACAATATTGTGGATTGAGGGATTATGTCGCTGAATTGGCTGTAAACAGAGACATTCCTGTTGGAAGAGCAATGATTTTGCCATCCTCTTTCCAAGGATCTCCTCACAATATGCGAGAAAGATACAATGATGCCATGGCTATTGTCACTAAATTTGGCAAACCAGATTTATTCATTACATTTACATGTATTCCACAATGGCCAGAGATCAAAGAAAATGTTATGCTTGGACAAACTGCTTCTGACCGACCAGATTTGGGGGCAAGAGTATTCAAAATAAAACTAAATTAATTAATTCATGATATAACCAAAGCACACATATTTGGGAAATGTGTGGCTTTTGTTTATACCATTGAATTTCAAAAAAGAGGCCTGCCACATGCACAAATACTTTTAATATTGCAAGAAAAAGATAAATTGAATGCGGCAGACAGAGTGGATTCAGTAATTACTGCTGAACTGCCACATCCAGAGAAACATTCCAAACTTTATGAGATTGTAACTCATAGAATGATACATGGTCCATGTGGAGATATCAATCCAAATTCACCATGTATTGAAAATAAAAAATGCACAAAAGAGTTTTCAAAACAATTTCAAATGCAGACTTATGGTAATTGTGATGGATACCCTTTGTATAAAAGAAGAGAAGGACAAACAGCTATTATCCGTGGCCAAAAGGTTGATAATAGATATGTGGTTCCATACAATCCACATTTGCTGATGAAGTACAATGCGCATATCAATGTGGAAGCTTGCACTTCTATCAAATCCATCAAATATGTGTATAAATATATATATATACAAAGGATATGATGCAGCAACTGTTGTTCTGCAAGGTGCACAAAATGAAAAAGACAATCCAATTTTACATGACGAACTTTCATCTTATTTAGATGCTCGATATGTAAGTGCTCCAGAAGCAATGTGGCGACTTCTCAAATTTGAGATGCATAATCGGTCACATGCTGTGTATAAATTAGCTGTCCATTTGCCTCAAAGTCAATTTCTTTGCTTCATTGCAGGCAATTAAAGAAATGCTTTAGCACAAAGTGAACATAGAGCAACAACACTTACTGCTTGGTTATAATTAAATTGTCAGGACACTAAGGCCAGGCAATTTGTATACATTCACATTCCAAATCACTATGTATTCGTAAATGGTGAATGGCGACAACGACAAAAACATAATAATAAAATGATCCCAATAATTTATACCGTCAGTCCACGAGACATTGAACGTTTCAGTTTAAGATTACTTCTTTTATATGTTCCCAGTGCACAAAGTTATGAACATTTACGCACAGTCAATGACATAGTTTATGATACTTTCCAGTTAGCTGCAAGACATCAAAACTTCCTGGCAGATGATTCAGAATGGGAGAGATGTTTCAAGGAAGCAGCACTATGTCAAATGCCAAAGCAAATGAGAGAAGGATTTGCTTTCATTTGCATCTTTTGCAATGTACCTGATGCATTAACTTTGTGGGAAACATTTAAATTACATATGTGTGAAGATTTCTTTAAACGTTACAATGATACCATTGCGCTATTGAAAGCATTAATGGAATTACAGGAAATATTTCTTTGTCATGGATACAATTGTGCCAATTTTAATCTGCCTTATACAGGAATTATAGATGAAATTAACTTTGATGAGTATGACACTGAAATTGAATACAAAAAAAAACACAAGAAAAAATTGGAACTTTAAATGCATTACAATTGGAAGCATTTAACACCGTGACAAATGCAAAAGATGATGACATGCTCAAAGAGAGTTATTTCTATCTGGATGGCCCTGGTGGATCAGGAAAAAACGTATCTATATCATTTGTTGATGAGTTGCATTCGAGCACAGGGTCAAATAGAACTGCCATTTGCAACCACTGGAATTGCCGTACTTTTGTTAGAAGGTGGTAGAACTGTGCATAGTGGATTTAAACTGCCAGTTCTCATTCTGGAAACATCAGTGTCGATATTCAAATGAATTCATTAAAAGCAAAAAAAATTCATAAGAGTAAATTAATTATAATAGATGAGGCAACAATGATGTCATGTCATGCCCTGCAATGTATTGATCGATTATTAAAATAAGTTATGTCTAATGATTTGCCATTTGGTGGAAAGGTGATGTTGTTAGGAGGATATTTTAGGCAAACATTACCTGTGGTGCCACATAGCAATAGGACTGACATTGTCGAAACGTATATAAAGAGAAGTAAGCTGTGGAAAATATTTACAAATCTTAAATTCAATGATTGGCTCATTCAGATTGGAGAAGGAAAACAGCCAAAAATAAATAATTTACCTGATGATTCTGTGGAAATTACATCAGAAATTATTTCCAAAGACAATCTTCCCCAATACCATCAATAACGAGGATTACTCAGACATTGCAAGCAAAGTCCTATTTACATCAAAAAATATAGATGCCCTGAATCTAAATAACGAAATTTTGAAATTTATCAATGCAACCCAAAAAAAACTATTACAGTGCAGATTCTGTTCTGGCTGATGACAAAGATAGTGAAGCTAACTTTACTATGGAATTTATTAATTCTTTAACTCCCTCTGGAATGCCACCACATATTTTGCAACTTAAAAAAGGGACAATTGTCATGCTACTGTGAAATATGAATCCCAAAAAAAGGACTTTGTAATGGGACCAGATTAATTGTGAAGGATTTAAATATACATGCAGAAATTATGAATGGTACCCATAAAGGTGAACCAGTTCTTATACCGAGAATTGATTTGGCTCCAAGTGAGAGTGGTTTGCCTTTTGTCCTTCAAAGGAGACAATTTCCCATTATCATGGTATTTGCATGACCATCAATAAATCCCAAGGAAAAACTTTTAAGTCTGTGGGTATTTTTTGGAAGGAACCCGTGTTTGCACATGGACAACTCTATGTTGCATTTTCAAGATGCAATAATCCAGAAGAAAATTAAAGTTCATATTGAAGAAAACCCAAGTCTGGGTGATTTATTGGAAGATGGACGCATTTTTACCAAAAACATTGTGTACTAAACATAGAGAACAGTGTTTTCATTTTGCGACCAACATTTTATGTCACTCTGACTAATTTTAGAGGACAATTATTTCAGAAAGAAACTTTATACAATGGCAAAAAAAACATAGAGAACAGTGGTTTTAGTTCCAGGACAACATTTTAGCTCTCTGGGACTCTTTATAGAGGACCACTATTTCACATAGGAAACTCTATGTGCCATTTGCACAAACTACAACAAGAACAACAAAAAGTAAAAAAAACAAAAAAACAACAACAATAAACAGTGGTTATATCCCATAGACAAAATTACAAGTCTGCTGGGCTCTTTGTAAGGGAACCACTTGGACATATCAACAAAAAAATGCAATGTCTTCATATATAACAACATTGAAAAAGGAACACTTCTCTTATTTCAAAGAAGTTATACCACACCAAATATAGAGAACAGTGGTTTTATTTCTAGGACAACATTTTTTGTCACTCAGACTCTTTTTAGAGAACCCCTATTTTACTAAGAAACTCAATAAAATGGCAAAAAACATAGAGAACAATGGTTATACCCCACGGATTAACTTTTATATCTGGCGGTCTCTTTTTAGAGGACCACTATTTCACTTAGGAAACTCTATGTGCCATTTTCAACAACTACAACAATAAAAACAAAAAGAAAAGTTAACAGATTGGAATGTGTTAGAACTTACTTTTTTACATGATTGGCCCCACAAAACAATTAGGTGACATTTTCATTAAATTCAAGGTTAAATGTTATTGTTTTATGTTACTATTTCACATGTTAACATTGTATTTTAAAAGTTGTGGAAAGTTGGTTCATTGTATATTATATATACTAGAAGTTTCACCATTTCTTAATACATTGAAATGTATAATTAAATACAGGGTATTGATTCAGGGAGTAATCCGATCACCAGTTAATGGGGTCAGGATACAATTGGCCAAGTTTCAATGGGGTTTTTTATTGTTTGCCTTCCTCTGGATTCAATGCCTATTTAGTTTAACAAGAATTTTAAAAAATATTGTATGTTACAAAGCATGTCATTGTTCACAGAAAGTTTACATAGACTTCTGTTATTCATGCCTTACTATCAAGTCTAAATGTTAGAATTGATAAAAAATGGTTACAGATTGTTTCCAATACAATGCATGTTACAAACTTTTATGTTATGGTTTACAATATGTATTCATGAAAACTTCAGCCATTGGTATATTGTTATTCCATATATGACAATTAAAAGAGTTAATACAATTCCATAACTGTTGGTATAATACAAGTCAAAAGTTCAAAAAAATAAAACGTTTTATTAAACAATTGGTATTTATTTGTAGATAAAAAAAGGTTAAGAATGTCAGACACTCACATTGTATGGAAAACACTTTTAACAGCATTACAATTTTATTGCCCCGTCATTTTTGACGGGGCAGTCGCTAGTACTTAAATAATTTATAAAATATCAAACTTACAGTCATTTAATATTAATCTTCTAACTGTAACATGAATTTCATCTGAGAAGATAAAGCTTGGCTTATTACACATTTGGTATTCAACTACATGCATTAAATTTGCAAAAAACAAAAACTCAGAAGTCATTAACAAACTTTAATGGAAACTTATATATACGGTAAATCTATTTTATAATTGTTTACAAGAGGCTTGACTGTTTATGAGTCTTTTTGCAAGTCACATGCATTTTGTAGTACTTTTATCTTCTTAGCAGTGTTATGTTGACATATGTTAATTTCCTCTTTTATTACTTAGATATTAGGTGATAGATTCAGAAGCTCATGGAACTGCATCAGAATCTTTTTTTGCCATTTTCAAATTAATTGCAACACTTAACAGAAAAAGTTAACTGTATATTTCAGAAATTAACTTTGTTTTTTTCCTGGCATACAATTTACTTTGAAAAAGAACGTTTCACACAATTGCATTATACTGTATTTTGAATAATGGCAACATATCTCCTGTCAAACAATGACTCAATCTCATTATGTTCCAATTCTATTACATTATAATAATACTAGGGAAGAAGGAGTTACTTGAAGCTATTACTTTACTGCTGTGGAAATTATTGGTTAGACCTCTCTATGACCATAGAGTATAGTTATGGGCACCCATTCATAAAATAAATTATGGAGCTAGAAAGAGATAAGGAAATGCAGGATTTGAGTTATAATGATATGTTAGCACAATGATATCATTTAGAAAAGAGGCACATACAACGGGAACGTTATTTCTTTTTGTACTAATATATTGAAATTTATTGTAACATATTTTTAATGAAACATTTATCCATAGTCTTTAAAAATGATACCAGGTGACACAGTGACATAGATCCAATCTTCTATGTTATCATCCAAACATTTTCCAAAACCTTTTTTAGATTAAATTAATTGGGGACACACTAGATCTGACCCTGCTTCCTGTCCTGGGAAAAGAGTTGGATTATACCCCCCAGATTCTTTGGGGCTCCTTCGCCCATGTTTACTACTCTTACTACTACCTTCAATAAGATTGCTAATTACTGCATTGTCTTCATTAATAAAACATATAACTGAAGAAATACTAGAAGATGCATAACCCAGGAAGTACTAGGTGAGGCACATGCTCATATTTGTCCTAGAATTTTTTTTATTAATTAGAAGATTGCATGCCTTATATTAATAAACAATTCATGCATTATATTAATAATTGACAATCATTAATAAAACAGCCCAGCCTTCTTGCGTACATCAGAAAAGCAGACTGTAAAAATACTGTAAAAAGATTTAACCATTTAATAACATTCAAGTATTTAATGGACACAGACACTGTAGTTACATTTGCACAGTGTTATATATCTATATAGATAAAGATATGCAGATATAATAAATAATTATGTTCCATTCCTTTTTGATGTTTCTTTTTTATTTATACTTGGAGCTGCATCTTCATTTTTTCTTGTATTCAAGATACATGACCTATCATTCTCTCGCAGCTCTGCAAATAGTTTCCTTTATAGTATTTTTAAACCCATACAACTGAAAAGCTGTTAATATTATTGAATTAACATGTTATATAAATATCCTATTTACCAAAAACAAGCTCATATTTTTTCACATTTATTTTTAAGCGTGATAATGTTACATTATAGAGGGTATAGTTTTATTTTTTGAATGCATCCATATTTGCAAGATGTATGCAAACGATGGAAGAAAAACATTGAATAATTATAGGAACTATTATACTAAAGTAATCAAAAATGTTCTTTTTATGATGTTATATAGCTGTCCCTCAAGGAAAGCAGGCCCAAATTAGTTTCCATACAATGCCAGTTATTTTTTATGATGAAAGACCTGATACCCATTCAAGTGTGTGTGAGGGGGTTATGAAGGAAAAATCCAGGAATATGAAATGTGCCTGGCTTAGACCCTGCTATGAAATCCTCAAAGTAAATGAGAACTTTAACAGGAAAGGGATTTATTTCCCACATTCAAATTATTTCTAACATAATAAAGTTCAGCTATTTTCTTGTCACTCAGTGCTTACTTTGAATAGGTACTGTATGTATTCTAATAATGTTTTCACTTTTATACACAATTATTCTTTACTGCTGAATTCTATTTTCTTTACCAGCAAGTTTTGTCTCAAGAGGGTGTTTCCTTGTTAGCTAATGAGACCTATGGCAGTACTAACTACTACATTTCTCTTGTGATATGGTTCCTTTCTGCTTTCAACTTTTCCTCCCAACTTAGATACTTTGAAGACTGGAAACAACAGTGGTATATTCCTACAATTTTATCCATAATGTTTTATAAATAATTGCATAATATATTAAGACTACATTATTATTATTTTACATTCTAAAAGAATGTTGCCTTTTTCAAGTGTATTTCTTCAAAAAAGTAAATTTAAAATGTATGCCCACAGGAGTCCTTTAAGTAGTGGCAATATACCTTTTGCCTCAGAAACAAAAACTTGGACAAATGACATGACAATCCTATTAAAAATCATCAGTGTCTGCCTCCTCCTCTCCATTATTTTATCTCACCTAGTTTCACCTCCCTATTTTTCTTTTCCTACATCCTATGTCTCATCCTCCCTCTGTCGCCTCACCTTAGTTTCAGTTCCTGCTACCTTCACGAAACAGAAGTCCCTATTATATTGCCCAATTTGTCAATTTATACTTAAAATCACTTTTAATATTGCCACATATTCTATTAGATACCCTCAATCTGATAACGAGTTCCCCGCCCACGATCACTATCACCCAAAACAATTTTTTAAATGTTATTTCGGAGTAATATCGATCTTGAGTCTCACGAGGTTAATACATATCATGAAAACCACGTGGACAAAAACAGATGATCTAATGCATTTTATAGAGTGCTAGATTGCTTGATTGCAAGCCCGATCTGCAAATATTACTTATTGTCACTAATTAATTTGTAGCCTCCGATTGCAGATTACTTTTACCTTCCATGTTGATGGTCTTATTCATTATTGGCTCTGTCTAAGAAGTAAATTACGGGCTTGCTTAAATATTGACAGATCATATGATCACGCCCCCTGAAATCCTACTTAAAAAGGCAGGGTTTTGTATGGTATGTAATATACCTATGTATTTATTTACTTTTGAGTACTTTATTTTATTAAGAATTTCTTATAAACTGTGTTTTAACTGCATGAAATCAAACAAATAGTACTTGCTTGGGTCTACCTTTTGCAGCTCATCAAGACACAAACATTGTGGTACTGGTTGTGTAGTGTCTCATACTAGATAATCAGTGATCTTAAATGGGTAAGTAATAAAATAAAGTACATACAGTATAAGTAAGTAAATACAAATGTATCACATATAATAGTTGTCAAACTGCGAGACGTCGTCACACTGGTGCGTACGAGTTAGGCGATGATTTCCCTCGCCCACACAGCCTATTTCTAATGCTCAGTTGGGACATTCATTACACTTTATCATCAGGGCACCACCACTCAACACTTAATTGTTAGCTCTTCAGGCTATTGATTGCTGGATATATTAATTACAAATAGGTAAAGTATATTCATTTATTCAAGAACTAAATAATTAATTATTGCTTAACTAAATATACATAAATATATTTCTCTCTTTATAATGCGTGACGAAGGTGCTCAGAGGAGCAAAAGTAGACAAGAGGAGAGGCTCGCAATGAGCGCCGAAGGTCCGCAGAGTATAAAAATGTTTACATTGTGTTTCAAACAGCATTCCCATGGCATAAAATGTTATTGCCCCGTCATTTTTGACGAGCAAGTTGCTAGTATTATATATCTAGCAAAATCCTGAAAATTTCAATGTCGCTTTAAGCAATGCAGAAAATATCAACAAAATAGGACAAACATTTCTTTTTTAAATACCTCACTCTGTGCATTGTAGTGTATCATCAGCTACTAAAACTCATGATTAACCTGGTGCCATATTAAATTACAGCCTCGTAAGTCCAAAGTAAGGGCTGTGTGCTGCAAATTTGGCTGTTTTACATGGCTATTAAATTAGAATGGGCTGCGAGCTCCGAGTGAGAGAGGCTATTTTGTAAACCAGTTCTTGGCTGTCTGAGTTGTGTGCTCGAACGCAAACAATTAAGCAAGCACGTAGCTACGGGTTAAGATGGAGCCAATGGAAATAGAGATCGTTAGCGACACTTCACTGAAAAAGTGGAGGGTAGATTTCGAAGTTCTATGTGCTTCAATTACAGTTTGCGATCAGACCCACTATCCAGATATAATGCAATATTAAAAAGCACTTAATATGATATTCTATTGCATGCAAATTACAGTAGAGGTCTTAACACATTGATTGCAGGGATCGATATAACACAAAAGATAATCATGAAATAAAGTATTTTTCTGGGCCAATTTGCGGGCTTGGGAATGTCGTGCTATTAATTCTTAGACCTAACATCACTTTCCCTTATAATATATGTACAGTAGAGTGTTGTTATTTGTATTACAAGTGCTACATATTGTACTTTACCCCCCTTTCGGGTGCTCTTGAGCACATGTTGGCCTTTGGAATTTAATAGCTGAATTGAACAAGTAGCGGTTACAGGATCGAAGAATTTACGTGCGCGAAGTTCAATGTTGCTCACCACGTAGCCTATTCTTGGCCGTCCTACATGTTAACACGCAAAGGCTGCTGTGAGAAACGTTACAGTGCTAATTTAATACCCGTAAAATGTAAAATCGGAGTTAGAAGCTCCGTTTTAACACGTAGCCCCAATTTAATGAGGCTGATAGTTTGTACTGCCCATTTTATCCCAAATCAGGATCCTATACTTGCAATACAAGCTGTTTTGCTGGCATGGGAATACCTGCCTACATATGTGATAAATCTTATGCTCTGTATTTCTGCACTTAAATGGTTAAGTAAATAACTTTTTATCTCCCTTCCATTTAAACGAATAAAGTTTCAGACAACAGTTTTATCATTTGTCTTTACATCCAACTTTTGCTCCTAACTTTATCTAAAAGAACTCCAACCTTTATCTAGAAGTACTATTTTCTGGCTTTAGCATTGGCGTAAAAATGGCGGGTAATGTGTGGTATGCATCTTTGCGTATTATCCGTAGGGCTTTTGTGGTGTTTTGCGAGTTTCTTGTGGTGATTTGCGAGTGTGTTGTGGTGTTTTCCGTGTTTCGAGTGCTGTAGCCTCGTTTTCGTTTTGTTCGTCGGCCATTTTTTATCTCGCTTAGAGATTATATTAGAGTCTAAACTCTTTTATTTTTATTTAAATGAAGGTGTAAGTTGCTTTTTTGAGGTGCTGGATGGTTCCTCTTGCTTTTTATGTGTGTGTTGTCTGTATTTATTGTGTTTTAAATGTTTTTATGTTTGCGTGTTGCGTCTGATTTTTGCGAGGTTGTAATGTGTGCTAACGTGTCTCGCATGGTGTTTGCGTGTGTAGCCTCGTTTTAGTTTTGTTAGGCGGCCATTTTTTCTGTCGCTTAGCACATTTTTTACTGTCTAAACTCTTTTATTTTGAGTGAAATCAAGGTGTAAGTTGCTTTTTTGAGGTCCTGGATGCTCCCTCTTGCTGTAGGTAAGCTTTTTATGTATGTGCTGTGTGTATTTATTGTGTTTTTAATTTTGTAATGTTCGCGAGTTGTGTCCGAGTGTTGCGAGGTCGTAATGTGTGTCAACGTGTGTCGTATGTTGTTTGCGTTGCAAGTTAAAGTTTGCGAGGGTCGTAATTGGTGTGTCGTGTTGTTTGCGTTGCGACATAAAGTTTGCGAGGGTCGCAGTTGCTGGCATGGAGCGCCTTCGACGCTCCATGCCAGCAACTGAGGCCCTCGCCCGCTGCCCGCGCTACGTGAGGGCCGCGGTAGCGAGCCCGCAAGCGTTAGCAACAACTCGCATGCTCACAACTATATATGTGATTAGGGCTACTAGATTAGACCCAAAGGTCCCATTTTGATGTTATTTGCTTATGCCTAATTGGAAAATTTAAAAAATCTTGTTCATTTTGTTTGTTCCTATCAATCATTGTTTTTATTTCGCTTCCATAATGGGGGTGTGGATATTTTCCAATTAAAAGCAACCAAATGTTTTGCTACCAACAGAACATTATTGACAATACTGGCTTTTATATGTTGAATAGGTTCAGAAAAAATATGAAATAAAGTAAATTCTGAGGTTACTCTTAAATCAAGATTAATAACGTCAGGCAACTGCTGAAAACATTCCATCCAGAATTCCCTTATTTTGGGGCAGACCCACCACATGTGTTCATGTGTGATTTTTGTAGACATGCAATATCTCATTGACTCACTCATTCTCTC
Organism: Discoglossus pictus; assembly: GCA_027410445.1. NCBI lineage: Eukaryota > Metazoa > Chordata > Amphibia > Anura > Alytidae > Discoglossus > Discoglossus pictus. Next base: position 267,779,268 of record CM050164.1, read on the forward strand.
CACTAAAATATCAGCTGCAAGAAAAAGAAAGCAGTATCTCATCATCGTTTGTCTTTACATTTTGATTTATTTTTATCTCATGGTGTACATAAAGCATATAGACATTTTCCATGCAGCAGACAGATCTCCTGCTCACTTTAGACATTTTTTTCTACCTTTTAGCATTACAAAAGCATGTTAAATTTGCAAAAATGCGTTCTGTATTTGCATAATATTATTGATTTATATTATTACTGTACTTAAAGGACAATATAAAAGATTGACAAACAAAACAACCAAAACAATATGTACATAACTGCTCAGTTAATATCTTTTATGAATGTTGGAACATTTGTATTCATTGTAATGAGTAATTATACCTCAGGCTGCTTATTGATGAGGTGTACAAAACACTGTGAAAGCCAAGTGAGTTGATGAATAGCTCTGGCAATCACAAGCAACTTTTGAGAACATTTGGTTGACTTAAGGGAACACGGAACAATCTTTTCTCCTTTGTACTAGACCTTTGAGGCACAACCTGCCATACTCATTGAAAGTTCTGGATGCCTTAAATGAACTTGATTCAGGGCTAAGAGTTAATAGCACAGGGATTGTAGGCAGTTAGCTTTATTTCAGTGTGCATTGATGCATAGCAAAGGAAACAGCTAATCAACACATCCAGCCTAAAGCAAGATATAGGCCCAAAATGCTTGCTCAGTGGCAGCTATTTTTATTCGAAGTTAATGTAATTGTAAATTAAAGACGGCGTATCATTAACCACTTCAGTAATAGGAGGGCCTCTGGGACTAATAAAAGTTTGTAAGTACGTGAACCTTTTATTTACACTTATAGACATTTTTCTTTTTAGTCAGAAATGTAACCTGTCTAAAAAGTACCCCGTTTAATATCAATGTAAATCCTAATGGTAACACTATAAATACTATATATTGAATGCATAAAATGTGCAATGTGCTGGAAAAAGTATATATTGTAGCGAATTTCATTACTGTAGTACACATGAAAATACTCACTCAGTCATGTAAGATTCAGTATTAAAGACTATATTAAAATCTCACTGCCTGATTTCTGTAGCTGTCTAAACCAGAAAGTGTCCCATGCAATTCTTTTATATTTCCAGAAATGGACAGAGAGAGGAGGAAGAGGGATATTTTGTATCTTGATTTAGATTCGCTCAGAAGTTACACTTCAAACTCCAAATCCTTCTTTCCCTGTTCTGAATCCACCACCTCATGCCTTAAGCTGGAAGTATTATCGTCAGGCTAGTTTCTATACACTACCAGAGCTGATAAAATTCATTATCTCACCTTTCTGGAAATTAATTACCTACAGTTTCCAATATTAATGCATAACAATAAAATGTACTGCTCCTGTAGAACAACACTAATTAAAACCCATAGCTTTTTTCCTTTACTTGTCCATCAGAGACAATACTTTAAGTTTCATTCAAATAAATATTTTGATGGACAGAGACAAATGTGTTAATCCTCTGTTATTTATAAGCTTCAAGATACTATATCATGCTCATACATTTTATGTATGTGTTAGGTTTTGCTAGTGTTTTTCTTATGTACTGTACTAACTGTCAACAGGTTTATTTGTTCTTGCTTCATATATACAGTATATATATATATATATATATATATATATATATATATATATATATATATATGCATATATATATATATATATATATATATATATATATATATATATACGGTATATATATATATATATATATATATATATATATATATATATATATATATACATGACAGAACACATGATATGTTTGTTTGTCTGACTGGACTGTATATGTGTATTAAACATACTTTATTTTACATCCTCTGAGATAGAAAGTATTAATTTCTTCACAAATCTCCACTAGATGGCAATGTGTTTCTGTGAGATTTATGCCTGGAATTATTCTGTAAATTTCCACATAAAAGGAATGAAAATCATATGACAAGTTGCAGTAATATTCCAGTCTCTGAATATCTATCTATCTATCTATCTATCTATCTATCTATCTATGTATCTATCTACTAAATTGCTGAAATCACATGTTAGATATCAATAAAATGTCTATAATGAAATATAATATGCATAATGGTTACACTCTAGAATGCCAACCATTGATAACATGGTGCACTAATAATAATAATAATAGTAAAAATAATAATAATAATAATAATTGTAATAATAATAATATAATAATAATGTAATGGAACACATAAACCATGTTAAATATTTTTATTTTCATTGCAGGTATTTTAATTTGTTTAGTGCCATCAATGGGAACAGCAGTTTGCAGAGGCAAGGTACAAAACAATTACACGTCAATATAAGGGTATTTAACTTAAAGACAACCAGTGGGTTACACAGTGTCTGTCCAGGGAAAAGATGCAAATAGGTACATTAAGATATAGGATAAGCCCATGTGGAAAATAGGATGCTATTAAGAATCTCCAAGTGCTTTCGCTGAGAGTGGTGTTTGAAAGCATCCTTAAAGATGTTATTTTTAAGTTGAACACTGAAAGCAGTGAGATTGGTATTTCTCTGGTATTGTGTGGCAAAAAGCCAGAGATTGCAGGCTACTAATGAGAAGGAGTTCTAGAACTGAAAGGAACAGTGAGATGAGCTGGGGTATAGTGAGAGATTGAAGGAGAGATAAGAGGAGGAGCTAAGGAGTGAAAAGCCTTGAAGCACAAAATAATAATTTTATAGGCTATTCTTGACTGTATTGAAAGCCAGTTGAGGTAGTTGTTGTATTATGCAGGCATGAGGTGATTCATATTTACATCATGTTTTTGCATGATTTTTTTCTCAGGCTTAGCATAACTTTATTCTCAGGCTTTTATATACCATGTTCTAAGCTGATAAAACTTAACTTTATTAAACTATACTGATAATGTGCTCTGAATCACTTCCCTTACATGAAGTAGATCTCAAGATTCCGTAGATATCAAGTGATAAAATACAAATGAGTTTCTTTTATCTATTTTTTATCATCTATCCATCTTAAATAAAGCGCAAATATGTATAGTCTAACCAGTAATGGATAGATGCCTTCCACAACATTAAAATGAGTTATTGAAAGTGTGTAATATATGCAGTCAACAGAGCTATAAACTGTATAAAACATGAAGAAACTATCAAAAAAACTATTTGCTGTCCCATACACAAGCCAATTGTACATTTCATTAAAGAAAATATGTTAGTTTCTGCCAATAAGAAACTACATACCATATATACTCGAGTATAAGCCGGGTTTTTCAGCCCTTTTTTTAAGGCTAAAAAGGGCCCCCTCTGCTTATACTCGAGTCACTCTCCCCCGTGTCTCTCTAACTCCCCCGTGTCTCTCTAACCCCCCCGTGTCTCTCTAACCCCGTGTATCTCTCTAACCCCCCCGTGTCTCTCTACCCCCCGTGTCTCTCTAACCCCCCGTGTCTATGCTAATGACGTGACGTCACATGCGCGCCACGTCATTAGCATTGGCCGGTTCAAGACGCCGGAAGGAGCGAGGCCGGAGCAGAAGCAGGTAAGTGAGGGGAAAGGGAGAGAGGAGGTATTTAGAGGGGTAAAGTGAGGAGGGGGGTTTAGAATGAGGAGGGGGGTTGAGGATGAGGAGGGAGGTTGAGGAGGAGGGTTGAGGTTGAGAATGGAGGTTGAGGAGGAGGTTAAGGATGGGGGGGTTGAGGATGAGGATGGGGGGTTGAGGTTGAGGAGGGAGGTTGAGTTGGGGGTTGAGGATGAGGAGGGGGTTGAGGATGAGGAGGGGGTTGAGGATGAGGATGGGTTTTGAGGATGAGGAGGGGGGTTGAGGAGGGAGGTTGAGGATGAGTAGGGGGGTTGAGGAGGGAGGTTGAGGATGAAGAGGGAGGTTGAGGATGAGGAGGGAGGTTGAGGATGAGAAGGGAGGATGAGGAGGGGGTTGAGGATGAGGAGGGGGGTTGGGGAGGGAGGTTGAGGATGAGGAAGGAGGTTGAGGATGAGGAGGGGGGTTGAGGAGGGGAGGATGAGGAGGGAGGATGAGGAGAGGGGTTGAGGAGGGGGTTGAGGAGGGAGGTTGAGAATGAGGAGAGGGGTTGAGGAGGGTGATAAGGGAGGGGGGAAGAGAAACAGGGAAGGGAGAGGGTTGAAGAAAAACAGGGGAGGGAGAGGGGAGAAGAGACACAGGGGGCAGCACATTTCCAACCCTCGGCTTATACTCGAGTTACTAATTTTTCCCAGTATTTTGTGGTAAAATAGGTGCCTCGGCTTATACTCGGGTCGGCTTATACTCGAGTATATACGGTATATATGCATTGTGCATATTAAGGCTGAAAGTGTTAAGCTTCTTTAAAAACTCACCTGTTTAAAGAAGCTTATCACCTTAAGCTTTAATATACACAATGTTTTGTACATCACCAATACTCTTTATACTGTAATTTTATGAGTTTACAATCTTGTTATTTTGCTTTAGGGAAAGCATTATGTATGTTTGATTTTCAGCTCAATAAAATTCTTTGCAATGTGTTAAAGCTGTTATTGTACTTAACCCCTCTACAGTGCTATGGAATATGTGCTATGGACCATGCAGCACACAACATGTATATTACATTTCATTGATTCAGAAACAATACACCTTCAATGTGCCACCATAACAAAGGCTTGTGATGGTTTTGGAAGGTAATGGCAAACATTGTCAGTTGGAGACTGAGGCAACTGCGTAGCTTGCTGATTCAAGCCCATAATACGTGTCTGCATATGTACCTGTTTCACTCATATGATGCACACCGTAAACTATACAATTCAGGCCTTAAAGCATCATACCATGGATTTTGGAAATTATCTACTTCCAGCTCTTAATATCTAACTCTGCTTCCATCCTCAGTTAAATCTCTAATGTTTTACCCTATATCATTATAGTATCTTGCAACAGGCAGAAATGTATAACAATAATATAGTGTTGCATTATGTTTTGCATGTCCAAAATTATATTCAGATTACTTTACTCAAAATTCCTGGTGATGTCTTGGAGCATATCTGTTTTCCCTTGAGTGTAATGAACACCTTGCACTGTGTGTTTCATTAAAGGGCCTAGTGTAGGCACTTTGCATGTGAAACATATTTTTCAGGTTACCTTTAATTAACGTTAAAAATACATCTGCAAACATTTGCAATCAGGAGCAAAGCACATCTTTAGCCAGAGAATATAATTTAAAAATACGGTTTACCTCATTTAGTGACCAAGCCTGCATCCCTTCCTGCCTCTCCCATTGTCTTGAGCACTACTGTAAAAACTTGAAAGATTTCAACAAAGATTATTTAGGTCTTACTAAGACAGCCCAATCAAAGTTATCTCAATTGAAATAATTCACTTCTTTTCAGTAGCACTCAGGACAATGAGGTAGGTGGGTAGGGGTACAAGAATGGCCATTAATGAAGTAAACAGTATACAGAAATAGGTTTAACTGGAAAAGTGAGTACACTGGACCTTTAATAAATCATCTTTTGCACAGTTAGAAGCTTTACAATAGGTAACAACCTATTCTTCTTTATACAACAATAGATGTTTATGAGCAAGCTGATATTAAAATGTACTTTTAAAAAAAGTATCTTGTGTCAGTATTCAGATAACCTGCACACCCACTTGCAATGTATGAAAGCTCAATAAAAAATGATGTGTTCTTTCGAAAGTTAGAACATTTTGGCTCAAGTTATCATACATTAAAATATTCATTTTGGGCATAAGTGTCTGTTTAATAACACAATGCCCCATAAATGATTGAAACGGTTTGCAGAAACTCTCACATTATCACCCAGTGCAATTAAAATGGTTTATACTGTATTTAAAGGAATTTCCTGTTATTCAGTGTTATCAAGTATGGCAAAAAAATATATGTGGCTGCCACTGGATTTTTTTATGATCTTTAATTAACTCTACACAGAACAGGGTAATTAAAAAGGATTTTTCTTTTCACAATTCTAATGATGTTGTATTTCTTGGAAAACTGCTGTTTCAGTCTGTTTTATTATAAATGAAGAATGGATACTTTTATCACTTCTCATGTGGCATTTATTTAAAAATATTTTATATGCTTTCTCTATCTATAATGATAGATAATTATTACTGTTACACTGATGTGTAATGCCACTTAGAAACATTTATAGCAGTTTTCTTGTTTAGAACCCTCTAAATAACTTTTAATTTGTTTGTCCCAAAGCACAGCTCCAGTACACTGTAAATTACAGCAATTTCGCATATTGAGATAAAGAATGTAAGGAATTCATAGAGGAGAACGTTGTTAGTAAATGTCACCAGGCTCAACATTCTGATTTGTAACAAGCCATTAAATAATGTGAGCCATAAATGATACAATTTCAAATTAGTTGGCTATAGAATCTTTGTTTTAATGCCGTAAGGAATATTACTGCAGTTTGAGCAAGCTTTCTGCTATTTACTGGTACATCACATTTAAAAGCACTTTTTAAATCAAAATGAGTTGTAATACAATATATAACATCTATAACATATAAAATATAAACATTTTCATATCTATCTATCTATCTATCTATCTATCTATCTATCTATCTATCTATCTATCTCTCTCTCTCTCTCTCCCTATCTATCTATCTATCTATCTATCTATCTATCTATCTATCTATCTATCTATCTGTCTGTCTGTCTGTCTGTCTGTCTGTCTGTCTGTCTTTCTGTCTGTCTATCTATCTATCTGTCTGTCTGTCTATCTATCTATCTATCTATCTATCTATCTATCTATCTATCTATCTACTAAATTGCTGAAATCACATGGTAGATATCAATAAAATGTCCATAATGAAATGTAATTTGCATAATGGTTACATTCTACAATGGCAACCATTGATAACATAGTGCATTCATAATATAGTATTACATTTGTATGTAATGGTACACAGACCATGTTAAATATATTTATTTTTATTCCTGGTATTTATATTTGTATAGTGCCATCAAGGTGGACAGCACTGTACAAAACAATTACATGACAATGTAAGCGTATTTCACATAATCATGGCTTATACAATTCTTGCTCAGAGAAATAATGCAAAGAAACAGATACATTAAGGTAAAGGATAAGTCCATGTGGAAAAGAGAATTCTAATAATTTGCTCCAAGTGCTTTTGCTAAGGGTGGTGTTTAAAAGCACCTTTAAAGACATTATTTTTAAGTATCTATCCATCTTGAAAATAAATTACATTGTCTATCGAAAAGACATTTTAAAACATCTGTTGTGCTATTAATTGTATAATCAGTTGGATAAGTTATATTATATAGAGTCAGTTTGATAATGTCTGAATGGTTTTGCCAAATGAGATACTCTAGGAAGGGAGGAAGGTGGAAAGTAGGTCAAAATGTCATATTGCATCAAACTACAAAAATAAAGATTTGACTCAAGGGCAATATATAGCAAATATTATACTAGAATATTGCATAACGGTGTCATAATAACAGCTATATATAGCAAAGCTAAACTGTCAACCTCCAATTGAGGTGATGTGTCTATAGCTCAAACACAACTATGCCCAGTACAGCAAGGCTTCATTAATTCCTTTTCTAAATCTCCTATCATAAACTATGTCCTTGATTACACCCAACTGATTACCTGCACATAGAGCCAGAAACCCTTACACCAACCTTTACTGTTATTGATGCAACTAACAAATGAAAGGACCACCACAGTTCAAGAAAAAAAGACACTTCTTTGTCATGTATATTCCAAGTTAACAATATTCACAGCCGTGTAAGGCATGGCCATAAACATTTTCTGAGAAAATCTGAATTTTTGAAAACTGTTTTTGGTCACAGTTATCCATTTTGTGTTTGTTACATCACATCCATAGAAGTGGATGATGGGGAGTATGTTTGCAGAGGGAGGGGTGGAGGGTGAGGTAACAGGCATATGTCCAGAGCTATTGTTTGATCACTGGATAAGATTGAAATTAATACCATACCCCTTTTCTCTTACTTGTCCGGAAACAGACATCTTGCATTATTCACTGCAATCACATCTCACAGAAATGTAAACATCACTCACACACACACATAACTTCTACATATCTATCATGGATTCCTCCAGTGTCATAAACAGAGCAATCCACATTTGTTTATTAAAATCTATCTGTATTACGTTTTTCCCCTGAATAATTATGCTGTTAGTCAGACTTAATGTTTGCAAAACTTTTTTTTCCGTTGTGCAGGGGTCCTTTAAATAATACTCAGCTAGAATTGGATTAGAAACCTGTTTCTTAGAGAATTTCAGTTAAACTTTTGGACAAAGAACTTGATAAGTGGAATTCTTAACACTAAGAAACTCTGCAGCAAACGCAAGACTTTTGTCCAGTGATTATGAATCCTCACATCCTTGAAAAAGTTGACACAGCTTGAATCCTGGTTGCTATTATTATTTAATTATTGAGAAGCTGAAAGAAAACACCTGCAAGGCTACTAAAGTGATGTTTCACTTGATCCCTATTTCGATTGTTTCAGAACATTTACAGGTGGCAAGGCCATTTGTGAGGTGAAGGTGCAGGATGGCATTACTTCAATAGTGGTTCTTTGTGGCTAAGTGAGTAATGGATGCTCCTTACTTTTGTTTCATCTTTATTACTTTACGCTTTTATTCGTTTAAAAATGTCAGTATTATTTTGAGCATTTTTATTCTCCTTGATTGATTAAATATACCCTTAAGTCTATGTTTAATTAATTTTCCTGATATGCTTAAAGGGATATAAAAGTGACCATGTACCAGCATTTTGCAGCATGTTGCTGAGACTTTGCCCCTGATTGGCTAGTATGAGACACTACACAACTGGTACAACAGAATCTGTATGTTCATGAGCTGCAGAGTACAGATTGAAACAGGTATTATTTGATTGATTTTAATCAGCAAAAACAGAGATTATAAGCACTTCTTAATAAAATAAAATACACAAAAATAATATTTTATAATTAGTAAAATCCAGAAACCTCCAATATCCCTTTAAATAATGACCTACAATGTATTATCACAGAGTTATCCAAGGCGTGCATTTGAGTTACTGACTCTGTAAAACTCTGTTCCCTCAGGAGGATTGCAGGGGTTAACGTTCTTGCTCAGTTGATTAGCTGTACCTGGGCAGAACTGATTAAATACTGCTCAAGTAGTATGGGTGGAGCTGCCTATGGACTAATCATATACAATTTGTCTGTGCTGAAGAAATATACACAAATTAAGACAGCAGCCTGCAGCTTATGCAGGGATTTTCTATTAGCTATTTTCAGCTATTAGCTGAATGAGAGCTGCTTAGTGAGGAAACTGTTTATCATTTAAAGTAGTGCTTCTGAGGAAGCATGGCGTATTATTTTCTTTGATTTGTTTTGTTATTTTTTTGTCAGGGACTACAATTTTAATAAAACTTGGAAAAGTATTATACTCTCTTATACTTTGCCTGAAACAGGGGCACAAACCAGGGGAAACTGTTAACTTGTCTTATGTGGTTTTACAAATGGAGGAACTTGTGAAAGCCCTGGTACAAACCATTTCATGACAGCAAAAGACTACACTGCAGCTGTTGAGACAAGCCGCAGAAGAGAGCCATCTTTAGATGGAATCAAATAAATTACTTTTGTTCCAAAAGCAGCATCTGATACCTTAAAAAACTACTGTGACCTCAGAGACCAGAGGCAGGATTAAAGCTAATTTCTTCCAGAAAAATGATCAGTGAAGATGATGTGTAGGCATACCTCCTGACCTTTGAAAGAATTGCCACTAGGGAAGTTTGGCCCCCAAAATAAAATATTACTTTTAATATATCATTTAAAATAAAACATACGGCTAAAAACATATGGTGTTACTTTAGGTTGAAAGATGATAATGGCTTATAGTTGCCAAATTATTGTACCTTTAATCAAACACACAGTTAGAACTAATCATACCATGACTGACTAGGTAGTTCACTTATATACCAACTGCAAATAGTAGATACCTAATAATTAAGACTATTATTTTAGATAAGTAGAATAAAGAAGGACAAGCTGGTAATTAATAATATTGTATGCAGCAAGATCCATCACAATATTAGGGTCTTGTTACTTGAGTAATATATCCCAATATTAGGATTCACTTTATAATATTACACAACAAGTTGCATGAAACTATAAGTATATTTTACTAGTCCAATTGTTTGTTCTTGAAAATAGCCCCTTACTATGCAAAAAGAAAAAAAAAGTTTTTATTTAAATAAGTAGAACATTGTTACCCAAATCTTTATTGTAGCAATTTAAACATTTTTTAAATATAAAATGTCACACTTAATTCTTAAACTTGTTCTTTAGCCAACCACATAGCTTTTAGGCCAACCAATATTTTGGACACGTGTAGTTAAGGAGAAATCCTCGAAAGCTTATTGATCTTCTTATCGTTCTTGCTTTTCAGTATATATTAATACATATTTTAACACTCTTTAATAGATAATTAATACTAGCAATGCTATTTGGTTTTCAAAGAACATGGCCTAAGGAGACTTTCTTGTCACTTGTTACGCGTGTTTCACTACATTTGTGTCATTACTTATTGTAGCTGTTTATATCATTACAACATCAAAAGTGATTTCCACACATTATTTTTTTTATGTTACTCTTCACAAGTCAATTGCAACTTTATACCCAATTCTCTATGGTTTATTAGATTATTAGATTTCTGTTGCAACATAGCACAACTTTATTTCTCCAAATTTATTTTGTTACATGTTACAACTATAGCAACCATGTGCCCAAGTGATTTTTGAACATAGGAAAATCATTCATACAATTTACAAACAAGCCTGTGGATTATCTATGCCACATAATTCACTGATTCATTAAAGGGCCAGTCAATTCAGCACAGTTTGGACCACATCACAGTAAAGCTCTCCTAAAAGCATGTTGATATACTTTTTGAATTTTTTAAACGTTCATTTTTCACATTACTGTATCTGATGTTTGTTGATGTTTCACTGACTACCCTCTCTCTACCTCACAGCTTCGAGAGAGTGTCGTTCCTCCTCTTAAATTACTTAAACCAATCAGGTTGCAGAGGTATGTGTCTATTAAACTCTATAGGAATGCTTTTGACTGATGAGTGTGTGCCCAGCACAACAGTGACATCATGGATAGATACATGCCCTGTATGCTTTAGAAGCACCAATGATAAGTCTTCCTTCTCCTGTACATTTATGGTTCTGTTTTCCACTTGATGTTTAGTTTCAAATGCCTAGAATTAACTTTTAATTAAATGTTTTAGTTTTTCTAAACATGTATTAAATAGTTTTTTATTGAAATATATACAACAATATTAAGCTAACTAGAGTGTAAGTGTTTGCTTATGAATATCACAAGTAGCGAGGCGAGCCGTTAAAACGTAGCACTTAGGCAATGAGCGCCGAAGGCGCTCATTGCCGGGCGAGCCGTTAAATCGTAGCACTTAGACAATGAAAGGCAATAAGCGCTGAAGGCGCTCATTGCTGGCCAGCCTCGCGTAGCGAGGCGAGCCGTTAAACACATCACACGCACGACCTTGGAACTAATCTTAATGTAACAAACACCCACACGCACGAAAAATGGCGGAACCGCGTGCACCTAAAAACATTCAGAACACACCAAATACTCACAAAAACGACATAAAAAGCTTAACCATAGCAGGGGGGGGGGGGCACCCAGGACCTCTGAAAGTGAAGTTACACCTCCATTTAAGTCCAAATTCCTGAGTTCAGACACACGAAAATCACCTAAGCAAGAGAATAAATGGTCGCCAAAAAAAACGAAAACGAGGTTCACAGCCCAGCCACGTACAACTTACCCAAGAAGGGATCCGAGATAAGCTCGGAAACCCGCATTAACCCCAGGGGATCCGAGATAAGCTTGGAGCCCTGCATTAACCCCACATTAACCATCGCAGTGGGAGTCCTGATTGCACGCGATCGGGGACACCAGCTGCAATCAAAATTCAAAATTCCTGCATTACAGGTCCTTGAAGGACCGTAAAAGTCCTTAAAGGACCCGTTGTAAAAGAAAACAAATATACACTATCACCCTGTCAATCATGGGGGTTAATAAAGACCCCCATAAACCCCTCATTGACCCTGTCACTCATGGGGGTCAATATAGACCCCCATAAGCCCCTAAATATCCCTGTCACTCATGGGGGTCAATATAGACCCCCATAAGCCCTTCATTAACCCTGTCACTCATGGGGGTCAATACAGACCCCCATAAGCCCTTTATTAAGCCTGTCACTCATGGGGGTCAATACAGACCCCCATAAGCCCTTCATTAACCCTGTCACTCATGGGGATCAATACAGACCCCCATAAGCCCTTCATTAAGCCTGTCACTCATGGGGGTCAATACAGACCCCCATAAGCACTTCATTAACCCCCTCACTCATGGGGGTCCATACAGTCCCTCATAAGCCTCTATTATAACCCCATCAATCCCATAAGGGTATATTAAGACCATTATGGGCCTGTTACAACACTGCATTAACCACATAAGTGCCATGATGGTCCTCAAGGACCCTCATGACACTAAGTATAAACACTACACTGCACTATACCCCCCCAATAAAACATTAAATATCAACTAAACACCCTCTACATTAACCTATTAACACCTACACTACCTACCCCCTAATAACCCCCACCTCTATAATTACAGAAAATAAAAAAGCCTAAAGTCACACATTTTTTTTTTACATAAAATAAAAAACGAACTCACAAAAAATCTACATTACAGAAAATAAAAAAATCTAAGCCACAAAAAATAAAAAAAGGAACATTACAGAAAAAAAAACATTACAACCCCCCCTCACTACAGAAAAAAGAAATTACACACCTGAAAAGGAAATACATATAATACAAATACATACAATACAAATACATACAATACAATACACCCCTATCTAATATACATCACACAATCTATCTAAATAAATACCATAATCTAATATACATCCTATCTATATAATATACATCCCCAATCTATCTAAATAAATACCATAATTTAATATACAATACATTCTATGCTATCTATATAAAACGCATACCCCTAGCTAAAATACAGTAAATGCTATCTATATATATAAAATAATCTAATTCTAAGCTAAAATAAAATAATTAATACCACTTACCTTTGCAGATGTCCATTGAGATCAGCCAACTACGGAAAAAAAATAATAATAATTAGTGCAACACGTTTACAGTACATAAATAAACATTCTATACATTTTAAATATACTACTCACCTTTCCGGCATGTCCCGTCCTTATTCTTTTAATCTTTCTTCGGAGCGGCACCTGTTAAAAAAAACAGAACATTAATACACATACATAAAAATAAAATAAACATAATCTACATTGTACTTACCTCCCCGCGATGTCTCCGGCCTCCTACGGATCCTATTCTGCCCCGCCCTGTATAAAAGTTAAAAAAAATGGATACTTACATCCGCTCTCATGGACATCCCCGACGCTAATGAGGCTCCTGGAGACTTTTCCGGAAGGAAATAAGCAATGGCGCCTTATGATTGGTTGAAAACGCTGTCTATCAAATTCACCCAATCAGGAGGCGCCAATGTGTGAACCAATCAGAAAGGGATACACCCTAAAATCCCACTCTGATTGGATAATGCACCTGTCAATCTTTATTTAAACTAATCACAAGGCGCAGATGCCTTCAGTCAATCACAATGGAATACACCCCCACAGGGTGATTGGTTGGAGCATCTGCGCATTCTGATTGGTTGCACTGACAATAGCCAATCACAATGGAATACACCCCCACGTAATGATTGGTGAAGGATTTGCACATTCTCATTGGCTATTGTTAATATCAATCAATATTACAGCCAATGGGAAGGCGCAGATGTCTTCACCAATCAGTACGTGGGGGTATATTCCATTGTGATTGGCTGATGGCAATAAAGCCTTAGGATTGGTTCAAATAAAGATTTACAGGTGTGTTATCCAATCAGCGTTGTATTTTGGGGTGTATACTTTTTTTCATTGGTTCACAATTTGGGTCTTCTCATTGGCTGAATTTGATAGACAGCCTTTTCAGACAATCAGAAGCCACTATTGCCAATTTTATTCTGGAACACTCCGTAGGAAGCTCATTAGCGTCGGAGACATCCGCCAGGGCGGATGTGTGTAATATAGATTGTGTTTATTTCACTTTGTTTTAGGTTTATGTATCTGTGCTAATGTTATGGCAGCGCCGCAGAGGCAAAAATGGAGGACGTGACATGCTGGGACGGGACATGCTGGAAAGGTGAGTATAATATTTAGAATGTTTAGAATGTTTAGAATGTTTAGTTATTTCATGTAAACGTGTTGTATTAATTTTTTAAATATTTTTTACCCTAGGTTGCTGATCTGAAGAAACATCTCAAAGGTAAGTGGTCTTAATTATTTTATTGTAGCTTAGAATTAGGGTTGCTATATATAGAGACAGCATGTATTGTATATTAGATAGATAGGGGGATGTATAGTATATAGATCGTATTTATTGTATATTACATAGATAGATAGGGGGATGTATTATTAGATGGTATTGTATATTAGATAGTGGAATGTATATTACATTACAAAGTGGGATGTATATTACATAGTGGGATGTATATTACATAGTGGGATGTAAATTACATAGTGGCATGTATATTAGATAGGGGTGTATTGTATTTAATTGTATTGTATTGTATTGAATTGTATTGTATTTTATTTAATTGTATTATATTGTATTGTATTGTATGTATTATATGTATGTATTGTATTGTATGTATTATATGTATTTCCTTTTCAGGTGTGTAATTTTATTTTACATTTTGTAGTGGGGGGGTTTGTAATGTATTTTTTTTTATTTTCTGTAATGTTCCTTTTTTTTATTTTTGGTGACTTAGGTTTTTTTTTTGTTCTGTAATGTACATTTTTTATTTTTGGTGATTTTTTATTTTTTTTATTTTATGTAATGTAGATTTCTTCTTTTTGATGAATTTAGTTAGTTGATGCACACAGTACACTCACATTGTGTGACAAACAGCATTTCAACACTTTCTTTTATTGACCGTTATTTTTTGACGGGCAAGTCGCTAGTGAACTATAATAGTTGTCAATATGCGAGTTGTCGTCACGCTTTGCGGCCCTCGCTTCGCAAGGCCCGCAGTTACGGGACGACAACTGGCGCTTGCGCATGCTGCATTAAGTGCCATAGGCGCACATCGCTAGGCCCGCACGCTTCCTCTGCCTCACTGATGCTCATGAGGCCCGCATTACAGTGGGCATCATCACCCCTGGCTGCAATAAGCGCCGTAGGCTCTCATCGCGAGGCCCACACGACTACGGGTTTGAAGAAGCCAGGCCTAGGTGGATAACCTCCCTCCAACCCCTCTGCCCACCCAGAACATCCACCACCATCATGGGCTCCATCACTCTGCAACCCCACCCCCAGCAGAGCCAGGCCTAGGAGGATAACCTCCCTCAAAACCCCTCTGCCCACCCAGAGCATCCTCACCATCACTCTGAACCCCCACCCACAGCAGAGCCGCAGCATTGCAAAGTACGTACCTGGATGTAACCCTGCCAGCAGCGCCGCGCTCACAGTCTTCTCTTCTGCGGCTCCTGTCCTCTGGCCGAAACTACTTTATGGATCAAGCCGCGCATCGGGCAGGCGGGATGCTCAGGCGCATTGCGCGGCTTGATTTATAAAGTAGTTCTGGTCTGAGGACAGGAGCTGCAGAGGAGGTGAGTGTGGCGCTGCTGGCAGGGTTGCATCCAGGTACAAGACACAGGGGAGGGAGAGGAGGGGGAAAAAGGAGACAAGGGAGGGAGAGTAGGAGGGGAAGAAGACAAGGGAGGGAGAGGAGGGGGAACAGAGACACAAGATGAGATGGGGAAGGAGACACAGGGGAGGGAGAGGGGGAAAGGAGACACAGGGGAAAGGGAGAAGGGGGAAAGGAGACACGGGAAGGGAGAGGGGGAAACAGACACAGGGAAGGGAGAGGGGGAAAGGAGGAACAAGAGAGGGGAGAAAGGAGACACAGCGGAGGGGGATGGGGGAAAAGAGACAGAGGGGGAAAGGGAGAGGGGGAAACTAGACACAGGGGAAAGGAGGAACAGGAGAGGGAGAGAGGGGAGAAAGGAGACACAGGGGAGGGAGATGGGGAAAGGAGACACAGGGGAGGGAGAGGGTGAAAGGAGGTACAGGAGAGGGAGAGGGGGAAAGGAGGTACAGGAGAGGGAGAGGGGGGAAGGAGATACAGGGGAGGAAGATGTGGGGAAAGGAGACACACGGGAGGGAGGGGAAAGGGAGAGGGGTAAAGGAGGTACAGGAGAGGGAGAGGGGAGAAGGAGACACAGGGTACAGAGGTGGGAGGAGACACAGGGGAGGGGGGAATGAGACACAGGGGAGGGAGAGGTGGGGAAAAGACATGGGAGGTAGGGGGAGAAACAAGGGGGAATAAGAGGGGGGAGAGACACAGGGTAGGGAGAAGGGGGGAAGAGACACACATGAGGGAGAGGGGGGGAATGGACACAGGAGAGGGGGGGGGAGACCCAATTTATCAAGCTATGTCAAGCCGCTAGCAGAGAGAGACAGTACAGACACACAGGGGAGGGAGAGGGTGGAAAGACACACAAGGGAGAGAGAGAGGAGGAAAAAGACATAGGGGAGGGAAATAAGGGAAAAAAATTAAAAGGCCAAGGAGAGAGGGGTGAGGGGGGACTGACACATGGAAGGGAGAGGAGTGAAACAGACACAGGGGTCAGAGAGTAGAGAGGGGGGGGGAGAGGCTCACAATGAGTGGCCAAGGCCAGCAATGAGCAGCAAAGCCTCTCATTGTGTGGCTCGCGATGAGCGTTGAAGGCACTCATCGAGAGGCCCGTAAAGTAGACGCTGGGAGGGGCTCACAAGTTACAGGGGGACAGCCAAGCAAAGAAAAGTCTCTGGCTGGGTCAGTATCCTGTCTTCCAGCATTTTAGATGAAAGCATAGGAGGCTTTGCAATACTTTTCAATATTTATTGTTTTACCTTACACAAGACACTACTAAGATTCTAATACACTCTCTCATCATTTCTCATCTTGACTATTGCAACTCGCTCCTTGTTGGCCTGCCCATCACTCGCCTCTCCCCACTTCAATCCATAATAAATGCCTCCGCCAGACTCATCTTTAGTACACATCGTTCAGTGTTGGCAGCTCCTCTTTGTCAATCACTCCACTGGCTTCCCTTAGCCTCCAGAATAAAGTTTACAATCTTGACCCTAACTTATAAAGCCCTCAACAACAGCGCAGCCCCATACATCTCTGCTCTCATCTCCAAATACTCCCCCACATGCCCTCTTCGTTCTGCTAACGAGCTTCTTCTTTCTACCACTCTTGTCACCTCCTCTCACTCCCGCCTCCAGGACTTTTCTCGTGCTGCCCCTATTCTCTGGAACTCCTTGCCTCGCTTCACCAGACTATCCTCCTGCCTTAAATCCTTCAAAACATCAATAAAAACACACCTCTTTAATGAAGCCTATAACCTTCCTCCCTAACATGCTCAGCACTACTCTCTCCCTACTGTACCACATACACACTTCAACCTTTAGATTGTAAGTCTGCGAGTTCCAATCCTGCAAGGTGCTTTAGGGAAAGCGCAATGGACACCGGATTCCAAGCTCAAAAACAGGGCCCTCCATTCATCGAAATGTGTGAATCTTGAACTTGTTATTGACTGTAACTTAACTTATGTATATCGCTACGGAATATGTTGGCGCGTTACAAAAAAAACCCGATAATAATAATATAAAAGCTTCAGAGGATAAGACACCGGAGTCACTGTTCCTCTGTCTTCTGCCAGCCTAGTCCAAACTGACTCAGTTGCTTAGCAACCCTTACCCTATCACCTCATTGGGGAAAGAGGGCCCTGCAGAGTCTGCCATTCCCATGTATCCCATCTATAACCCTGTTACAATATACAGTATATATATATATATATATATATATATACTAGGAAATTGCCCATAAAAAATGACGGGAATACAATTTTATGAGTGGCTATGCTGTTTGCTACATAATGTGAGCACCTTCTGCACTCATCTGTATCCTCCCTTGTGTCTCATTTCCCCCCTCCTCTCCCTCCCTTGTGTCTCATCCCCCCTCTCCCTCGTGTCTCATTTCCCCATCTCCCTCCACTGTGTCTCATTTTCCCCTCCTCTCCCTCCCCTGTGTCTCTTTTCCCCCTACTATGCCTCCCTTGTGTCTCCTTTTCCCCCTCCTCTACCTCCCTTGTGTCTTCTTTTCCCCTCCTCTCCCCTTGTTTCTCCTTTTCCCCATCATCTGCCTTCCTTGTGTCTCCCTTCCCCCTCCTCTCCCTCCATTGTGTCTCCTTTTCCACCTCCTCTGCCTCCCTTATGTCTCCTTTTCCCCTCCTCTGCCTCCCTTGTGTCTCCATTCCCCCTCCTCTCCCTACCTTGTGTCTCCTTTTTTCCAACCTCTCCCTCCCTTGTTTCTCCTTTTCCCCTTCCTTCCCTCCCTTGTGTCTCATTTCCCCCCTCCTCTCCCTCCCTTGTGTCTCATCCCCCCTCTCCCTCATGTCTCATTTCTCCCATCTCCCTCCATTGTGTCTCATTTCCCCCTCCACTCCCTCCCCTGTGTCTCTTTTCCCCCTACTCTGCCTCCCTTGTGTCTCCTTTTCCCCCTCCTCTGCCTCCCTTGTGTCTTCTTTTCCCCTCCTCTCCCCCTTGTTTCTCCTTTTCCCCGTCCTCTGCCTTCCTTGTTTCTCCCTTCCCCTTCCTCTCCCTCCCTTGTGCCTCCTTTTCCCCCTACTCTGCCTCCCTTATGTCTCCTTTTCCCCTCCTCTGCCTCCCTTGTGTCTCCTTTCCCCCTCCTCTCCCTCCCTTGTGTCTCCTTTTCCCCTTCCTCTCCCTCCCTTGTGTCCCCTTTTCTCCCTCCTCTCCCTCCATTTTTGTCTCCTTTTCCCCCTCCTCTCCCTCGTGTCTCATCCTCCTCTTCCTTTTCCCCCCTTATCCTCCCTCCTCCCCCCTCTCCAAAAACCTCCCTATCCACTTTCACCTCTCTCCTCACCTTGTTCAGCTGAGCTCCAGCTGCTGCAGCGCGTCTTCTGCCTGTTTTCGGAACCGGCATATGCTAATGACTTGACTCTCATGTGACGTCACGTAATTAGCATATGCCGGTACAGTCACTGCAAGAAGACGCGCTGCAGCAGCTGGAGCTCCATGGATCAAGGTAAGAAGAGAGGAGGGGATAAGGCGTTTTTTAGAGAGGGGGACGGAGGGAGGATAAGGGGGTTAGAAGGGAGGAGGAGGATTGCGGCCCAATGGGGTTAGTAGGGAGGGGGATGAGAGAGTCCTAAGTACAGTGTGCCTTGTGTTTGTGGCTCATAATGGCGGCAGAGGGGGAGATGAGAGAAAGGCAGAGGGGGATGAGAGAGGCCTAAGTCCTGCGTGCCTTGCGGTTGCGGCCCGTAACGGCCGGCAGTGGGGGAGATGAGAGGGGGGCAGAGGGGGATGAGAGAGGCCGGCACAACTGGCGACTAGTGCCTGCGGCGCTCATCGCGAGGCCTGCAATGAGCGACTTTGGCGCTCATTGCAGCCTAAGTCCTGCGGGCCTCGCGGTCGACGGCTTGCAAAGCGTGACCAACATCATAAGCGTTACGAACAGCCCCGCAGATCCACAACTATTATAGTGATACATGCATATATATGTACATATACACACGCATACATGTGCACACATACAACAATCATTACACTTATGGTGTGCTAAAGAGTGATAGAAGCCCTCCCCCGTACGGTAATACATTTATGATTCCATTTCAATGTCTAAAAAGTAACTTAATAAATGTATTTCCTGCTCAAGTTTCTCAGAAGTGCACTTTTGCTTTAAAGCTGTTTAAGACAGCGAGCATATGATTAAAAAAGAGCCATGTATATAGTGGTTGGATTATTAGAGTGAGAATACATTGTTGTCAAATTTGCATGTCCCGATCTCCGGTCTCTAAAAGTGCAGTGTAGCAAATGTTTTTTTCTGTACATATACACACACACAGAACATATATAAATACACACACACATATATAGAATTCTGAAAAAAAAAAAAGTTATTACACTGCACTGGACAGGGACATGAAAATGTGCCCACAAATGCCTCACTCTTGTAATCCATTATCTTTTTAAACAAGGCTTCTTTTAAGCATGTGCCTGCTGTATTATACAGCTTTGAGCAAAGCTCAGCATGGATTATACACAAGCTAAGAATCCTACCCACGTACAGCTGCTTCAAGGTTACTGCCTCTCATCAGCGTTGGGCCGGTTCCTAGCCTGTATAGTAGATTTTTTGAGGAGGTAGTTTACCACAACAGGGGAGGGAGAGGAGGGGGAAAAAGGAGACAAGGGAGGGAGAGTAGGAGGGGAAGAAGACAAGGGAGGGAGAGGAGGGGGAACAGAGACACAAGATGAGATGGGGAAGGAGACACAGGGGAGGGAGAGGGGGAAAGGAGACACGGGGGAAAGGGAGAAGGGGGAAAGGAGACACGGGAAGGGAGAGGGGGAAACAGACACAGGGAAGGGAGAGGGGGAAAGGAGGAACAAGAGAGGGGAGAAAGGAGACACAGCGGAGGGGGATGGGGGAAAAGAGACAGAGGGGGAAAGGGAGAGGGGGAAACTAGACACAGGGGAAAGGAGGAACAGGAGAGGGAGAGAGGGGAGAAAGGAGACACAGGGGAGGGAGATGGGGAAAGGAGACACAGGGGAGGGAGAGGGTGAAAGGAGTTACAGGAGAGGGAGAGGGGAAAGGAGGTACAGGAGAGGGAGAGGGGGGAAGGAGATACAGGGGAGGAAGATGTGGGGAAAGGAGACACACGGGAGGGAGGGGAAAGGGAGAGGGGTAAAGGAGGTACAGGAGAGGGAGAGGGGAGAAGGAGACACAGGGTACAGAGGTGGGAGGAGACACAGGGGAGGGGGGAATGAGACACAGGGGAGGGAGAGGTGGGGAAAAGACATGGGAGGTAGGGGGAGAAACAAGGGGGAATAAGAGGTGGGAGAGACACAGGGTAGGGAGAAGGGGGGAAGAGACACACATGAGGGAGAGGGGGGGAATGGACACAGGAGAGGGGGGGGGAGACCCAATTTATCAAGCTATGTCATGCCGCTAGCAGAGAGAGACAGTACAGACACACAGGGGAGGGAGAGGGTGGAAAGACACACAAGGGAGAGAGAGAGGAGGAAAAAGACATAGGGGAGGGAAATAAGGGAAAAAAATTAAAAGGCCAAGGAGAGAGGGGTGAGGGGGGACTGACACATGGAAGGGAGAGGAGTGAAACAGACACAGGGGTCAGAGAGTAGAGAGGGGGGGGGAGAGGCTCACAATGAGTGGCCAAGGCCAGCAATGAGCAGCAAAGCCTCTCATTGTGTGGCTCGCGATGAGCGTTGAAGGCACTCATCGAGAGGCCCGTAAAGTAGACGCTGGGAGGGACTCACAAGTTACAGGGGGACAGCCAAGCAAAGAAAAGTCTCTGGCTGGGTCAGTATCCTGTCTTCCAGCATTTTAGATGAAAGCATAGGAGGCTTTGCAATACTTTTCAATATTTATTGTTTTACCTTACACAAGACACTACTAAGATTCTAATACACTCTCTCATCATTTCTCATCTTGACTATTGCAACTCGCTCCTTGTTGGCCTGCCCATCACTCGCCTCTCCCCACTTCAATCCATAATAAATGCCTCCGTCAGACTCATCTTTAGTACACATCGTTCAGTGTTGGCAGCTCCTCTTTGTCAATCACTTCACTGGCTTCCCTTAGCCTCCAGAATAAAGTTTACAATCTTGACCCTAACTTATAAAGCCCTCAACAACAGCGCAGCCCCATACATCTCTGCTCTCATCTCCAAATACTCCCCCACATGCCCTCTTCGTTCTGCTAACGAGCTTCTTCTTTCTACCACTCTTGTCACCTCCTCTCACTCCCGCCTCCAGGACTTTTCTCGTGCTGCCCCTATTCTCTGGAACTCCTTGCCTCGCTTCACCAGACTATCCTCCTGCCTTAAATCCTTCAAAACATCAATAAAAACACACCTCTTTAATGAAGCCTATAACCTTCCTCCCTAACATGCTCAGCACTACTCTCTCCCTACTGTACCACATACACACTTCAACCTTTAGATTGTAAGTCTGCGAGTTCCAATCCTGCAAGGTGCTTTAGGGAAAGCGCAATGGACACCGGATTCCAAGCTCAAAAACAGGGCCCTCCATTCATCGAAATGTGTGAATCTTGAACTTGTTATTGACTGTAACTTAACTTATGTATATCGCTACGGAATATGTTGGCGCGTTACAAAAAAAAAACCGATAATAATAATATAAAAGCTTCAGAGGATAAGACACCGGAGTCACTGTTCCTCTGTCTTCTGCCAGCCTAGTCCAAACTGACTCAGTTGCTTAGCAACCCTTACCCTATCACCTCATTGGGGAAAGAGGGCCCTGCAGAGTCTGCCATTCCCATGTATCCCATCTATAACCCTGTTACAATATACAGTATATATATATATATATATATATATATATATATATATATACTAGGAAATTGCCCATAAAAAATGACAGGAATACAATTTTATGAGTGGCTATGCTGTTTGCTACATAATGTGAGCACCTTCTGCACTCATCTGTATCCTCCCTTGTGTCTCATTTCCCCCCTCCTCTCCCTCCCTTGTGTCTCATCCCCCCTCTCCCTCGTGTCTCATTTCCCCATCTCCCTCCACTGTGTCTCATTTTCCCCTCCTCTCCCTCCCCTGTATCTCTTTTCCCCCTACTATGCCTCCCTTGTGTCTCCTTTTCCCCCTCCTCTACCTCCCTTGTGTCTTCTTTTCCCCTCCTCTCCCCTTGTTTCTCCTTTTCCCCATCATCTGCCTTCCTTGTGTCTCCCTTCCCCCTCCTCTCCCTCCATTGTGTCTCCTTTTCCACCTCCTCTGCCTCCCTTATGTTTCCTTTTCCCCTCCTCTGCCTCCCTTGTGTCTCCATTCCCCCTCCTCTCCCTACCTTGTGTCTCCTTTTTTCCAACCTCTCCCTCCCTTGTTTCTCCTTTTCCCCTTCCTTCCCTCCCTTGTGTCTCATTTCCCCCCTCCTCTCCCTCCCTTGTGTCTCATCCCCCCCTCTCCCTCATGTCTCATTTCCCCCATCTCCCTCCATTGTGTCTCATTTCCCCCTCCACTCCCTCCCCTGTGTCTCTTTTCCCCCTACTCTGCCTCCCTTGTGTCTCCTTTTCCCCCTCCTCTGCCTCCCTTGTGTCTTCTTTTCCCCTCCTCTCCCCCTTGTTTCTCCTTTTCCCCGTCCTCTGCCTTCCTTGTGTCTCCCTTCCCCTTCCTCTCCCTCCCTTGTGCCTCCTTTTCCCCCTACTCTGCCTCCCTTATGTCTCCTTTTCCCCTCCTCTGCCTCCCTTGTGTCTCCTTTCCCCCTCCTCTCCCTCCCTTGTGTCCCCTTTTCCCCTTCCTCTCCCTCCCTTGTGTCCCCTTTTCTCCCTCCTCTCCCTCCATTTTTGTCTCCTTTTCCCCCTCCTCTCCCTCGTGTCTCATCCTCCTCTTCCTTTTCCCCCCTTATCCTCCCTCCTCCCCCCTCTCCAAAAACCTCCCTATCCACTTTCACCTCTCTCCTCACCTTGTTCAGCTGAGCTCCAGCTGCTGCAGCGCGTCTTCTGCCTGTTTTCGGAACCGGCATATGCTAATGACTTGACTCTCATGTGACGTCACGTAATTAGCATATGCCGGTACAGTCACTGCAAGAAGACGCGCTGCAGCAGCTGGAGCTCCATGGATCAAGGTAAGAAGAGAGGAGGGGATAAGGCGTTTTTTAGAGAGGGGGACGGAGGGAGGATAAGGGGGTTAGAAGGGAGGAGGAGGATTGCGGCCCAATGGGGTTAGTAGGGAGGGGGATGAGGGAGTCCTAAGTACAGTGTGCCTTGTGTTTGTGGCTCATAATGGCGGCAGGGGGGGAGATGAGAGAAAGGCAGAGGGGGATGAGAGAGGCCTAAGTCCTGCGTGCCTTGCGGTTGCGGCCCGTAACGGCCGGCAGTGGGGGAGATGAGAGGGGGGCAGAGGGGGATGAGAGAGGCCGGCACAACTGGCGACTAGTGCCTGCGGCGCTCATCGCGAGGCCTGCAATGAGCGACTTTGGCGCTCATTGCAGCCTAAGTCCTGCGGGCCTCGCTGTCGACGGCTTGCAAAGCGTGACCAACATCATAAGCGTTACGAACAGCCCCGCAGATCCACAACTATTATAGTGATACATGCATATATATGTACATATACACACGCATACATGTGCACACATACAACAATCATTACACTTATGGTGTGCTAAAGAGTGATAGAAGCCCTCCCCCGTACGGTAATACATTTATGATTCCATTTCAATGTCTAAAAAGTAACTTAATAAATGTATTTCCTGCTCAAGTTTCTCAGAAGTGCACTTTTGCTTTAAAGCTGTTTAAGACAGCGAGCATATGATTAAAAAAGAGCCATGTATATAGTGGTTGGATTATTAGAGTGAGAATACATTGTTGTCAAATTTGCATGTCCCGATCTCCGGTCTCTAAAAGTGCAGTGTAGCAAATGTTTTTTCTGTACATATACACACACACAGAACATATATAAATACACACACACATATATAGAATTCTGAAAAATACAGTTATTACACTGCACTGGACAGGGACATGAAAATGTGCCCACAAATGCCTCACTCTTGTAATCCATTATCTTTTTAAACAAGGCTTCTTTTAAGCATGTGCCTGCTGTATTATACAGCTTTGAGCAAAGCTCAGCATGGATTATACACAAGCTAAGAATCCTACCCACGTACAGCTGCTTCAAGGTTACTGCCTCTCATCAGCGTTGGGCCGGTTCCTAGCCTGTATAGTAGATTTTTTGAGGAGGTAGTTTACCACAACAGTCATTTAATTCATTTAATTTAAACATATATATATATAAACACACATATACAAACATACACACAAACACATACATATATACACACTCATACTGTACATACATATACACATGAGCACATATATACACACAAACACACACACACACACATATATATATAAATATATATATATATATATAAATACACACAAATACATATACACACAGATACATACATAAACACATATATAAACAAAACTTCTTTTGCATTTCCGTTTTGTCACAAAATTAGACCGGCACCAGTCTGTATGTTATCTCCTTATATTCATTTAGTCATGCCCTCTTATTATTCTATTGAACAATCGCGAGTCAGGTTGCGCTGCTAAGGTAGCGACTAGATACACTTCTTTTATTTCATTTTCACACAATAAATGGAGAGCCAATCAGCATATTAATCATGCCAAAAAATACATTATTACAAAACAGATTTTAAAAAGTGATCCATCACAAGCAGTTCAATAATTCTCCATGGTCCAATATTTTAAGGATACAGCTACTTTCTTTTTTTACTACATGCAGCAGATCAAAAATTTGTTTCTATTGTGGAGACTTGTGTCATATAGTGACCCATTGTCCAGACAGGGAAGAACCAATGCAATGTAACATGAAAGTGAGCCAGTTCAATTGTAACCCAATTGGTAGGATCAGATTAGTGAGTAATCATGTATTCTGATGTGTGTATCAATTATATCTGAGTACTAAGATATAATGAGAGAAAATAATGCACAGATGTCATAGTGTCATCAGAATAATCTCTGAGTTTTATTTAGACAGTCTGTTTCTTATATAGCATAAAACACGTCACAGCTTATTAGCATAGTTGGAAATAGGGTTAAATACATATTTGCAAGCAACTGTCTTTTTTATGTTTACTCAGCAAAACCTTATCTAAAAACCCCTGCTTGCTTCAGATACATTGTCTCAGTAGTATCTGAAGCGAAAAACAGGACACAGGATACAGATGTTTTAACGTAAACGTTCTACAGATGATGCACTTAAACATTCTAGTGAGATAAGAAACATGCTGACATACTTTTTATAATCATGATACTCTTAGCTAATTAATTTATTAAATGAAGAAATTAAAATACCTAACATATCCCTCCTCTTATAAATGTATTAGACCAAGGTCTTAAGGCTAGGTTCAGGTCATAGTCCTTTCTTTAGTGAAGAGTTGGGGTCTGGACCATCATGGTGCTTCTCTTAATCCACTTGTTTTTATACATCATCAATGTCATGATCAAGATAAGAATCAGATTCTCCTTGAGTGAGGGGTATCGTCTCTATTAGGTATTGTTGAGTTACTGCTTGGTCAACAACCTTATTCACCAATCCACGGATGCATGGTATCACACAGCATCCTAACAAAATGATCAGTGTTAGGACTGTGCCAACAGTGATCAATATCCCTCTGATGTAAGCTGCCCATTTACCAAAGGTGTCTTGGAGCCATTTAGACAGAGGATCATTAATACCGGAATTTTCTACTAGTTCATTTGACAGGGCAGTGAGGCCTTCCAGTGCTTTGGTCACAGATCCGTCTGGAGCTGTTTTGTTGGGTATGAAAGTGCAACAGGCAGTCCCAAACATTTTACATACCCCTCCTTCTTTCGCCAACAGCATGTCCAGAGCTTTCCGGTTCTGCCAAGCCATCAGGCTAGTTCTATCCAGTTGCTCTGCCAAGCCTTGAACTGCATCTCTGGTATAATTTACGAATCTCTGTTGATTATAGTAGATATAGTTGATCCAATCTACATTCTTATTTATAGTCACCCACCAGGAGATGATGGTTTCGAATCCAGCCGCCACTTGATTTCGGGCTTTAAACTCATCAGGTACTCCTCTCGGAATCCCAATAGAATCAATGTATATTCGATCATCAAAGCTCCCCTTTGGAACTGACCTTCTGGCCCGCTTCAGGTTTTTTTCGGTTATCCACATCATACCAGCACTTCTATCAGGCAATATGTAAAATGGTAGAGCCAGTTGGATCAGGGTACATATTCCACCCCACAGTGAGGGTAATACTTGTCTCACTTGTTTACCTCCACAATACCACCAGATATCTGCTCGTCCAACTAAGTGGTTGGAAAACAATGTGTCTGGATATTCTTTACTGCCCACGTGTATAATGTCCGAACAATAAGGTGCTTGCCCAACACTTATTCTTGAGTTCTGTCCGGTACGGTTAAAGCACGTAAAATTACCCGGGTACATCATAAATTGGGGTGGTTGGATCCTTGACACTGGTGGGTACAAATAGTGTAGAGCAGTACAATTGGATACTGGCGCTATTTGTTGGAACAACTGTAACATGCACTTCAGTCCCTTTTCATCATTCTGTTGGTTCAGTTTAAATGGTACCGTTGCCATTGATGGTCTGGCAGTGGAACATGCTATACAGTTACTCATTTCCATGGAGGCTGCTGTATACAGCATCCATTCCAACCAGATGTTTTTTTCTGCATACCCAGTCTCAATTTCAAAAGTGTCAATCAGGCGGTCAGGTTCCAAATAAATGACCTGTGAGGGCACAGTCCTATTCACAGGACTCACCTTGGTGAGATCAATAGTCTGTCTGGGCTCCTCTTTTTGCAGTACCTGAATATGCAAATATTCCATGTTGTTACCTCTGCCTGAGGTGTAAATCCCAAGAGTATATCTCCCCTCATCACACTTTTGTGGGTCCTGGAGGGTGATCCGGATGGGGTTGCATAGCTGATTTTGGCTGCAAGAGGATGGCTCCACACCCCGTGTCAGCTTTAAGCGTCTCTTTGTACTTTTGCACTTCATGTGATTAGGTGGGGAGTAACCCCAGTCAGCTCCTGTATTCCATAAGGCCAGTTTCCAGCTAGGACATCTCTCATTTCCATACGGAGAGGCTATACACAAATATACTGGCGCTTTTCTCACCCCTCCACTACGTCCTCCTCCAGAAAGTCCACATCTTAGTACTTGACATAGGTCTATTTGGTTGGTTCCTATCTGCCCTTCCTTGAACACTAGGGTCACTTGGCCAGTTAAATTGACTTCCATCGTGTCTCTTTTCATTCTGTGCATCCACATCTCTCCAATAGATTGCGTCTGGTTGCCTCTGGGTCTTGTTACTTCTTCCCATATGATTATGGGTGCTACTATGCAAAGAGTTATCAAGATGAGGCATGTCAGTGAGATTCTTAGGCCACACCAGTTAGGTCTTTTGAACAGGTGCCAGGACATTTTCTTGGGACAGTTGAGAACCCCAAAAAACCCGCACCATTCGTTCTTCACTGGGTTTGAGACGAGTTTCCCCCCCTTTGTAGCCCAGCCTGACTCGCAATGAGTCAGCTAGCAGGTTTTTAGGAATCAACTGGCTCAAGCTCTGGCACTTTTACTCTCTTGCAGTGAGTCAGGTGTATCCAGGTGGCTCGTTCGGCAACTTTCAAGGCAGTGGGTGTTGACAGCAGAACTTGGTACGGTCCTTCCCACCTGGCCGATGCCCAATTTTTACGCTTGATTACTTTAATTAGGACCCACTGGCCTGGTTGTACCAAGCAGGGTCCCTGCTGTTGCTGTGGATGAGAGAGAGAGATGGAGGTAATATCTTTCTTACTTAACATTTTTCTCATATAGTCTGCTAAGTTTTCACTCATGTTCTCATCTTCTGAGAGAAATGGTCTAAATTCTGGTAGTAGGAATGGTCTCCCATACAATATTTCAAACGGGGTTAACTTCTTCCTGCCTGGAAGCATGTGCATGTTTAGCATGACTAATGGTAAACAGTAAAGCCAATTTTTCCCTGTCGCTGCCATCGTTTTCCTCAATTTATTTTAATGGTACCATTAGTTCTCTCCACTAATCCAGCTGACTGTGGGTGGTACGCACAGTGGTTTTTCAACTCTATGTGTAATGCTTTACTCAAGTGGTTGATAATTCTGTTCACAAAATGTGTGCCGTTATTGCTATATATTTTCTCTGGTATACCAAACCTAGGAATTATTTGTGTCACTAAGGTTTTAGCCACTGTGATTGCGTCAGGGTGTGCACATGGTTTCGTTTCCACCCACCTAGAGTATACATCAATTATCACTAGGCAATATTTCTTCCCTTCACACTTTGTTAGTTCAATGAAATCCATACATATTGTCTGAGAGGGGTATGTTGGTTCTGGGAATGTGCCCCTTATGGGGTGATAGTTACCCTGAGGGTTATGTTGTGCACAAACAAGGCACCCTGCACACATTTTTTTAAAATAGGTGTTTAATCCATAGGCTGAAAATATTCTGCTGACCATGTCTACCATACTCCCTCTTGAGACATGACTAATGCCATGGCTCAACATAGCTGCATATCTGAATAGTGATTTTGGTAAAATTGGTTTCCCTTCTATACTCTCATAAATATTATCAGCATTCAGTTTACTCCCTTTCTTCAACCAGTATGTTTTTTCCTGTGAGGGTGCATTTGCCTGTAGTTGCTGTAGAATACTCTTGTCAATATGGTTTACGAAATACACAGATGTGTAGCTGTGTAAGAGAAAAATGTGTATTTTTCCCGTTTGAGCCGCTTGCTTTGCAGCTGTATCTGCCCTGCCATTTCCTATTGAAATTGCGTCTGTGGTCGTGGTATGAGCCACACATTTACATACCGCAATCTTCAAGGGCAGTTGAATGGCTTCAAGTAACTGCAAAATGAGTTGTTTATGAGTGACTTGCCTGCCAGTAGATGTGACCATACCTCTATTTTTCCACAATTGTGCAAATCTGTGCACAGTTGAGAATGCATATTGGCTGTCGGTGTATATATTTACTATTTGTCCCTTTCCTATTTTACAGGCTTCAGTAAGGGCCACGATCTCAGCTGCCTGTGCTGAAAAATGTGATGGAAGTTTTCCCGCTCTTATAGTTTCTTCTTGTGTTACTACTGCATATCCCGTTGCATTAGTACCATCTTTGTTTCTACTTGATGACCCACCTACAAACAGAGTTAGTGTAGCCTCGGTGTATGCAACATCTCTAAGGCCGTCTCTTGGTGAGACTTCTTTTTCTATGATTTCAGTACATGCATGTGGTGTGCCATCTTCCTGGATGGGAACTAACGTTGATGGGTTCAGTGTTGTGCACCTTTCTATGTGCAAGTGTGGTTGTGACAGAAGTATAGTCATGCATGATAAGTGTCTTGAAGGGGAAAGGTATGAAACCTTATTTTGTAGTAGAATGACAGATACAGCATGTGGTACTCTTAGAGTCAAAGGGTGGAACAGGACTAAGGCTGCTGACGCCAGAACTCCCATGGAAGCCGCCACTACAGCCTGTACACAAACCGGAAGTCCCCTGGCTACAGGGTCCAACCTGGTTGAGTAAAAAGCCAAGGGTCGGTCTCGCAGGCCATGTTTCTGAGTCACAACGGAAGTCATATAGCCTCCCCTTGAGTCAACAGTTTGTACAAATGGCTTGCTGTAATCTGGCAATCCCAATACAGATGTTCCCACTACTGTGTTCTTAAGCTGAATGAATGCTGCTTCAGCTTCATGTGTCCACGCTACCTTTTCATTAGCTGACATTGATTGTGCATAAATAAGGTGTTGTATGGGCCCTGTAAGTTCTGCATAGTTGGGAATCCAACTCCTGCAGAAATTTACCATCCCTAAGAAAGACATAACTTGTCTCTTTGTGACCGGCTTAGGGGCTTCTAGTATGGCCCTTTTCCTAACTGGGTCTAGTGATCCTCCCTTTCTGCTCACTAGGTATACCAGGTACTTCACTTCTGATTTCCAGAGCTGTAATTTATCCCGACTAACCTTATGTCCCTCTTCTGCCAGGAATGTGAGTAAGGCTAGCGTGTCCTCCTGGCATATCTCCACAGAAGGAGAGGCCACCAAGATATCGTCCACATACAGTAGTATTTGGCTTCTCCTTGGGGGCGTAAATTTCGCCAAATTTGAGGACATAGCTTGGGAAAATATAGTTGGACTTTCGGTGTATCCTTGAGCCAATCTTGTATATGTGTACCTCCTCCCCATATAGGTGAAGGCAAACCAATATTGGGAACCTTTATCTACTGGTATGGAGAAGAATGCATTGGCTAAGTCTACCACAGAAAAATGTGTGTTATCTGGCTGCATGTCATTTAGGAGTGTATGTGGATCTGGCACCGTGGGTGCTCGGGGAATTATAGCTTTGTTTACTGCTTGTAAATCCTGCACTAATCTCCAAGCTCCGGTTGCTTTCCTGACTGGGTAAAGTGGGGTGTTACATGGGGATCCTGGGCATTCTATTATAATCCCTTTCTCAATCAAAACTTTTATAATAGGTTCTATGCCCTTCTCTGCTTCAGGTTTTAGAGGATACTGTCTCTGATGTGGCCGAAAAGTACTTTTTGGGGTGATTTTTACTGGCTCTACCCCCTTTATAAGGCCTACATCAGCGGGCCCTGTGGACCATAAGGTGTCCGGAAGGCTCTCTAATGCTACCTCCTGTTCCTGAGTTAACAGTATCTGTGTGTTGTGTCATGATTCCTCTAACAGAAGAACTTTCTCCCACCTGGATGACTGTAAGTGTATTCCTTTCTTTGTCTCAGTTAACCAGTTCAGGCTTTTCCGATATATTTTTGTGCTCGGTGAGTACTGCACTCCGAGGTCATAGGGTAAGTACTCCCATGGTGTTTTATCTGTCTGAGCCTCTTCTACCATCCCTCCTACCTGTACCCACCTTCCACCAGCTGGCATAGTCAGTGATATGTGTGGCACTGTGTGTCCTGCATAGAGTAACTGGTCTTGATTATTCAGTTTTACTCCCACCCCTGTATACCCATTTTCTGTCCAGTATATGTAATCCAAAGTTATTCTGGTATTGGTGTGTTTGAAAAATGTTTTTTCATAGTCCACATCCCTCCCCGATGTACTTTCAAATTTCATAGTGCAGTGTAATGACTCTGTGCTTTGTTTTACACTGGAAGATGGAGCTAGGTCATTAGCCATGGCTATCAAAGCGCTGGATACTTGTGCCGGCCCTTTTGACACCATGTCTAATGTATAGAAGTAATGTGGTTCACCCATCCCCTGCACTACATTCACATCGACAGGTATGTCCCCCATGTATGCTTTCATGCCTTTCTCTGTGGGAACCACTCTAATGTTGCATTTCAGCATCAGATCTCTACCCAAGAGATTTATCGGGCATCTAGGGGAGAGTATAAAAGGATGCTCAAATGTTTGGCCATTGAACAATCTCACTGTAAGTGGGCATGATACAGGTTCACTATTTGTCTGTCCTGCTGCTGACCTAACCAGTATGTTTTGTGACGACGTGTAACTAGTCCATGTGCCATCATTGCTCAACACTGATTTACATGCTCCTGTATCGCATAAAAATGTTATCATTATCCCCTCTACATCTAGCTGCATGACTGGTTGTTCTTCTAAAGCTCTTAAGTCTATACATGATTCTAAATTCAACACATCATTTTTTCCTGGCAATTTTGCATCATTATTACCATACTCATACAATTCAGATTCATGCAATTCTTGTTCAGCAAACATTTGTAAAGGAGGGGTACAACCTGGTTCTAGTCATTTGTCAGTCTGGTGGTCATCGTCATCCGCTCCCTCTTCCTCCTGGTACTTTCTGTTTCTGCAGTGACATGCTAAGTGGCCGGCCTTGCCACATACGTAACAATTTCCATAAAATTTTCCTCTGTTTCCACCTCGACCTCGTCCACGTCCACCTCCTCTCCCTCCACGGTTTTGATTATTTCCACCATCACCAGAAAAGAAAGCAGAAGTTATAGGTTGCGCTTTCCCATGAAGAGAAGTCATTAAATACACCTCCTTTGGTTTACTATCTTGCTTTTTCTGTTTCTTTTCTTTTGCTCTCTTACACTGCTCTTCTGCATGTTTAGCATATTCTATGGTTTCCCTAAGGGGACATGTTTTATAAGTAATTTGGTGTTGTATCACAAAGTCATTTATTTCTGGGTAACATCCCCTGAGAAAAGCGTTCTTTAGCTGCTGAGCATATGGACCAGCATCATCATATGGGTTAGTCTGGCTACCCCGCTATGGCTGTCAAATACTACCCGCAACCCTCCCCATATATTGTTCCACACTTTCATCATCTTTCTGTACACACTCATTTATCTTAGTCCAGTCTGCATGTTCCCTGTGTCTGTCAGCTATTCTGCCTATTAGAGCGTCTACTTGTTGGGTCAGTTCCTGTGATGGTTCCCCCCTTGGGTCCAGTGGATTCCAGTCACCTTCACTAAGGATCCAATCGGACCCTAATATCTGCCTCAGACATCTTTCAACCTCAACACCATTTAATTTAAAAATTTGCTGCAATCGCTGGAACTTAAGTCTGAAAATTCCCATATTGTCATTTGGGTGGGGGACTCCTTCTACAGCTCTCCTCACATCTGCATCCGTCCATGCCCGGTATACTAGCATTGTGGGTGGCAACACATTTCCCCCCTCTACAAGCTCTCCCCCTCTAGGATTGGGAACCTCAATTAAAGGATATAATGGCACAGATGTCATTCCCTTACCTCCATAATGATGATCTGGTGCCCGCCTGGTTCTGGCGGGCCGTCCTTCATAAGGTGGTGGTGTCGGAGGAGGTGGATTTGGAGCGGTGGTGGCAAGCAGGTATTTGCGGGCATCATCAAATTCGCCCTCTACATCATCACTATAAGTGACCATATTCCCAGGAGGTGGAGGGGCGGTCACTCGTGGAAGTCTTTTCTGTGTACACAAAAACATATCCTCTTCCTCTTCCGAAGGAGAGAGGTGGTTATCATTACATGTCCCTCCCCCCGTAGGCACCATCATTGTCAT
This sequence comes from Discoglossus pictus, assembly GCA_027410445.1. Taxonomy (NCBI): domain Eukaryota; kingdom Metazoa; phylum Chordata; class Amphibia; order Anura; family Alytidae; genus Discoglossus; species Discoglossus pictus. Next base: position 267,813,096 of record CM050164.1, read on the forward strand.
ACACATTTGCATTTTGTCATCTTCAACAATTTGTAGATTATTGACAGCATCCTCTGTTTCAATATGTTCAACATGTTTTTCCTTAATCTTTATTTTACTTGCCCTGGTCCTATCTTTTTTACCTTTTTTATGTTTAATCGGTGGGTCCTGCGTGTGCCGTTTAATACAGCAACCGCAGGTTTGTCCCATTTGAAAAACAAAAAAAAACAAAAACAACAACAACAAAAAAAAAAAACAAGAAACAAAACAAAAATAAACAAAAACAAACAAAAAAAACTCAAATCTCACAGACTACAAGGACAGAGGGTAGGGTAGGAATAGTGTAAAAACCTGTAGTGCTCAACCGCTACGGGTAATTATAAAAATCACCCGCACGTCTTACCAAAACACAGGCAAGTCACTGGCTAGCCCTGCGGTGGACGTCAGGTAGTGTGTGACAACTTCACTACTAAAAGGGTACAGAGAAGGAGAAAAGAGATATATTTAGCCCGTAGTGCTCAACCGCTACGGGTAATTATAAAAATCACCCGCACGTCTTACCAAAACACAGGCAAGTCACTGGCTAGCCCTGCGGTGGACTTCAGGTAGTGTGTGACAACTTCACTACTAAAAGGGTACAGAGAAGGAGAAAAGAGAAATATTTAGCCCGTAGTGCTCAACTGCCACAAATTTTGGTTTGTGCGTCTTCCATAAACACAGGCAAGTCACAGGAGTAGCCCTTCGGAGACCAGGTGGGTAATGCGTGACCACTCACTACCAAAAGTGGATAGTTTCAGGTAAGAATTAGGAGAACAACACAAAAGAATACATGTATAGATACATACACTCACAAGGACACAGAAATATACAGAATATTTACAGGTACATATAATAACCAAGAAACTGTGAGCCGTGTTACACCCCATACAAACAGACATACACCCGGTACCGGTATTTAAATCATACAAAATGGTAACATGCACACACATACATATATTCTTGCAAGAGCTCATGTGAAAGTCAGACTCATTTACCCCTTTTTCATGGTAAGCATTCTCAATATTGTTACGTACGGAGAACTTATTTTATAGTCTTATTACTCAGGATAATGACTCTTTTACCTCCCTATGTGTAAGTTCCAACCCTTCTACCTATTACTAGGCTAGAAACCTAGTTGTACAACTCTTTTACCTAATATCACCGTAAGGTAAGGACCTACAGAACATACACACAAATGCAAAATGCAACAGAAATTCAGATACTCACTGTCAGTTCGTTGTAAGCTGTGCCTTGTCATCCCCCGGAAAAACAAACACCTTGCCTCTGTGGTCCAACTGATCGTATATATCAGGCCTGAGGTCTTTCTCAAGGGAAGGAAGTCCACAGCAACTTACCCCCCCGTGCACGGTAAAAGGAGTTTTGCTCCGTCCGAGGAATGATAAGGGAAACAACCACCGCTCGAAGGACCAAAAATGATAGGATCAGATTAGTGAGTAATCATGTATTCTGATGTGTGTATCAATTATATCTGAGTACTAAGATATAATGAGAGAAAATAATGCACAGAAGTCATAGTGTCATCAGAATAATCTCTGAGTTTTATTTAGACAGTCTGTTTCTTATATAGCATAAAACACGTCACAGCTTATTAGCATAGTTGGAAATAGGGTTAAATACATATTTGCAAGCAACTGTCTTTTTTATGTTTACTCAGCAAAACCTTTTCTAAAAACCCCTGCTTGCTTCAGATACATTGTCTCAGTAGTATCTGAAGCGAAAAACAGGACACAGGATACAGATGTTTTAACGTAAACATTCTACAGATGACGCACTTAAACATTCTAGTGAGATAAGAAACATGCTGACATACTTTTTATAATCATGATACTCTTAGCTAATTAATTTATTAAATGAAGAAATTAAAATACCTAACACCAATCAAGTTGGTTGGAATGACAGAAAAATCTCGTCAATTAACGCTGTGTTTTCTCTACCATTAATGGTAAAAAAAACACAGCATTAATTGATTCAGGAAGTGGAATCATTGAAGAATCCCAAACTTAATAGTGCAGTCCTGTTGTGATGGTTTCAAGACCTGATAGAACTGTTAGATTTTGCAATGACTAAATGCAGTGCCTGAATTTGATGCTTATACCATTCTAAGAGTGAAACAGCAAACAAAATAAATCTATGTTCAACTCCAGATGGTCTTTTTCAATACAAAATCCTGCCATTTGGACTACATGGGGCTCCAGCAACTTTTCAGAGACTTATGGACAAACTATTAACTGCTCTTTGTGAGTATGCAGCAGCTTACTTAGATTATATAATTATACACATCACTGTGTGTGTGAGGGGGGGATATTCATTCCTCATTTGACGGATCTGACAAAAGATAGAGATTCTGATGCTGAAAAGTAGAACAAAAAAACAGAGGAAGCTTTTAAAGATCTAAAAGTCTACACTTTGCCAAGATCAAATTTTAATATTCCCTTGATTTTGGAAAATAGTTAATCTTACAAACTGATGCTTCTGGTGTGGTCCGGAGAGTTGTATTATCACAAATGGTGGAACATGAGGAGCAGAAAATTGCTGCCTCAGGAGAAGAGATACTCAGTGGTGGGAAAATAATACTTGGCCATGAAATGGGCAACAGAGTCTCTTTGTTTTTATCTGGTGGGAAGAAACTTCACATTTGGTATCAGACCAGGCCCCACTGAAGTGGATGCAACAGAACAAAATGTCAGAACTAAAAGTTGTTTCCTGTCTTTACAACTATTCAACTTCACAGTATTCCACAGAGCTGGCGGTCAACATGGTAGTGCTGTGACTCCAGAGACTAGTGGAAGCACTAAACCTAATATCTTCCTTAAGAAAATGAATGTGGACACATACCACCAGACCTTTGAAAGAATTGCTATCAGGGAAGCTTATCCTTTAAAGACACTGGGTCAGTATAATTGCACCTTACTTATGGTGAAGCTCAAAAAGCCTATTTTGACCTGGATAAAGAACAAGCAATGAATTATGCAAATCTAAAAGCAGAGATTTGACCAGAGCTGGGTTTATCAGAAGTGGCAGAGCACAGATAATCCACTTGCTACAACTAGCCAAAAAAACACCTCTGTCCTAAAAATAATGGACCAGGGAGAATTATAGAACTTTTGGTGAAGGATACTATTTGAGAAGTCTTCCTAAGTCTTCATACTAGAATGGGTGCTCAGGCAGTTTAAAACCCTGAAGGCTCAAAAGCCAGAAAGCTTGCATTCAGTAAATGTGAATCCAGAGTGTGGGAGTTGTCCACTACACAATACCCCAGAAAGACTGGTTATTGAAGAGTCAAAACAAAGACAGGCCCCAGTAAGCAAGGTCAAGTGCTTCTATTGTGGAGGACTGGGGCACATGGCAGCCTATTGTCCAAACAAGGAAGAACCAATGCAATGTAACGGGAGAGCACCAGTGCAACTGTAACCTGATCAATTTGGTGAGAGTGACAGAAAGTTTTTACTAATTTACTAAACCCTTAAAGGTTAATGATAAAGAAAGCACAACATCAGTTGACAGGTGACTAGATCTGTCCATAAGAAACCTGGACAGACAAAGCCACCTGTCATTGGAGAATACTACCAATTTGGAGGATGATACTATAGAAATAATATGCCTGACAAAAGTCTCTGATCCATAGAAAGGAGAGATCAAGCAGAGAATTACAGCTAGTGTAATTTCAAAGGAAGGTACTCATTTTGATAAGGAAACTGGAATCCTTTCTAAAGTGAATAATGAGGAAGATGACAATTTGGAGATTGGTGGCAGTGGCAGAAAAGTTTCATTAATTTACTAAAACAATAAATGGTAATGGTAAAGAAACCACAGCATTGACTGATTCAGGAAGTGCAGTAACTATCTTTTCATGAAAAATCATAAAGCATGGCGAAATAAAAACATCTAATAAAATATGCATAAAATGTGTACAAAGAATATTAAATCTCTACCCTACAAGTGTGGCAACACTGGAGGACATGGGAAGAAGATAACAATCACAGTGCCAGTGGTCACTAACTTTCCTTATCCTGTCATGCTAAGCAGAGATTTTCCCAACTTTAAAGGCATTACAAATGTAAAACATAAAAAGCATGAAGCGAAAACCCAGACTGTGCAAGAATCTAAATCTTTCTTGTCACTTCTCTCATACTTGTACAGCAACCTGTTCTCTGGACCATGGGTGTAGGATCCCAAAAAATCTGGAGGGGGAAGAGTTTAAAGAGACAAAAAAAAAAAAAAACCAACATACAATAGTGGTGCATTTTTTCAATATAAGCAAAATCTGTTGGAATATCAAACAAAATGGGGACAAAGAGAGACCTCCCTGGAGAGCAAATCAGCTTGATGAAAAAGAATTTGGAGGAGTGGGCAAAAAAGGAAAAAATATATAAAAAAAATATGGTTAAGGAATACATGCATAAATATTCTACTTACAAAACATAAAAAACTAATATCTACTTAGTAATAAAATCAGTAAATTATTTGGCATAAAACATATGTTTTAATGTATGTATTTTAGCAGATACATACCTTTCTTAGTATGAAGTAGATAACCTTTGATTACTCTCAAACCCTGTGTTTGTCTTAAGAAGTCTTTTGTGTGTACTGTCAGAGAGTGTGGACATGCGATTGCAGTTTATTTGTTTTATAAGTACAATCTTTCATGTATTACAATAACTTAAACTTTAAGAGTTAGTAGATGCCAGGATTGGTTGATCTCAGTAGATACCCTAGAGCTCCAGAAGCTGTTCTATATAAACACTATTTATTTATATACAGTCAGGTCCATAAATATTGGGACATCGACATAATTCTAATCTTTTTGGCTCTATACACCACCACAATGGATTTGAAATGAAACTAACAAGATGCTTTAACTGCAGACTTTCAGCTTTAATTTGAGGGTATTTACATCCAAATCAGGTGAACGGTGTAGGAATTACAACAGTTTGTATATGTGCCTTCCACTTTTAAAGGGACCAAAAGTAATGGGACAGATTAACAGTCATAAAACAAACTTTCACTTTTTAATACTTGGTTGCAAATCCTTTGCAGTCAATTACAGCCTGAAGTCTGGAATGCATAGACATCACCAGACGCTGGGTTTCATCCCTGGTGATGCTCTGCCAGACCGCTATTGCAACTGTCTTCAGTTCCTGCTTGTTCTTGGGGCATTGTCCCTTCAGTTTTGTCTTCAGCAAGTGAAATGCATGCTCAATTGGATTCAGATCAGGTGATTGACTTGGCCATTGCATAACATTCCCCTTCTTTCCCTTAAAAAACTCTTTGGTTGCTTTTGCAGTATGCTTCGGGTCATTGTCCATCTGCACTGTGAAGCGCCGTCCAATGAGTTCTGAAGCATTTGGCTGAATTTGAGCAGATAATATTGCCCGAAACACTTTAGAATTCATCCTGCTGCTTTTGTCAGCAGTCACATCATCAATAAATACAAGAGAACCAGTTCCATTGGCAGCCATACATGCCCACGCCATGACACTACCACCACCATGCTTCACTGATGAGGTGGTATGCTTTGGATCATGTGCAGTTCCTTTCTGTCTCCATACTCTTCTCTTCCCAACACTCTGGTACAAGTTGATCTTAGTCTCATCTGTCCATAGGATGTTGTTCCAGAACTGTGAAGGCTTTTATAGGTGTTGTTTGGAAAACTCTAATCTGGCCTTCCTGTTTTTGAGGCTCACAAATGGTTTACATCTTGTGGTGAACCCTCTGTATTTACTCTGGTGAAGTCTTCTCTTGATTGTTGACTTTGACACACATACACCTACCTCCTGGAGAGTGTTCTTGATCTGGCCAACTGTTGTGAAGGGTGTTTTCTTCACCAGGGAAATAATTCTTCGGTCATCCACCACAGTTGTTTTCCGTGGTCTTCCGGGTCTTTTGGTGTTGCTGAGCTCACTGGTGCATTCTTTCTTTTTAAGTATGTTCCAAACAGTTGATTTGGCCACACCTAATGTTTTTGCTATCTCTCTGATGGGTTTGTTTTGTTTTTTCAGCCTAATGATGGCTTGCTTCACTGATAGTGACAGCTCTTTGGATCTCATATTGAGAGTTAACAGCAACAAATGCAAATAGCACACTTGAAATAAACACTGGAGCTTGTATCTGCTCTTTGTAAATTGGATAATGAGGGAATAACACACACCTGGCCATGGAACAGCTGAGCAGCCAATTGTCCCATTACTTTTGGTCCCTTAAAAAGTGGGAGGCACATATACAAACTGTTGTAATTCCTACACCGTTCACCTGATTTGGATGTAAATACCCTCAAATTAAAGCTGAAAGTCTGCAGTTAAAGCACATCTTGTTAGTTTCATTTCAAATCCATTGTGGTGGTGTATAGAGCCAAAAAGTTTAGAATTGTGTCGATGTCCCAATATTTATGGATCTGACTGTATATATATATATATATATATATATATATATATATATTTACTAGCACTTGTGTTCATATATGCTCCATTACATTGGAAAAAATACTGAGGAAGCTGCCAAGTCATCAAAACGCATCTATCTATTTGTTATACATACACTGTACAAGCTAAGAATACATTATCTACATCTGTTTCTTATACTGTCTAATATAATTGATTTGATTTGAAAATGTTTATATAGAATAAATAAAGAACATTTTATTTCAAACTTATTTGTGTGGTCCATCACCTAGTTGGGGGTACGTCCACAACAGAGAAGTTAAAAGATAACATCCACACATACGAATATCACTTACTGTAATGCTATCTGGGCATTGGATGCTATGAAATTAATACACCATAACCAGGCTAAAGGAGTAAAGTCACTTCACATACACTAGTCGCATAAGAGTGCATGAGATTTGGCAATGACCAAGGTGCCGGACCAGAAAGTTTCTTGGCGATTCAACTCATGCAAAAACACAACTCATAGTTCTTTGAGGTTGATCCTGGTGAGAGTCCATTGTAAAATATGTCTGCATGTGGATACTAAGGTCAACTCAGTGAATGATCTACACTATGCATTGGTGCGCTTTCTCCTACCTTACCCTTCTTGTCTTTTAATAACATAAACTTACTTCGCTTCAAAACAGTTAGCGTACCCTGAGGTTCAGACATAGGCCCCTTCCTCTTCTCATAACACAGGCGTCCTCCCTCCTCACTATCAAATGACTGCATAACACAGGCTTCCTCCCTCCTCACTTTCCTCTAATTTTAATCTCTACACAATATTTTAGAAGGGGAAAATAGTGTATGTGAGGGTGGGTAGGTGGGATAAGGGTGATGAAGAAAAAGAAGGGAAAGGGAAGATAAATTAGTAAGTAGAAAGAAGCAGAAGGCAGAGAGAGGAGGTAGAAAGGGAAATGGGGAAAAGTAAAAACTGGAAAAAACAGAATAAAGAACAAAGAGTATAAGTATGTTAGAAAGATATGAATAAACTGAAAATTTTGCAATAGTAACAAAAGAAAGTAACAAAAATCAGGTGTTTTGTATACTGACCATTTTTAATTCCAATGTTGTGTATTCCTTTGTGCAAATGCTATTTCTGCTACACTTGCCAGGTAGATTGAGTCCTTGTTTCCCAATTGCAGCCTCCCAGGGTTGTTAAAAAGAGGTGTGTGTGGGGGTGGGGGGATCAAACGCTTTCCTGGGTTAAAACTTTCCTGGGTGGAGACATACTCACAATTAAATTTAATTTCAGCATTTTGTGTGTCCCCTATCCAAATATGTTGGCCATAACATGAGACTGCAGGATTCCCTAGAGAAGACTCTGATGCTGGGAAAGATTGAAAGCACATATGACTGCATAACACAGGCTTCCTCCCTCCTCACTTTCCTCTAATTTTAATCTCTACACAATATTTTAGAAGGGGAAAATAGTGTGTGAGGGTGGGTAGGTGGGATAAGGGTGATGAAGAAAAAGAAGGGAAAGGGAAGATAAATTAGTGAGTAGAAAGAAGCAGAAGGCAGAGAGAGGAGGTAGAAAGGGAGATGGGGAAAAGTGAAAACTGGAAAAAACAGAACAAAGAACAAAGAATATAAGTATGTTAGAAAGATATGAATAAACTGAAAATTTTGCAATAGTAACAAAAGAAAGTAACAAAAATCCGGTGTTTTGTATACTGGCCATTTTTTATTCCAATGTTGTGTATTCCTTTGTGCAAATACTCTTTCTGCTACTCTTGCCAGGTAGTTTGAGTCCTGGCTGCCAATTGCAGCCTCCCAGGTTTGTTAAAAAAAAGTGTGTGTGTGTGTGGGGGAGTGAGGGGATCAAACGCTTTCCTGGGTTAAAGCTTTCCAGTGAGAGACATACTCACGATTAATTTTAATTCCGCATTTTGTGTGTCCCCTATCCAAATATGTTGGCCATAACATGAGACGGCAGGATTCCCTAGAGAAGACTCTGATGCTGGGAAAGATTGAAAGCACACGAAGAAGAGGGAGGCAAAATCAAAGATGTATATATGAGGTGACTGAAGCAATGAACATGAACTTGATCCAGCTCAGAGATGTACCTGGTGTGTTGGGGTCGATAGGGTCACGGAGAGTCGACACGGCTGAATGACTAAACAACAACAAATATATAAAAGAACAACAATTATATATATATATATACATATATATATATATATAATGATTGTTGGGGTAACCTACCTACTCATAAGGTCTACAACATAAGCTGGGATCCTGCTCCACGCTGATGATAGCCAGTAAGCTTGAAACAGCTGTACGTGGACAGGATTCCCAGCTTGTGTATAATCCAACCTTGGCTTTGCATAAAAGCTGTGTAATACAGCAAGCATTCGCTTAAAGGAAGCCATGTTTAAAATGGGCTATGGATTGAAGAGCGAGGCATTTGTGGGCACATTTGCATGTCCATGCTCAGCTTCCCAGAATGCAGTGTAATAACTGTTCTTCCCAGAACTTTGAGCTGGAATTTTTTTTTAAACTTATTTTACACATTCAAATGTGAACACAGAGGCACTATTTATTGACTATATAAATATATATGTATATATATATATATATATATATATATATATACATATATAATTATGTATGCATGCATATATATATATATATATATATATATATATATATATATACCCAGCATATACATAGAAACATGCATGATTTTACTGTAATATGACAGCTATACAAATGACAAAAACTATAGAACAGAAGAGAAGAAGGCAATTGTTGTACAGCAAAGCAATATATTGTTTCTTTTCAACAAGGTTATCGGGTTCCTATGAGAAATGTTTCAATTTCCACATTATGTATGTACAGCTTGCCTCTTTGAGCAATATCTTCATTTCTGTCACCAATATTTTTGCACCAGAGCATTGTGGCACACTTCATTATTTTTGTGTGAAATATTTGTGTGGATATTTTTTGCAGATTTCTCTGAAAAGTCTTGAAAGAGAAAATATGTCAGGGAAGACTTTTAATAATAAATGGGTGTCTTTAGAAGCAGGCATTTTTATCTATGTTTGATTTGCCAAGTAAACCAATTTATGAGATTTCCTTTGCAGATATAACATCGACATCCTAATTAGCCAGAATCTGCAATGTACAAGATGTGCCAAAAAGATCCTGATAATATTAGTCATCTTTCTCATCTTCTGGTGTTTTTTTCCAGAGTGCACTAATAAAAAAATAAAAAAACTCATATTTGAGATGTGGACAAGAAAGTTGAACATGTCATTTGAAGTTCATTAAGTTTTCCTGGATATAAAAGATTTTTTTTACAGTCAAACAGAAAAGAGCTCGGTGACATTCATTGACCATAAAATCATTAGCTATTCCACAGTACACGATGGATGTTGTGAAATAAGCTTCATTTGTGCTTTAATTGACAGTGCATTCCAATTTGTTCTACTACATTCTAAAAAATTTAAAATGCATAATGCATGTTTTTTTATTTCCTTTATAAAGAAAAAAGTATACATTGCGCCCTCACAATTCTATTCACTTGACTTTTAAACATTTTTATAATACCATTTTACATACATTATTCAGTATCTTTTATTGTATGGAAAAAGCTCTGCTGTTTGAATAAATCGTTCTGTGTATTTGCAATTTTATTTAGTAAGTGACAAACAAAAAACATTATGCAAAGTGTTAATAATTTGCTAAGAGTGCTTATATGCCTGAAAGCAAATAATATGCAAAATAAAAACTAATGACTATGATATCATTGTTTATAGAGCTAACATTCTAGAAGAAACAAGGATGAAGATTTATTTAAAACGGCTCATTTGTTTCAGCATGTACAGTAGTTTTCTGTTGCATTTCAGGATTGCTCACAAAATAGTTGCTTTTGTTTCTAAGTAAATAAATCTAATCCATAAAAAATGTAGATTTGTGGCTTGATTGCATTACATCTGTTATACTACCCATTAAATTAAAACAGTATAGATTTATAGCTAGAGTTATTAGCAAACACTTTATTGTTGTTGTTGTTCAGTCCTTCAGTCATGTCCTGTTCTCGGCGACCATATGGGCACAGCATGCTAGGCATGTTTGTGTTTCTGATTGTGCTCATCCATATGGTTTTCTTGGCAAAGATACTGCAGTAAGTTGCCAGTTCCTTCTCCAGAGGACCGCAATTTGGCTGACCTCTCTATGACCTGCCCATCTTGGGTGACCCTACATGATATAGCTCACAGCTTCACTGAGATATTCAAGACCCTTCACCACAACAAGGTAGCATTCCAGAAGGGGAAGCACTTTATTAGTTGAATGTTATTAAAAATACATTTTCAATAAACTAACATTGCAATTTGTATTATTATCACCCTTTTTGATTCACCCACGAACAAATAAATATTCTAATCTCTTGTTAATTAAAGATCACTACCAATAGATAATTACTGACTTCCCTTCAAGGTTTTGGATCTATTCTCTTCAGTGTCAGAGTCAACTGCAGGAAGACAGACTAGGCATCAGTGGAATAGCTAGTGAATGGGAGGCCACATTAAAAAATAAAGTAATTGAGGGTGTTCCTTCCAAATTCTTGGTGCCTTTAAGGGGCAATAAAAGGCAATAAATATAAGTGGTCAGACCATCCCTAGGGTGTTTATATCACCTTTCTATAAAAGGGATTTCAATTTATTCTTCTCCCCTAATAAATTAAACATTCCGTCTTTATTCCAGGGTGCTCCTGTTAGCAGAGGACCCTTATCCAGTTGTGGCCACCAGTGCTTTGTACCTTCTGCACGGCTAGTATCTCTGTCTAGGTTGGGTATGTTCCCAGGTCAGGCAAAAGACGAACATCTAAAATTTTGTTGCAGAGACACAGGACAATAAACTGATGACATTTCAAGGTGAAAGGTAGATTTATTTATTGACAATTTAAGAATATACCTACATCAAGCACACCCACATTTTTGTCCCTCCTTGCCATCTATTTACATTTTATCATCACTATTTTGTAAAGGATGCATGAACAGCATCATTAGTAATTACTCAGAGTTAATTCTTTGATACATATACATTGTGACACTGATAGGGCTCACCATTCTACTGAAGGCTTGTTAACCATATGGCATAGCTAATTAATAATTAATTGATACATTAATACTACCACTTATTGTCACATGATCATTATTAGTATATATGTTGCCATATGAAACACAGCAATGGGGTTTGACTTGCCAGGACAGGTGTACCCATGATTCCCATTGATGGAGGTGAGATTCCTGTCGCTGTATATGCATCCCCACAGTCTCCTTTTGTGTTTTGTAGGCCTTTGTAATAACATAACATAATAATAACATATCTTGCCATGCATGGATGTGCCATAGCTGATCTCTGTGCAGTGGCGATGGTCACGCCTGTTGCAGAGTATTGTTTGTGTTTTGTCTATGCCTTTAATAATAAGTGCTTCATAGCACCTGTCCATGTGTGTTTACTGATTGTTGTTAACTGTGATGACCAGACTCTTAGGGTCAAGAGGGGACCCTTTTGGACCCCTGGACTTTGGAGCGGACTGGCAATAGTTAATACTGTGTGATGCTCTATAGTATTGTGTAATTTTACCCTTAGGTTTTGCTTGTACTGCATCTTCTGACATGGTCGTCATACAAGGGGTAAAACAGTGAATTGGAACTGTGTGATGTAATCCATAACTGTCATGTGAGTTTCAGTTAAAAAAGTTTGCTCTGTTGCATGGTACATAAGCAAAGTGTATATGTAATTTTCTTTTATGCTGTGTTCCTGCTAGGTCCTGTTGTAAAGGGACCAACATATGTTCCTGATCCTGTGTTCCTAGCATCCTGAACCAGTGCTTTACCTGCAGCTAGGTGCTGAGATTACTAGAATCCTGACAATCTAGGGGTGTTTGTGTAGCTGAAAGTAGGAAGGTTTGGGGTGCACCTGATCCCCTCACCCCTGGGTCATGACATTAACGTCTTCTGTACTGTGGTTTATGTTCCCATGGAAATTGTGAGATGTTACGTGTAGATTTGATATTGGCAATCGTTGGTCACTTTTTCACATCGTTGCCTCTGTGACTGTAAGATATTATCTGTAATGGAGTTAAATTATTTTTCAAGCAATTTATTAATGTGCTGTGTCTTTAACAGATTCAACCATCTGTGAGCACAACATTTTCTGTTTCCATATGTCTGAGGAGTCACATGTGGATATTAAATAGCTTTACATTGCAAATGTATGCCAATTGCTACGTACATCATTCATTGTTGATGAGAATGCATGCATTTCTATTATTTTTGAGTGCTGTACTGTCTCTTTAAGTGCTGCTCCAGCAGTCAGCAAAGGTTTTAAAACCAGTGGCGAGTGCTTTATAGTACCTGTAAATCTTCCTTCAATTGTACGGCTCTTACAGATTTGCGATAGATCAATAAAGTCTCAATTGAACAGGGTTTTTGCATAAATGTGAAACGGAGTAACAAGTAATATTTCGGCAAAACCCAATGGAAATATTTGCTGTTATTTGCAGCTTAATCTTGCCTGAGTCACTTAAAGTATTGCACATTTTGTAATGGGTGAATAGAATAGTCTTAAACAGGTATAATTTATGATATTGGGGAATTGAATTGGGCTAATAATTACCAATAGTTCTCTAAGAAATCTGCAGATCTACCATATAGAAAAGGTTGCAGAGTAAACATAATTTATGGATGTTAAAACATTTGATTCTAAAATGTATGTTGTATTTCGTAGCACTACTATCACCATATGTAAATATACAGAACATTATTTATTAATTTCAGGAATTATGATATACACTAGCGACTTGCCCGTTTAAAAAATGACGGTCAATAGAATTTTTAATGCTGTGAAAACTGTTTGCCACACAATACTGGTCTCTGACATTCTTAACCTTTTTGTTTTATTAAGTACCAATAAATAGAACATTTTGAATAAAACGTTTTATTTTTTTAACTTTCAACTTGAATTTCACCAACCGCTATATATATATATTTTTTAAATATGAACTGTTTTAATTGTCATATATAGAATAACAATATAACAATGTGTTACATTTTCATGTATAAATATTGTAAACCATAACATCAAAGTTTGTAACATGCAACTTGTATTTTAAACATTTTTTCTTTTTTTTAACAATAATAACACTTTGAATCGATATTTATCTATAAATAACAGACGACTATGTAAAGTTTCCTAAACTAAGTATTTTGTACAATAACATGCTTTGTAACATTCCTTTTTCTTAAAATTCATGTTAAACCAAATTGGCATTGAATCCAGAGGAAGGCAAACAATAAAACCCCCCATTGAAACTTGGCCAATTGTATCAAAGAGGGAAAAATATGAATTCCTTCCTGACCCAATTAACTGTGATCGGATTGCTCCCTGAATCAATAATCTGTCTTAAAATTATACAGTTGAATGCTTAAAATTGTAGTAACATAAATGTTTGACTATATACAATATAGCTTGAAGTAACTTTCCACAACTTTGAAAACAATGTTATACAATATCGCTTGAAATGACTTTCCATAACTTTTAAAAGACAATGTTAACATGTTAAATACTACTTTAAAACACTTAAATGTAAGCTTCCAATTAAAGTAAATGGCACCTAATTGTTTTGTGGGGCCAATCATGTGAAAAGGTAACTTGTAAAACCTTCCAATCTGTGTAACCACTGTTTCATGTTGTTTTTCTTTTTGATACTTTTTTGTTTCTTCTTGTTGTACGTTGTTGAAATGGCACATCGAGTTTCCTATTGGAAATAGTGGTCCCCTATTTAAAGAGTCGCAGAGAAGTCTAATTTTGCCCTGGAAGTAAAACCACTGTTCTCTATGTTTTTTTGCCATTGTATTGAGTTTCTTCTTGAAATATTGGTACTGTAAAATCAGTTTGAGTAACCTAAAATGTTTTTGTCTAAATGAAAGCACTGTCCTGTATATTTACAGCACCTCATAGTACACAATGTTTTTTGTAAAAACATATCCATCTTCCAATAAATCACCCTGACTTGTGTTTTCTTCAACATGTACTTTAATTTCCTCTGGATTATTGCATCTTGAAAATGCAACATACTGTATAGTTGGCCATGTGCAAACACAGGTTCCTTCAAAAAAATACCAACAGACTTAAAACTTTATCCTTGGGATTTACTGATGGTCATGGAAAAAATTGTCTCCTTTGAAGGACAAAAGGCAAACCACTCTCACTTGGAGCCAAATCAATTCTCGGTATAAGAACTGGTTCGCCTTTATGGGTACCACTCATAATTTCTGCATGTATAAAATGATCCTTTAATTCCTTCACAATTAATCTGGTCCCATTACAAAGTCCTTTTTTTTTATTCATATTTCTCAATTGCATGATAATTGCCCCTTTTTTAAGTTGCAAAACATGTGGTGGCATTCCAGAGGGAGTTAAAGAATGAATCAATTCCATACTAAAGTTTGCTTCACTCTCTTTGTCATCAGCCAGAACAGAATCTGCACTGTAATAGTTTTTTTTGGAGCATTGATTAATTTTAATATTTTGTTGTTTAAATTCAAGGCAACGTAATTTTTTGATGTCAATATTACTTTGCTTGCAATGTCTGAGTAATCCTCGTTATTGATGGTATTGAGGAAGATTGTTGAAATTAGTGGTTCTGTTGAAATCATTTCTGGTGGAATTTGTACTGCATCATCAGGTGAATTATTTATTTTTGGCTGTTTTCCTTCTCTAATGTGAATGAGACAATCATTGAATTGATTTCGGCCTTCAGATCTCATATTTACTTATAATTTCCGGTGTGTAAATGTTTTCCACAGCTTACTTCTTTTTATACACATTTCGACTATGTCAGTCCGATTGCCATGTGGCACCACAGGTAATGTTTGCCTGAAATTTCCTTCTAACAACATCACCTTTCCACCAAATGGCAAATCATTAGCCATAACTTATTTTAATAATCGATCAATACATTGGAGGGCATGACATGACATCATAGTTGCCTCATCTATTATAATTCATTTACTCTTGAGCAATTTTTTGGCTTGTAATGAATTCATTTGAATATCCAACACTGATGTTTTTCCACCTTTCATGTGACCTATAAACTGTACAACTCAATTGAAAAACAAACTGAAATCTTTTAGGTAGAGGGAAGAAAAAATATAAAAATAAAATAATATGGTTGCATAAGTATGCACACCCTTAAACTAATACTTTGTTGAAGCACCTTTTGATTTTATTACAGCACTCAGTCTTTTTGGGTATGAGTCTATCAGCATGGCACATTTTGACTTGGCAAGATTTGCCCACTCTTCTTTGCAAAAACACTCCAAATCAGATCACCCCACAGATTTTCAATCGGATTCAGGTCTGGGCTCTGGCTGGGCCATTCCAAAACTTTAATCTTCTTCTGGTGAAGCCATTCCTTTGTTGATTTGGATGGATGCTTTGGGTCGTTGTCATGCTGAAAGATGAAGTTCCTCTTCATGTTCAGCTTTCTAGCAGAAGCCTGAAGGTTTTGTGCCAATATTGACTGGTATTTGGAACTGTTCATAATTCCCTCTATTTTAACTAAGGCCCTAGTTCCAGCTGAAGAAAAACAGCCCCAAAGCATGATGCTGCCACCACCATGCTTCACTGTGGGTATGGTGTTCTTTTGGTGATGTGCAGTGTTGTTTTTGCGCCAAACATATCTTTTGGAAATATTGCCAAAAAGTTCAACCTTGGTTTCGTCATACCATAACACCTTTTCCCACATGCTTTTGGGAGACTTCAGATGTGTTTTTCCAAAATGTAGCCTGGCTTGTATGTTTTTCTTCGTAAGAAAAGGCTTTCATCTTGCCACTCTACCCCATAGCCCAGACATATGAAGAATACAGGAGATTGTTGTCACAATATACCACACAGCCAGTACTTGCCAGATATTCCTGCAGCTCCTTTAATGTTGCTGTAGGCCTCTTGGTAGCCTCCCAGACCAGTTTTCTTCTCGTCTTTTCATCCATTTTGGAGGGAGCTCCAGTTGTTGGTAATGTCACTGTTGTGCCATATTTTCTCCACTTGATCATGACTGTCTTCACTGTGTTCCATGGTATATCTAATGCCTTGGAAATTCTTTTGTACCCTTCTCCTGACTGATACCTTTTAACAATGAGATCCCTCTGATGCTTTGGAAGCTCTCTGTGGACCATGGCTTTTGCTGTGGGACTAAGAAAATTTCAGGAAAGACAAACTAGAGCAGCTGAACCTTTTTTGGGGTTAATCAGAGGCACTTTAAATGATGACAAGTGTATGGTGAACTCCTATTTAACACAATTTGGAAAGTGATTGCTACATCCCCAGTTATAAGAAGGTGTGCAGACTTATGCAACCACATTATTTTTCTTTTATTTTTTTCTTCCCTCCACCTAAAAGATTTCAGTTTGTTTTTCAATTGAGTTGTAAAGTTTATAGGTCACATTAAAGGTGAAAAAAGTTCTGAAATGATTTATCTTTGTCTCATTTTTTTACAGCACAGAAACCTGACATTTTAACAGGGGTGTGTAGACTTTTTATATCCACTGTATATATATATATACAGTATATATATATATATATATATATATATATATATATATATATGTATATATATATATATATATATATATATATATATATATATATATATATATAATGTATAAAGCATATCAGATATCAATACATTGGATATATAAGATAGTGTATATAATAGGATTATGATATTAGCTTATAATACCCATATAAGATTGGATTTTATTCATCAAAAGTTCTGACAATGTTAAAAGGCTGTTAAAACACTTGTATAATACAGCAGATTGAACACTAATTAGAATTCTGCAAGTTATATGCAAGTACTACTAGGAATGTAATTTAAGAATTGCTAGTGTGTCTCATTAGGTTATGAACCAGAAAAAAAAAAAAAAAAGATAAATAAATACATAATACTTTCTGTCTGTATATATTAAAAATAGAAAGTGAATTACTGAAAATAATCAGAAGGTTATACGTATATGGTAAGAAAAGCAATAATATAACCCTGAGGAAGATTGCTAAATGGACAGTCTTATGCTCTATCTATATAAACCAAAACATGCAGCAGTGTTAGTCTCATCCTTTAATAAAATGTGTCATAGAAGGCCAGATGTTTAAGTCAAACACTGTCACCCCAAAATCAAGTTTTTTGAGTTATTCTTAAATAGCATAAACAACTGTTTAAACATTGCATTAGCAAGTAAATCATTCCTTGTATGATTTGCAATATATGTGCTGTATTATTAAGCAAATGAACAGCTGCCAAAATAAATATTAACTTTTTTAGTATTACATTATGCCTCTCTGTCACTGTGTAGTGGCTAAAACAATGTCTCTCAGTGTTATCATGCAATTAGATCCCATTCCCAAGCTTATCAAGTACTCTGAGATGCAAATTAGCATTTTGAGCTGCACATTAGCAAAGGAGCCACAAAATCACTGCTAAGTATCTCATGAATAATTTACTGTAGAGAAAAAAAAGAGTAGTGCAATATATAGCCATTTTTAGTTCTTTTTAAGTTTAAACCAACTCTCTTCTGGGAAGGTAGTGTCCCTTTCAAGATATTGAACAAAATACTGTTGCTAGAAATAAAAAAGAAGTAAAAGAGTATGGACAAAGGTTTATTGAATATATCAATACATGTATTGGGACCACCAACTTGTCGTGTTTGATCTGTGAAGCACCACACTATGAGATTGTTCTAGAGACTGCACCAGTAACTTTAAAATGCTCTAGTTAGGTTAGGTTAGGGTGTTACTAAATGTCTGTTTCTATTTTATGACCATTAATATAGTATACCTTAGTAACGTCACATCGTAAACCCTGCAATGTACACAAGTATCTGCTATGGATGTTAGTTTACTGTTTGTAAAGCAATTACATCTCAAAGTTCCTGATAAGATGTATTTTTCCAAAACAGAACACATACACTTGCATCAATCTTATCCTCACTCATGCTAACAGAATGCAAACTAACCGAAGTAGCAAATATCAGCTAAATTAACGACCTTGCTTTGTAGTCAAATAATATTACATCTGATGTTCACCCCTAGGATAGTATAAAAAGGCTTTCTTCCTTTCATAGAATAAGACATGAAATGCTGAATATTTTGAGATGCACCCCCCACCACCACCACCACCACCATCACCGACACACACACACCTTTTATTACCATCTTCAAACAGCATCCTGGTTTACACATTTCCCAAAACCGTGAAAACTGTGTTACTATTGAATGCAAAAATGGGACCTGTTACTGCCTCTGGAAGGGTTCATAATTTGGATAAATGTAAATGCTCATCAAGACGATTTTCTCAAGTTCATGTTTCTTTTATTCTCTCTATATTATTATGGAAGAGGGACTCAGCAGCACAGTTATATATTGTCATACAATCATGTTTATTATACCTAGTCGTATAAATGGTTATATACAATACTTACATATTTATTTTTCTTTTTGGTAAAGAAAGTATAAGGTCTAAAAAGAGTTGAGGTAATGAAGAGGGGGGATAGAAAGGAAGAGGAAGGCTAAAGGGCAGTTAAGGGGAATGTCTCCAGCTAGAGTGAGACTTGCAAAGGGAACATATTTTACAATTTCTCATTTTAACCAAGGTGCCCTCTTTTTGAGGACATGATCTGAGTGATTCTCTAGCATGTACAACAGTTTTCCAGCAAGGCTGTTTCTTAAATTGTATTAAGTATTTGGTGCCATGACAAGTTAAGCTCATGTTTAACAGAGTGTATTACCATGAGTTTCGAGGGAGAAACAAATCAACACAGATAAAAAAACTATAGTCTCAACAACAACAACTAAGGGAAAGAGTATTCTTATTCAGTGAAATAATAATAAAAAAATAAAGCAATGCTGTAGACTATAATCAGCCTCCTCTTTTGGCAAAACTATTTTTGCAATAGGTAGTAAACAGGGGAGGATATATTACTTTTTAGGTAACACTATAGCAGTCTGTTTTATTACATTTTCACAGATAAACATGGTCGCCTATGAGGAATCACATTTTCTATTAAAGATTGAGCCAAGATTGATATCCCACTAACTTTGTGCTATAGTTGCTCAATCCAATCTGCAGCTCAGAACACATAGAAAATGACAGTACAGTCTAAAGGGGTTCTGTAATGCTCCAAGTCTCAACACTAGATGTGGTCTGTAATAACCTAATCAAAATTGTTCTATCACATATTATAATTGTCAAACTGCGATTCGTCATCACGCTTTGCGACAAATCGCAGTTTGACAATTAGTACAATCGCAAAGCCTGATGCCATGTTAGCCTTGCATGTGCAAAGCATGGCATTAGCCGTGCATGTGCACCACAGGGGAGGGGAAAAGAGACACAGGGGAGGGGAAAAGAGACACAGGGGAGGGGGAAAGAGATACAAGGGAGGCGGAAAGAGACACAGGGGAGGCGGAAACAGACACAGGAGGGAAAGAGATGCAGGGGAAGGAGAGGAGTGGGGAGAGATACAGGGGAGTGAGAGGAGGGGGAAGATACACAAGGGAGGCAGATTAGGGGGGAAATGAGACACAAGGGAGGGGGAGACAAAGGTGCTCATTGCGAGGCCCATGATGAGCGCCAAAAGAGCTCATCATGAGGCCAGTAAAGTAGAGGGGGAGAGGCTCCCATTGTGTGGCAAACAGCATTGCCAGGCTTCACTTTTTATTGTCATCATTTTTGACGGGCAAGTCATTTTATTAGTAAAATATATATGATTGTTATATTCTTGTTTTAAAATTCCTTATCAATATGTTGTTACAAAATATGAAAGATAAGGTCACCTTTGATTAGTAATACAGTTATTTACAAATATACTCCCAGGGATTTTACGGCACTAAGAAAAGCTTTATACTCCGGACTGAAGAGAAGGATCAGATGTGGAAATTTGTAGTTCTGCAGGCAAGATTTCACTTGCAAACACTTTGAGTTCATTTTCAGAGAAAGACACTATATAAAGTAGTTATTATTGTTATTATAAAAAAATAGCTTATTGTGTTTTATTATTAAGTTACAACATATTGAATTGGATATTCTTATCAATAACATGATATATTCTTAATAGTGTGTGTACTTTATTTATTTATTTTCAATTAGATATACATTTTTATTTTTTACTTTTATTCTTCTGTTTACTGTATGAATACCACACTTCAGATTTTTTTGTTGCTATTTATATTTCTTTTGAGAAATGAATGGTCAAACATTTCCACCCAGTTGTCAGTCAGTACAAATGGGTACATAAAAATAGCACTGTTTGTCGAGTATGTATCAAACTAACAACACTAGAAGCTGTTTATTTTCTAAGAGCTGGATCATAAGGGTCTGTGTTTCGCCTATCATTGGAGGAAGTCATTTTAAAATAATTGGATAAGACTGAAATTGACATCACACTCCTTCCCACTAACTGGGCCAGAAGTTCATTCCATGTTTCAGTAAATGCATCTAAAGCTCTCCGTAAACTTACACCTATGAACCATAGGCCAAATCCAGGGAACCAGCAAAGGAATCAAAATATTTTTTTTCAAATTAAAAACGAATGTTATGACTGTTATCCTTTGTAATTATGCTCTTACTCAGTCTCAACATTTTGAAACATATATTTTTCATTGTTCAGTATATACCAAACTTGATTCTAATGATTTAACTGTTTTGATTACTGTCGATCTTTATCAGGTGTGCAGAGTTGGAAGATACAATCTCATCTTTCTTGATTACAAAATATATTAAGAACTAAATATAAATCTCTTTTATATGAAAATGTGCAATATAGGAATTTAAATATAGATGTAAAAGTACTAGAATTGAAGTGATAGAACTAGCATGATAGGATATTTTGGAACTGACATTTAAAAATTTCACTGTTAATGACGCATTCACATTTTGAGACTTTAAAAAGTTAGACACAATGGTTTCAGTGCTTTCTATCCATCACTCAATTCCATAACACCGACCTGCCTGAAGGGAAATATAAATAAGGTTAGTGTGTCCACTTAGCAACTACAAATAGGTAGACCCAGAGCCTCAGGCCACAATTTCCACTGCCTGCCTTTCCCTCTGATCACCAATTAATAACATTGACTTTGATGTCTATTGACAGAGTATGGAAGGTGACAGATAGTGTACAGGGACCTGAGAGCATAGTTACAATGGGAAATAAATACAGATAAATACAGACTATTGAGACACAACAAAGTAGGGAGACATTATTAGGCATGTCCTTGTTAAAATAATATGGGAAGGAAAAAAGAGATTATTTTCCTTCCCATATTATTTTAATAAGGACATGCCTAATGTGTCTCCCTACTTTGTTGTGTCTCAATAGTCTGTATTTATCTGTATTTATCTCCCATTGTAACTATGCTCTCAGGTCCCTCAACACTATCTGTTACCTTCTATACTCTGTCAATCAGTTGGTCATGTAGGATCATGGTCACCCCTTCAGGCACTTCCTTTCCTCCAAACCAGCCACCAGCGGATGATAAGGAATGTATGGTGTATATTATTCCACTTTCTTTGGTACAACATTATTTCTGTTAAATATGTACTATTTAGATTTTTTCAGGGACCCATTGGTGTTGACCAAGGGCCTCATTCATTTGCAAGCCTAACCTTACGGTATACGGGCCGTATGTCTTCAGGCTTGAACTTGCTACAATTATGGAGCGATTAAAATGAATAAGCCCGAAGTTGAGGCCACAAATCCGAAAACGTAAACCATTAACTCGTATGTAGCATTTCAGAGCATGAGACAGATCAATTAAGCAAGGTCGTAAATCCTGAGTCAGAAACAGCCCATAGAAAATGAGACTGTCATCATTACAGCAGTATAATCATGTCAATCAGTTAGCTTTTAGAGGTCCGACATGGACTCGCAAACCTGCAAAATATAAAATAATAAAAATTAATGGCAATACTGTTCTAGTCCATGTGGTTGGCCTGATATGTATTAACTCATTGATTCCTGAGATCAATATAACCCTGAAATTAAACATAAAAAATATATTTTCTACTGCAGATTTTTAATCTTGAGACTGTTGTACAATTAATTCTCATGTCTTTCATCACTTTCCTCGTCATTTACAGTACAATGATTTTTATTTGCATTTACAGTGCTACAGACATGTCTTTAACCCCTTTGCGGGTCCTATCTGGTACCTCTAGGATTTTCTTCTACATTAGCCGTTTACGTCTGAAATCATTTGCGGGTTTGCAGAATTGTAGCAATTGAATAGCGATTTGCGATTTTAGCGGTCTTGTGGACGTGAATCATCAAAGGCTTAGATGGGGCATAAATTATGATTGTAACAACCCTTAAGCCGTAGATCGTTTGTGGATTGCAAAAAGAGCCCAATTGAATATCAAATTAGTTTACGAGCTACTTTACAGGCACCCGTAAGCTACAATTTCGCAATTGAATGAGGCTCCAAGTGTAACAACACCTTTATAGTAGCCACTTGATCTGCCCTTCAAGAAGACTCAAGCTTCAACCATTCCTGAATACGTAGCCACTGTCACACAACAGTATTGCATGTTTGCAGATGCTGTTGGTAGCTCTATTTGCTAGAGAATGCCAGGTTGGACTCCTCTGGCTGTTGTCCAATGCTTTTGCTGGCTACATTGGTCACAATTGTTTCTTGCATTTAGGCCATTAACCAAGTGAGTGCCTCACTGCATTGCCCACTCATAGCTTGTCTGTTCTCTGTGGTGTCCACTCCATTGCCCATCACCTAAGCTTCAGATATCTTAGCTGCAAATCTGCTCTGTTATTTACTGGTTGGCCAGTATGAACATCAACATGTAAAATGCAACTGCCATATGGTGTTCCACAGCTTTGTTCTGTTCCACATATTTTTTTAATCTATAAGCCATTGTGTAGCTCTCCAGATCAGGCATCTAGGTGATTAACATCTTATTGCATGCCCCGTTGTCAACATAAATGTACATTAGAGAAGCTGTGTCTTACAATGGTTTGTAGTCAACAGTTCATATGGCACATCTTCCAAAGTGGAATGTCCTGTTGTGACCCTTTCTCAATGGCGTGTAAGTTACTAAAGCAAACATCCTTTGTGACGTGTCTTTCACATCTCTGGTTGTGACTCCTCTGTTTTCCTGAAGATACCACTTCCACTGCATCAAAGTAACTTTCTGTGCCACTATTTTTGGTAGTCATTCATCTCTGACCCAACCTGCTATGTGTAACTGGGTCTACAGAGTAACTGGCATAGCCTTAGTGCAAGTCTCTGTGTGCGGTTATGCTTTGGTAATTGTCAGCAATGTCTTCTTGAGGGTTGTGCTCATGTTAACCTCTTAGACCAGAATCCAATAGGAATCACCCAGCTGCCACTTTCTGGGTTTTTCTGTTACAGAAACCTGGAAGTCACATTGTCAGACACAGTACATCAAGGCTGGTTTGTCTGTAATAGCTTAGCTGTTGATGTTTGCTCCTCGGAACCCCAACAAAGTGTTGCCTCCTTATAGGACATAGCATGAACGGGGTACAGAATTGTTTCCAGATGGGTGAAAAAAGCCATCCAGAATCCCATAGATCCCATAATGATTGGACTTCTGCAAAACATGCTGGTGCTCATATAGTTTGAATGGTCTTTTCTGGTATCTTCTTCAGGGGCCCAAACCACACAAGTTCCATAAATGTCCCTTCCTGTGAAGGTCCTTGATCCTTTGATGGTTTGACCTCCCATCCCCAACTCTTTATATATTCCACAAACTCTGGCAGGACATCAGCCATTTTCCTGTGATCATTATGTCATCAGTGTAATGAAACAAAGGTATCTCATCACATCTCTTGCCGCTAGCCAATGACTCTTGTCATAAGGCCATGACATATTGTTGAGTAGTGCAGGTATACCTGTGGCAGTCTCTTGTAAGTGTACCAATAGGAACAATTATGGAATTACCCTTCTGAGGTAGGACCTTTGCTACTATTTTATACCTTAAAAACTTATTTGCAAAAAGGGAAAAGAGAAAGACCACACTTTACCCAATAGCTCAAAACCTTTGATAATGTATATTAGCAACTATATATCGAAGATAGAAGAAGATGAATAAAAGTGATTTTTTATTAAGAATTATAAAAAATTACTTTTTACTAGTTTGTCCAATCTTGCCATAGCTTTCCTCCCCAGAAGCAAACGTCTTTCAATTTCATGAGTACAGTCACCATCTGCAGAGATCTTGGATCCCAAGAAAATAAATTCTGTCACTGCCTCCACTTCTTCCCCGTCTATTTGCCAGGAAGTGAGATGCCATTTGCTATGATCTTCGTCTTTTTAACATTGAGCAGCAGGCCAACTTTTGCACCCTCTTCTTTTACCTTTATCAATAGGTCCTTTAGTTCCTCCTCACTTTCAGCCATCAGAGTAGTATCATCAGCGTATCTGAGGTTGTTGATATTTCTTACTCCAGAAACATAAGGTGGGACTAACAAGATGTTTGTAAATGGACTAGGAGCACTAACCTAATTAAAATAACAAAAAAAAGAACAAATTAATAATAAAAAAAATAGTCCAGGTACACTATCTAATAAAATAAACAACATTTTAGTTTCTGAAATGTTGACCCAAAAAAACAGAAATCAAAGTTCAGTGCTGTGAGCACAGAAGTACTTAGAAACCTTCACCCCACAGAGATAAGTCAGTAGTGTGGCATTTTAGTGCATACAAGCACACATGAATCAACTGAGATGACATATTTTAGAAGCAATATCTATAGGAGGTAATGAATATGAAGCTTAAAATAGCCAAACAGGTTGCTATGAAGAACATTATTTTGAACAGCCATTATACAAAGATCCGCCTTAAAGATCTTATATAATTATAAATGTCAACAAGAATCAATAATATATATATTCTAATGCTACAGTATAACAATCTTGTACAAACTTTTTATTGACTTCCAAAATGTAACAGATTAATTTGATTAATGGCATTGGTGTTTTTCAATATACAGTATGTAATTTTAAGCCAGTGAATCCTTTTGGATAAACATGAATAAATAAAAAAGCCTGTTTCACAAGAAGCGTTTAGCCCAAATTAAACCTGAAGTTAACCAGCTGAAGATTTTAACCAATCTTTTCATTGTTTGAACATAAATGAACATCAACATAGTTGAAAACTCCAGAAACACAAGGTGGAACTAACAAGATGTAAATGCACTAAAAACACTAACCCAATTAAAATCACAAAAAAATCAGGACCCATTACTAAAAAGGTTGTGATTTAGCCATAGTTTGGGAGAGAAGTTTGGGTTAAGTTAATCCATTTTTGAAGGACCAATGTAGTTCATCTTGAAGGATAACACTTCTTTGCGATGTATGTAATAAACTAACATTAGCAGCTGTGTAAAATATAAAAACATTTTTAGAGAAAATCTGAATTATTGAATATGCTTTTTTTAAGTGCAATCATTAGGTTTCTGCTTGTTACATCACTTCCTGAGAGCTAGATCATGAGTGTGTTTTCTGTATCTAACAGTGAAGGGGTGTAGGGGGCAGGAGCAGGGAGAGATCAGTAGATACCTGAATATGATTACAGCACCACACCCTTTGCACTCACAGGCCCAGAATTAGGAAGTTGATACATTCAGGAAGTTAATTAAATTAATGGATGCAAGACCTGCTCTCAATAAATGGAAACACCCCTTTCTCATACACTTCCATCAAAATATTATGGATACTTACAGGGTCCAGCAGAGTCATCAAACTTTATTTTCTTCTAGATAAGACCAGTTTTATGCTATATGATGCTATCATGCTAATAGTCAATGTACAGTGGTTCTTTAACAAAAGAGACTATTTGATTTGCTAAAACCTTAACTCAATTAATCACAATTTCACTTAAAATTCTCTTTTCTGGATTGCATATTTCTCCATCATCACTCTAGAACACTGGTCCACTAGTAGTTACTTTAACTCATGTTTCAATGCCCTACTGCCTCATATACCAATGTGTATGTACAATGTGCTGTCTTGCTTATCGGCCTATAAATGTAATTATATAAGTTATATCCATTATTTATTATACTGCAGTGCTACATAATCTTCTAGTATTCAAAAACATAATATAATAATAATAATAATAATAATAATAATAATAAAATAAATAAATAAATAAAACTTTACTGTGCTGTTGTGTGTTTTAGAAACATGGGACCTATTCTATTAGCTGTCTCAAACCGGTAAATTTAGCTGCTGGTGTTTTTTCTCTAAATGTTTAGATGTATTCCATTGAATAAACAAAACAAAAAAACAAAATAGAGGTGCTCAATCATAAAACGACCTAACCTAACAGGTTAGTTCTGTGGGCATGATAATCCACTCTGAGAGCAACCTCTTTTAGCTCACTTGTGCCCTTCATAGGGAGATATATCCTGTAGTATATCAGTCTGGTCCCACTCACTAGAGTGGTCCGGTCCTAAAAATACCAGGCAATTCTACCCTGAACAGGAGAAACAGTAAACCCCAGACGTACGTTTCGGCCTTCTTTGGGCCTTGTCAGTGAGGTGTAGCTGATAACTCCCTAAGGCACGATGAGCAAGGGGTCCACATCTGGATTCCCCTATCACCCTTAAGAAGACTAATCCCTAAGGTCATTTGAATAAACAAAAAAACAAAATAGAGGTGTTCAATCAGAGAAGGAACTAACCTCAATAGGTTAGTTTTGTGGGCATGATAATCCACTCTGAGAGCACCTCTTTTAGCTCACTTGTGCCCTTCACAGGGAGAAATATACTGTAGTATATCAGTCTGGTCCCACTCACTAGAGTGGTCCAGCCCTGAACTGCCATTGGCAAGCATATATATGGAGGGGTAGAACGTTTATGAAAATCCCTTATGTTAATACTTAACTTTTATTGATACAATTAATTATGCATACAGTTTAACATTTGACAATTAAAAAAATAATGTACTGTGTATTTTCAAAGCTACGGTCAGTGGTTCCAAAAATGTATAATTTAAACAGCTAGACAGTGACCTGTCAGGTACAATTATATGAATTTGTACTTCTAAAGAACTTACTTCTCAATTCAATGTATTAAATAGCCTTTAGATATATCAAAATATTCTGTGCCATTGATACAAATAGATTCCTGTATAATCTGTATTGTCAGAACGTGATTGGGGGGATACACCGGTCTCCTGACAATTAGACTCAGACAGTCCAACTTACTTACATTTATAAGGATGGATAAATTTCACTGCTACCAGGGCATACACAGAATAGTCCTTCTAGTATTGTATATTATCCTCATCTAATGATGTATAACAGAGTTCCCTGTCTTGTGCAAATAATCTGGGCTGGTAGGACCCATTATGTATCCTCTCACTTGCTAAGATATAAACTAGAGCTGACTGTCCTGATAGCTGTACTGGTAAAGTATCTATAATCTCATTCTCAAAAGCACTTGTGAGATCAGTGCGGCATAGTGCCTTCGGAACTACCAGCATGCAGCTGTGGCGGCATCAAGAGACGACACAAAGAGGCCTGATGTGCACGTTTCCCTTGTACTGGCATCAACGGAGACTGATTTTTGGGGATGTAGCCCTGCCCCATTCCTTGTTTCCAGTGCCTGCTTTCTTGATATGTATTAACTCCTTGAGTCCCGGGATCAATATTACACAGAGTTTTTTTTTTAAATAATAATTTTTAATTGCGTATTTGGGGGTTTGAGACTGTTGTGCAAGAAATTTGAATGTCTTTCCATGCCTTCCCATGCTTTCAATGTACAGTATTGTGTGTTTAATTCCTGTTACAGCTTTGATAAGTGTTTGAAAAAGCCCTTGTGAGTCCTATTTAGTAGTCATGATATTTTTGACAGAAAAGTGATACTTTTTTCATTTGCCGGTTAGACTTTATTTGCGATTTAGCTCTCCAGGTCTAATAGAATATTGATTTTGTGTAACTTTAATTATTTAGAGCTCAGAATATTTGAGCTGTACTAAAACCAATGTGTCTTTGGTTGGCCCATAGTGATTGTGGGTGGGGAACTTGTAATCGGATTGCGAATAGCTAATAGAATATGTGGCAATATTAAGAGTAGTTTCAAGTATGTATAAATTTAGGAATTGAGCAATATAATAGGGCCCATGGTTCTAGCAGTTCCAAGACTCTGTAAAAATACTTCTGAATATGGGTAAAGATCAGATATATGCATGTACATTTACTGTATCTTTATAGATACCATTAACAGAGACACTGTTCTAGTTTATCCTACACTGGAAGTGGTATTTATATCTATAGTCTAGTCTTTTGGTCTTTACTCCGAGTAACTAGCAGCACAGAGCTGATAGACATTTCTAGTTTTTAAGATGTACAGTTTCACTCAGAGCATCAGGCACCATTCCTATTCTAGTCTCATGAGAGATGTTATCCATAATAAATTCACATCTGTGACAGATTTCCAGCTTCTTCTAAGCTACAGAGAGCATGAACAAAGAATACACCCAAGAATTAATTAGGAGTCGGGCAGACAGGATCAGGGAAGCATTTCTAAAAATAAGTTCAGTTCAGTCTTACAAGGACACCATTCTGTTAAAGATACTATTGTTGCTTATTGTTCACTTGTATATATTGTAACAAAAAACTTAAAATCCATTTCTTAATATCTAACCTTTTAAATACATGTTCTAGTATTTTTAATTGCTACTGTAAATTGCGTTGCTTTTAATATGTCACTAACTAAAGAAAACTTGAATAAAATCAGTGTCAGTCCCCCAAGATGTCCCTGTAAAGAAAAATATTTAATTTTAATACCAATATATATATTCAGATATATATATTCAGAAAATTACAATGTTCTTTTTTAAATAACTAAATCTGTTCATATGCAATTTGTTAATACAGCAAAAACATTGACATAAATAAATACGTATGCAGGACTCACTGTTGTATGCAATTTTTCTTTAGTGTAGAAAGGGATTGCCTTGATTGAGCGGCTTTCTTGAACTCCAATCTCAGTATGGTGTGTCATAAACTAATGAAAATTTAATTATTCCTATTTAAATATCTGGTATTTAGTACAGCCATGCTTTCAACATCTCCCCCCACCACAAAAGGAGATTAGTAGAAAAGGTAGTTCCACTTGTAGCATCATTGTGTGTAATTTATAATAAATTAAAAGATGTTTTAATACAGTGGGCCTAATTCAATTGCAAGCCTGCAACTTGATCCTTATAGACCGTATGTATGCAGACGTGCTGCGGGCTCCCATTCGTCTCCGAATCCAGAACTATTCAATTGCTCAGGCCGCAAGTTACTGGCCAAAAGCCGACTCCCTAAACCATGCACTGGTTGGTAGCAGTTCAGGGCGGGAACATCATCAATTAAGCAAGCCTGTAACCTCCAATTTCGAATCAGCCAATAGAAACTTAGCCATTATTACGGTAGTAAAACATGGAGGTTACATGTCAATCAATTAGGTCAATTAGGTGCTCATCACCAGCGCAAGGAGCATCTTTGGTGCTTCTTGCCATCAACTGCGGCCCTCGCGAGCCCGCAGCGTTAGCAACAACCTGCATGCTCACAACTCTATATGTGATTACAATGAGGATTACAAAATTGGCACCTACTGTAAAAATATTTATATAAACTGGATTATCACAGATAATTGTAAAACTTGCTTCTCAAGGTTGAATTGCAGAAAAGCATTTGATAAATCAAAAAATAATGACCTGCATACCCAATTGGTTAAGGATACCTTCCTGTGCTTTATAAACATTTCTCAAATGAAATTAAAGTATCTTCTACTAATGATCCAAATGCAAAAGTGAGATGGAAAAAAGCCTTTTCTGCTGTCTTCTACCAGCTGTTCCATTGACTGTCTGAGTTTTAACTTGCAGCTATTATATTCTGAATCTTTGTTTTTCACAGCAACCATCTGTTTATATGAGATAATATTTATTTCCAAAAATGTTTATGATGTCATTTTATGTGAAGCAGTAAAATTATGTAAATATGTTCTTACACCTACAGGCTAACCTGCCTTCACTATTGGAGAAGCCAGATTTGATTTTTAATAACCCTACTGCATGTCTATGCAATAACTAGCAAATACTATTACATATAAAGAAAACAATTGCTACTTTTATATAATAAGCAGTAATATTTTCAAACAGATTCCCACTTATATTCGAAGATACTTCCAGATGGGAGAAGCAAGGGAAAATATGAACAGAAGGACAGGGTCATTGGTCAGTGGTATGCCTCATTATGTAAGTTATCATGTTCAAGGGCCATTCAGATTCTTACTATGTTGGACAAGTTATATTATGAAATGTAGATTGCATACAGTGCTTTGCAAAAGTATTCACCCCCCCCGTGTTTTGTTGCCTCACAACCTGGAATTAACATGGATTGTTTGAGGATTTGCATCATTTAATTTACAGAACATGCCCACAACTTTGAAGATGTTTTTTATTTTTTTTTATTGTGAAGCAAACAACAAATAGGACAAAATAACAGAAAAAGTCAATGTGCATAACTAATCACCCCCCTAAAGACAATACTTTGTAGAGCCATCGTTTGCGGCAATCACAGCTCCAAGTCACTTTCGATAAGTCTCTATGAGCTTGCCACATCTTACCACTGGGATTTTTGCCCATTCCTCCTTGCAAAACTGCTCCAGTTCCTTCAAGTTGGATGGTTTGCGCTTGTGACCAGCAATCTTTAAGTCTGACCACAGATTTTCTACTTAATTGAGGTCTGGGCTTTGACTAAGCCATTCCAACACATTTACATGTTTCCACTTAAACCACTCAAGTGTTGCTTTAGCAGCATGTTTGGGGTCATTGTCCTGCTGGAAGGGGAATCTCCGTCCTAGCCTCAAATCCCGCACAGAGTGGTACAGGTTTTGCTCAAAAATATCCCTCTATTTAGCACCATCCATCTTTCTTTCAACTCTGACCAGTTTCCCAGTCCCGGCAGCTTAAAAAGCATGATGCTGCCACCACCAAGTTTCACTGTGGGGATGGTGTTCTTTGGGTGATGTGATGTGTTGGGTTTGCGCCAGACACAACATTTTCTTTGATGGCTAAAAAGTTAAATTTCAGTTTCATCCGAGTACCTACCTCCATACATTTTGGGAGTTTCTCTTGTGCCTTTTTGCAAACTCAAAACATGACATTTTGTTTTTTGCTGAAAGTAATGGCTTTATTCTGGCCACTCTGGAGCGTATTGCTTATTGTCGTCCTATGTACAGATACTCTAGTCTCTGCTGGGGAACTCTGCAGCTCCTCCAGGGTTACCTTAGGTCTCTGTGCTACCTCTCTTATTAATGCCCTCCTTGCCCGGTCCATGCGTTTTGGTGGGTGGCCATCTCTTGGCAGGTTTGCTGTTGTGCCATGTTCTTTCCATTTGGTTATGATAGATTTGATCAAAGATTTGGATATTTTTTTATAACCTAACACTGACTTGTACTACTCAACAACATTGTCCCTTACATGTTTGGAGAATTCCTTGGTCTTCATGGCAGTGTTTGGTTAGTGCTGCCTCTTTATTAGGTGTTGCAGCCTCCTTTCAAAAAATGTCTGCATATGTAATGACAGATCATGTGATGCTTAGATTGCCCACAGGTGGACATCATTTCACTAATTATGTGACTTCTGAAGATAATTGGTTGCACCAGAGCTTTTTATGGGCTTCGTAACAAAGGGGGGGAATACATACACACATGCCAATTTTCTGCTTTCTATTTCTAAAAAATTGTTTTATGTATATATTTTTCTCATTTCACTTCATCAACTTAGACCAGGGGTCACCAAACTTGGTCCTGGAGGGCCGCACCCAGGCCTGGATTTGTGGATATCCTTGCTGCAAACAGGTGAGACTATTGCTTCTTCAGTCATCCTGATTGACTCACCTGTGCACAGAAAGGAAATCCTCAAATCCAGGCTTGGGTGCGGCCCTCCAGGACCGAGTTTGGTGACCCCTGACTTAGACTATTGCAACAAAATAGGTAAAAAGTCAAGGGGGGTGAATACTTTTGCAAGGCACTGTAGTATAGACACATACCTACCACACAATTTATATCACATATTATAATTGTCAAACTGTGAGACATTGTCACGCTTTGCGTGGTGCGCACAACGTAGGCAATGAGCACTAAAGGCGCTCATCGCCTGCAAAGCCAATGAAACATTCGAGACTTAGAAAAAAATCCTCTCCCTCCCCTGTGTCCCTTCCCCTCCTCCTCTCCTTACACTTTGTCTCTCTTCCCCTCCTCCTCTCCCTCCCCTGTGTCTCTCTCCCCCCTCCTCTCCTTACCCTGTGTCTCTCTTCCCCTCCTCCTCTCCTTACCCTGCGACTC
The DNA here is from genome assembly GCA_027410445.1 of Discoglossus pictus. Lineage (NCBI taxonomy): Eukaryota > Metazoa > Chordata > Amphibia > Anura > Alytidae > Discoglossus > Discoglossus pictus. The sequence goes on from CM050164.1 coordinate 267,845,946, forward strand.
TCTTCCCCTCCTACTCTCCTTACCCTGTGTCTCTCTTCCCCTTCTCCTCTCCTTTCCTTGTGTCTCTCTTCCCCTCCTCCTCTCCCTCCCCTGTGTCTCTCTTCCCCTCTTTGCCTGCGAGCCGCGGGACTTAGAAAACAAAATACCCGAAGTCACAAAACAACGCAGTAACCGTCCAAACCGCGCAAACACAAAAACACAATAAAAATAAAAAAACACTCACACACAGAACGGGGGACAGCCAGGACGTCTGGAAGTGAGGTTACATGCAAATTTAAGCTGAATTTCCACAGTTTTGGCACTTGAAAATCGCTAAGAGAGAAAAGAAATGGAGGCCCAAAAAAATTAAAACGAGGCTCCACGACCCCAAACCTCGCAAAGCGCTGCCAGCCACGTACAACCTTGCCAAAAGACATCCAAGATAAGCTCAGGACCCCCACATTAACCCCTTGCTCCGGGGGTCCGATTGGACTCCCGAAGTGTGCCCATGATCGGGGACCCCCACTGCAATCAAAATTTGAATTTCCCACCTTGAAGGACCGTAAAGCCCAATTCTCTCTCTCTCTCTATGGGTCGCAACTGTTTGTGGAGATCTCGACACTAGCAGACAGCTTTATTTCTGAAGAGGCAGGCACCATCAGACCCCATAAACCTTTAATTAACCCTGTCACTCATGAAGATCAATACAGACCCCCATAAATCCTTAATTAACCCTGCCACTCATGAAGATCAATACAGATCCCCTTAATCCTTAATTAACCCTGTAACTCATGCAGGTCAATACAGACCCCCATAATCCCTTAATTAACCCTGTCACTCATGGGGATCAATGAAGGCCCCCATAAGCCCCCAATTAACCCTGTTATTCATGGGGGTCAAAATAGACCCACATAAGCCACTAAATAACCCCATCAGTCCAATAGGGGTCTATATAGACCCCTATAGGACACTAATTAACCCATGTAATAACACTATACGTACCATGAGGGTCATCCAGGACCCTCATAACACAAAGTGTAAGCACTACACTATTAACCCTAACTGTACCCCATTATCCCAACCCTGGCCCTATTTAATTCTAACAGGGCACATTTAACCCTATCAGTACCTATCTAACCCTAACAGTACCTATCTAACCCTAACTGGGCCTATTTAACCCTAACTGGGCCTATTTAACACTAACTGGCCCTATTTATCCCCATCTAAGCCTATTTAAGACTGTCTCCTAACGGGGTCTATACAGACCCTCATAACCCTCTATTTAACCCCATCAGTCACATAAGGGTATATAAAAACCCTCATGGGGCAGTGAGCGCACACACATTAACCCCATAAGGGCCATGAGGTTCCTCCAGGACCCTCATGTTACTAAGTACAAACACTACACTGCCCTATACCCCCTATAGACCATTAAATCTAAACTAACCCCCCTCTACACTAACTTATTAACACCTACACTGCCTACCTACACTACCTACCTACCCCCTATTAAACCTCCCCACCCCACTAATTACAGAAAATAATAACACCTAACTTACACAAAATAAAAAACCTAAGTAACAGAAAATAAAAAAGCTACATTACAAAAAATAAAAAAGCTCCATTACAACATCTCCCCCCCCCCCACTACAGAAAATACAAAAATATTACACACCTGAAAAGGAAATACATACAAAATATATACATCACATTGCAATACAATCCAATACATATAAAATACAATCCCTCTATCTAAATACAATACCCTCTATATAAAATACATACCCCTATCTAAAATACATACCCCCAATCTAACATACATACATACCCCCTATCTAAAATACATCCCCCCTATCTAACATACATTAAATCCTATCTACATGCACAAACCCTAAATCTAACCTAAAATAGAATAATTAAGACCACTTACCTTTGCAGATGTCCCTTCAGATTGCCACCCTAGGAAAAAAACAAACAAAAACAAATTAGTACATAACACTACATAGCAAAACTAAACATTCTAAATATTCTAAATATTCACCTCACCTTTCCAACATGACACATCCTTCTTATTTTATTCTCCTGCGCGGCCCCTGGTAAAAATAAACATTACATTACTACACATGAATACACACAGAAAATAAAATATAATAAACATAATAAAAAAAAAAAAAAACTAACAGAGCTCCTCACTTACAGAGCTCCCCAACACTAATGAGGCCCCTAGAGCCTTTTCCATAAGAAAATTAGCAATGGTGCCTTCTGATTGGCTTAAAAGGCTGTCAAACAATTTCAGCCAATCCGAAGGCACCAATGTATGAGCCAATCAGAATGAGAAACACCCTTATATCCCATTCTGATTACATAATGGACCTGTCAATCCTTTTTAAACCAATCAGAAGACTGTATTGCCTTTAGCCAATCACAACGGATTCACCACCACGGGGTGATTGGCTGGAGGCATCTGCGCCTTCTGATTGGCTAAAGTCTTATTGACGGTGACAACAGCTAATCAGAAAGTTCTATTGTCTTCAACCATTCCCATTGGATAAACCCCCACGGTGTGATTGGCTGAAGGCATCTGCGCCTTCTGATTGGCTGCAGTCTGTTTGACAGATAGAGGGTATTGCATTTATATAGGGTTTAATGTATGTTAGATAGAGGGTATTGTATTTAGATAGGGTTTAATGAATGTTAGTTAGGGGGTATTGTATTTTAGATAGAAAGTATTGTATTTAAATAGAGGGTGTTGTATTTTATTTGTATTGTATTGTATTGCAATGTTATATATATTTTGTATGCATTTCCTAATATTTTCTGTAATATTTTTTTATTTTGTAGTGAGGGGGAGGAGGGGCAGGTTTGTAATATAGCTTTTTCATTTTCTGTAATGTAGCTTTTTTATTTTCTGTAATGTAATGTAGTGGTTGGGACACTGCAACATAATGGGGCGACACTACCTTCACTAAATAATTGGTTAACGCAGGAAGAAATACAAAAGAGGTTGGAGAAAATAAATGTTAATAAAGCCCCAGGTCCTGATGGAATACATCCAAGGGTACTGAGGGAGCTGGGTTCTGTAATAGCCAAACCATTATATCTAATCTTTAAAGACTCGCTCACTACAGGGTCTCTACCAGATGACTGGAGAAAAGCAGAGGTGATACCTATATTTAAGAAGGGATCTAGAGCAAATCCGGGGAATTATAGACCAGTGAGCCTCACTTCTGTAGTTGGGAAGCTTTTAGAAGGGTTAATAAGGGACAGAATACAAGAATATGTCTATTTGAACAGGATCATAGGTAGCAGTCAACATGGATTTATGAAGGAAAGGTCGTGTCAGACCAATCTAATTAGTTTTTATGAGGAGGTTAGTAGGAACTTGGATCAGGGCAACTCAGTGGATGTAGTCTTTTTAGATTTTTCAAAGGCATTTGATACAGTGCCACATGGAAGACTAGTGAGCAAACTAAGGGATACAGGAATTGCAGTAAATATCTGCTCATGGATCGAGAGCTGGCTAAAAGACAGGAAGCAAAGGGTTGTTGTAAATGGAACATACTCCGATTGGTCTAATGTGATAAGTGGGGTTCCTCAGGGCTCAGTATTGGGTCCTCTCCTTTTTAACATATTTATTAATGACATTGAAGTAGGACTCGAATGTAGTGTCTCCATTTTTGCTGATGACACTAAGTTGTGCAAGGTAATAAAATCAGATAATGATGTACTTTCCCTACAAAAGGATTTGCATAAATTAGAGAAATGGGCGGCTAAATGGCAGATGAGATTTAATACAAATAAATGTAAGGTTATGCATTTGGGAAGGAAAAATAGCCAAGCAATCTATAATCTTAATGGAGCAAATCTAGGGGTATCAGATATTGAAAGGGATTTGGGAGTACTAGTGGACAACCACCTAGGTAACAGCGCTCAAAGCCAAGCAGCGGCTGCAAAGGCAAATAAAATATTAGCATGTATTAGGAAGGGTATAGAAGCCAGGGAAGAAGATATAATTCTGCCACTATACAAATCTCTAGTACGCCCTCATTTGGAATATGGAGTACAATTTTGGGCACCACCTCACAAAAAAGACATCTTAGAGCTGGAAAAAGTACAGAGAAGGGCTACAAAACTAATAAGGGGAATGGAGGGGCTAAGTTATGAAGAAAGACTAGCAAAATTAAACTTATTTTCGCTAGAAAAAAGGCGTCTAAGAGGAGATATGATTACGTTATTTAAATACATCCAGGGTCCATATAAGGCTTTGTCAAGTGAGCTTTTTGTAGCAAGAGATTTTCAACTGACAAGAGGACATCCGTTGAGGTTAGAGGAAAAAAGATTTCACCTTAAACAAAGAAAAGGGTTCTTCACAGTTAGGGTGGTTAAACTGTGGAATTCTCTACCAAAGGAGGTGGTGACAGCGAATTCGATAGACAACTTCAAAAAGGGGTTAGATATATTTCTGAATAAAGAGGGCATTCAAGGCTATCCTAGATAACTAGCGAAGGAATATTGATCCAGGGAGAAATTTGATCGCCAGTTTCTGGGGTCAGGAAGGAATTTTGCTTTTTTTCCCCTTATGAGACAATTGGCAAAGTTTCAATGGGGTTTTTTTTATGTTTGCCTTCCTCTGGATCAATTAACAATAATTAACAATTAACAATAATAATAAATAGTCCAAATTAAAAAGATCAATAGAGATCTAAAAAGGTTGAACTTGATGGACTAACTCTTTATTCATTCTCCAATACTATACTATTAATAATTATTTAATCAATAATTTAATTAATAACTAATCCGCATATTGCAGATCAGAGGAGATCTTAACAGGTTGAACTTGATGGACTGAAAGTCTTTTTTCAACCTTAATTACTATGTAACTATGTAACTATGTAACTATGTAACTTTTTATTATCTATTACTTAGGTTTTATTATTTTTTATGACTTAGGTTTTATTATTTTCTGTGACTTAGGTTTTATTATTTTTGTGAGTTAAGTTTTATTATTTTCTTATGGGGTGGGTGGTTAATAGGGGGTAGGTGTGTAGCTGTTAATAGGTTAGTGTAGAGGGGGGTTCGTTTATATTTAATGGTTTATTGGGGGGATAGTGCAGTGTAGTGTTTGTACTTAGTGTAATGAGGGTCCTGGAGGATCCTCATGGCACTTATGGGGTTAATGTTAGGGTTCTAACTGTCCCATGAGGGTCTATATATACCCTTATGGGACTGATGGGGTTAAATAGAGGCTTATGATGGTCTGTATAGACCACCATAAGAGACCGGCATAAATAGGCTTACATAGGGTTAAACAGGCCCAGTTAGGGTTAAAAAGGCCCAGTTAGGGTTACATAGATACTGTTAGGGTTAAATGTGTACTGCTAGGATTAAATTAGTCCAGGATTGGGTTAATGGGGTATAGTTAGGGTTAATAGTCTAGTGCCTACACTTTGTGTCGTGAGGGTCCTGGTTGACCCTCATGGCACTTATAGTGTTATTACATGTGTTAATAAGTGTCCTATAGGGGTCTATATAATTGAGGCACCCAGTACACTCCCGTTGTGTGACAAACAGCATTTCAACACTTTTTTATTGACCCGTCATTTTTGACGGGCAAGTCGCTAGTCTCCATAATAATAATGCAATTTTGGGCTATTCAAAAAAAGTCAATCTAGCAGTATGATTAAAATAAGGAAAGATTATTCTCCTGTCACATCTCCTTTTTATTATATCTAACCTGACAAGCATAATTATGGACTCTTATAATTATCACATTTGAAACACTGCGAAATTACATGAATCCAGTTCTTTTGTCTTGCATACCAGTCATTAGACAATCAAAAAACAACCACAATTACAGATGTATTTAGGATACACTTGGAATGCTTTTATACTTACATATATTTACAAGTGGATTTACTTTACAAGTAAAGGCTGATAAACTGCAGAGTGCACTAATTGTGCCCAGGTGAGAGGGGTGTGGCTTGACTGTTTAACTTGTATAAAAGGTTTGTGAGCTGGTTTGGGGCCTGTTTACAAGTGGATTTACCTTACAAGTAAAGGCTGATAAACTGCAGAGTGCACTAATTGTGCCCAGGTGAGAGGGGTGTGGCTTGACTGTTTAACTTGTATAAAAGGTTTGTGAGCTGGTTTGGGGCCTGTTTACAAGTGTATTTACCTTACAAGTAAAGGCTGATAAATTGCAGAGTGCACTAATTGTTCCCAGGTGAGAAAGCAGAAGTTAAAATAAACAGGAGAAGGGGAACTTGTGAGCTTGCGAACATTTTCAGTATCAGGTGCAATTCTAGTAAAAGCCTAGGAGTTTAAATAAAAGGAGGGACTTCAAAGAAAAGGGAGGGCAGATTTATAGTGCAAAGGAGGAAAACTTTATATAAATATATTTTTTTATATTCTTTATTTTTCCCACTGAAATTTTGTAGACAATAATAATAATTATGAGTCAGTCCAGTGGCAATCTTATTCAGTGTACATCCTGTCATATGTATGCAATACTGGAACAGATGATCCAGGGTCCATACCTCTGTGAGAGGTGTGAGCATGTTTCCTCTCTGGAAGCTCAAATTGGAGATCTGGAGAGGAGAATTGCATCACTTAGTGATATTGCTCCACTGGAAAGGGGGTTGGTGCTCACTGAGCACAGTTTAGCTGGGCCTAGCATGGAGGGTGGAGGGAGGCAGCTGGGTTACAGTTACAAGGGGAAGCAGGGGGAACAGGAGGAGGCACGCCAGTTCTGAGTTGGCAAACACCAACAGATTTGCCGGATTGAGTGAAACTGTTGGGGATGTCCATTCAGGAATGGCAATGCCAGATAGAGCTGTTCCCTCTAACAGCCGGGCGAATAGCTCTACTGGAGGAGAAGGAGGGCAGAATAGGCAGAACAACAGACAGGTTTTGGTTGTAGGGGACTCTATTATTAGGAAGGTAGACAGGGTGATTTGTCACCCAGATCCCAGCAATCGAACAGTTTGCTGTCTCCCGGGTGCTCGGGTTCGTCATGTTGTGGATCGGGTAGACAAATTATTGGGAGGGGCTGGAAATGAACCGGCGGTCTTGGTACATATTGGTACCAATTACAAAGTTAGTGGAAGATGGAGTGTCCTAAAGAATGATTTTAGAGAACTAGGTGAAGGCAAGGACCTCTAAGGTAGTATTTTCTGAGATACTACCAGTGCCACGTGCTAGCCCAGGGAGGCAGAAGGAGATTAGGGAGGTTAATGCGTGGCTAAAGATGTGGTGCACAAAGGAGGGGTTTGGCTTTTTAGAGCACTGGGCTGACTTCTCACTTCGCTACAATCTCTACAGTAGGGATGGATTGCACCTTAATGATGAGGGAGCTTTTGTACTAGGGGATAGGATGGTAGAAAAGCTGGAGGAGTTTTTAAACTAGTAGGTGGGGGGGAGGGACTAGATATAAGTAATGGGGTAGAAAGTGTAGAGGGTATAAGGGAGGAATTAGCAACTCATAGGGGAGGAGATGGGGGGAGGGGTAGTATAGTCAATAGGGAGGTACTACTAAGTAATTCAAGTACAGTGGCAGGCACTTCAGAACTACAGACTCATAACATAAGGTGTATGCTTGCTAATGCCAGAAGCTTGCCAGGAAAAATGGGAGATTTAGAATTATTAGCAATTAATGAAAAATGGGATTTAATAGGCATTACCGAAACGTGGTGGGATGAATCTCATGCCTGGACTGTTAATCTGGATGGTTATAACGTATTTAGGAAAGATAGAGGCAATGGTAAACAAGGAGGAGGGATTTGTCTGTATGTTAAGCCTGAATTTAAGGCTATAGTCAGAGAAGATATTTATGGTGGACCTAGTGATAAAGTTGAATGTTTGTGGGTAGAGTTAAATAGTGGAGCAGGAAATTCCAAAGGAATATTAGTAGGAGTATGCTATAAACCCCCAAATATAGCTGAAAGTGAGGAAATACAATTATTGTTAAAGATTGGAAATGCAGCTAAGCATGGGCAAGTTCTAATAATGGTAGATTTTAATTACCCTGAAATAAACTGGATAAATGAGACCAGCAGTTCAGCTAAGGGGAGCAGGTTCTTGAGTACACTCAGGGATCATTATCTGGCCCAGGTTATACAGGAGCCTACTAGAAATGAAGCTATCTTAGATTTACTCATCACAAATAATATTGATATAGTATCAAATGTTGAAATAGGGCAACCTTTGGGAAACAGTGATCACAACACAGTCTCATTTGAGATTGAATAAAAAAACAACATTTTAAGGGGCCAACAAAAACTCTTAAGTTTAAAAGGGCAGATTTTAATGGTCTAAGGGCAGCAATACAAAATATAGACTGGGACAGAGAACTGATAGGTAAAAACACTGAACATAAATGGACAACATTTAAATCTTTACTAAATATACATACACATCGGCATATACCATGTGGGAATAAAACTAAAAGGAGTAAATCACAACCCATGTGGCTTAACAATGATTTAAAGATCAAGATACGGATTAAAAAACAGGCATTTAAATTATACAAACAAGAGGGGACAGAGACTGCTGTACGGGAATACAAGGAAATCAACAAGGATTGCAAAAGCGCGATTAGACTGGCTAAAATAGAAAATGAAAAATTTATTGCAAAAGAGAGTAAGACTAACCCTAAAATATTTTTTAAGTATAATAATGGGAAGAAGGCGAGGAAGGAAGCAATTACAATGTGACACAGGCCATCTGAAAATTAGTGACCAGGAAAAGGCAGATGAGCTAAACAGGTTCTTTTCTTCGGTATACACAAGGGAGGTACCAGTGGTTGGGATACTGCAACATAATGGGGCTACACTACCTTTGCCAAATAATTGGTTAACACAGAAAGTAATCCAAAAGAGGTTGGAAAAAATAAATGTTAATAAAGCCCTGGGTCCTGATGGAATACATCCAAGGGTACTAAGGGAGCTGGGTTCTGTAATAGCCAAACCATTATATTTAATTTTTCAAGATTCACTCAACACAGGGTCTCTACCAGATGACTGGAGAAAAGCTGATGTGATACCTATATTTAAAAAGGGAGCAAGAGCAAATCCGGGGAATTATAGACCAGTGAGCCTCACTTCTGTAGTGGGGAAGCTTTTAGAAGGGCTAATAAGTGATAATATACAAGAATATGTCTATTTGAACAAGATTATAAGTATGAGTCAACATGGATTTATGAGGGATAGGTCATGTCAAACAAATCTAAGTAGTTTCTATGAGGAGGTTAGTAGGAACCTGGATCAAGGCAACTCAGTGGATGTAGTCTTTTTGGATTTTGCAAAGGCTTTTGATACAGTGCCACATGGGAGACTATTGGGCAAACTAAGGGATACAGGAATTGCAGTAAATATCTGCTCATGGATTGAGAGCTGGCAAAAAGACAGGAAGCAAAGGGTTATTGTAAATGGAACATACTCCGATTGGACTAATGTGGTAAGTGGGGTTCCTCAGGGTTCAGTATTAGGTCCTCTCCTTTTTAACATATGTATTAATGACTTAGAGGTAGGATTGGAGTGTGGGGTCTCCATTTTCGCTGATGACACAAAGTTGTGCAAGGTAATTCAATCAGATAATGATGTGCTTTCCCTCCAATGGGATTTACATAAAATTGAGGAATGGGCATCTAAATGGCAGATGAGATTTAATACGAATAAATGTAAGGTTATGCATCTGGGAAGGAATAATAGCCATGCAATTTATAATCTTAATGGAGCAAATCTAGGTGTATCAGATATTGAAAGGGATTTGGGAGTGCTTGTGGACAACCACCTAGGTAACAGTGCTCAAAGCCAAGCAGCAGCTGCAAAGGCAAATCAAATATTAGCATGTGTTAAGAAGGGTAAAGAAGCCAGGGAAGCAAATATAATTCTGCCACTATACAAATCTCTAGTACGCCCTCATTTGGAATATGGAGTACAATTTTGGGCAACACTTCATAAAAAGGACATTTTAGAGCTGGAAAAAATACAGAGAAGGGCAGCAAAACTAATAAGGGGAATGGAGGGACTAAGTTATAAAGAAAGACTAACCAAATTGTCAGGGGAGCTTTTTGTGCCAAGAGGTTTTCAACTGACAAGAGGACATCCCTTGAGGTTAGAAATAAAAAGATTCCACCTCAAAAAAAGAAAAGGGTTCTTCACAGTAAGGGTGGTTAATCTGTGGAATTCTCTACCAGAGGAGGTTAGATTACTTTAAAAGGGGACTAGATCTATTTCTAATTAAAAAGGGAATTCAGGGTTATCATGGATAAATAGAGAGAGAATATTGATCCAAATTTTTTACATTTCCCTTTGAGACAATTGGCTAAGTCTCGCTTGTGTTTTTTTTTTTTTTTTTCTATTTGCCTTCTCGACTAATTAATAATAATAAAATAAAAAAAAAACATTAAATAATTGATTAATAATTAATTAACAACTAATGAATTAATAGTTAATCCGCATATTGCAGATCAGAGGAGATCTTAAAAGGTTGAACTTGATGGACTGAAAGTCTTTTTTCAACCTTAAATACTATGGGCCTTATTAAATTATCCCTCGTAGTTCTCTCGGGGCTCGCAAAAGGCAGTTTTTCTGCTGTTTGCGAGTACCGAATCTCTCACAGCCTGCTTTGCGATATGACTGCGAAAAGATGGCTGAGAATAGGCTCAGAGAGAGCTACGTAGTCACACGCAGCCTTAAATCTACGCATGATTCTCGCATATCGTAAGAATCCCTACGGGCACAAAAAGTGCCCACAAGGGATCCGAAAGCCTCTACGTGCTGCCTCGGAACAGCACGAGACAGCAGTGTGAGGCTACCCCTGCACCCTATACACATCCCCATGCTGCAGGGGTCTCTATCGGGACCCCTGCAGCACCCTCACATTAACCCCTTGCAGCGGGGGTCCCCGATCGGCACCGATCAGGCCCCTGCTGCATTTAAAGCTTTTAAATTCCCCGCCGCGGCTCCTTAAAGGGGCCGCGGCACACTATTACCCAATCACGGCGCGGCACCTAAAATTAACCCCCTGTATGCTGGGGGTCCCCATTATAAACCCATTGCAGGGGGGGCCCCGATCTGCATAGATCAGGCCCCCCGCTGCATTTAAAACGTTTAAATTCCCAGCCGCAGCTCCTTAAAGGGGCCGCGGCACACTATTACCCAATCCCGGCCGCGGCACCTAAAATTAACCACCCTCTATGCTGGGGGTCCCCATCGGGACCCCCGAAGTGTCCCCACATAAACCCATTGCAGGGGGGGGGCCCAATCTGCATAGATCAGGCCCCCCCCCCCCGCTGCATTTAAAACTTTTAAATTCCCCACTGCGGATCCTTAAAGGGGCCGCGGCACCTAAAATTAACCCCCTCTCTATGCTGGGGGTCCCCATCGGGAACCCCGAAGTGTCCCCACATAAACCCATTGCAGCGGGGGTTCCCTATCGGCACCGATCGTGACCCTGCTGCAATTCAATTTTAAATCTCCCGCCTCGCGGGTCCTTAAAGGACCGTAAAGGTCCTGAAAGTACTCGCACTAAAAATATTAACCCCAGGCAACTATAATTACCCCATTAACTCATGGTGGTCAATACAGACCCCCATAAGGCCTTAATTACCCCATTAACTCATGGTGGTCAATACAGACCCCCATAAGGCCTTAATTAACCCATTAACTCATGGTGGTCAATACAGACCCCCATAAGGCCTTTATTACCCCGTTAACTCATGGTGGTCAATATAGACCCACATAAGGCATTAATTAACCCATTAACTCATGGTGGTCAATCCAGACCCCCATAAGGCCTTAATTACCCCATTAACTCATGGTGGTCAATACAGACCCCCATGAGGCTCTATTTAACCCCATTAGTCCCATAAGGGTATATTATTACCATTATGGGCCTGTTACAACCCAACATTAACCACATAAGTGCCATGATGGTCCTCAAGGACCATCATGACACTAACTACAAACACTACACTATAACCCCCAATAAACCATTTAATCTAAACTAACCCCCCTCTACACTAATCTATTAACACTTACACTACCTACCTACACTACCTACCCCCTAATAAACCTCCCCAACATTCTAATTACAAAAAATAAAAAAAACTACCTTACAGAACACAAAAAAACCTACCTTACAGAACACAAAAAAACCTACCTTACAGAACACAAAAAACCTACAGTACAGAACACAAAGAAACCTACAGTACAGAAAACAAAAAAACCTACAGTACAGAAAAAAAAACCTACAGTACAGAAAAAAAATACATTACAACCCCACTCCCCACTACAGAAAATAAAAAAATTACACACCTGAAAAGGAAAGACAGATAAACACAATACAATACATACATACATATAATACATTACATACATTACATACAATACATGACATTATTTACATTACATATAATACATTACATATAATATATTACATATTATTATTATTATTATTATTACTTTTATTTGTAACGCGCCAACATATTCCGTAGCGCTATACAGAGGAAATGAACAAGGAAAAATATACATTTTAACAAACTGCAAAAAGTGGAGGGCCTTGTTTTGAGCTTAGAATCTTTGTAGAAAGTGCTTTTTCCCAAAGCATTCTACAAGATTGAAAACTCTCTACTTACAATCTAAAGATAATATATTACATACAATACGTGACATTACATACATTACATATAATATATTACATATAATATATTACATACAATACATGACATTACATACATTACATATAATATATTACATATAATATATTACATATAATCCAAATCAAATACCCCCTATCTACCTAACATACAATCTATTTAATATAAAATAAATCCTAACTATATCAAATACACCCCCCTATCTATCTAATATACAATAAATCCTAACTGCATACACAGACCCTAATTCTAAGCTAAAATAAAATAATTACAGTCCTAACTACACAGACCCTAATTCTAATCTAAAATAAAATTATTAAGACCACTTACCTTTAAGATGTTGCTTCAGATCACTAACCTAGGGGTAAAACAAAACAAAATAATTAGTACAAAACATTAACATGAAATAAATAAACATTATATACATTCTAAATATTATACTCACCTTTCCATCATGTCCCGTCATTGTTTAGCTCTTCCGGCGCGGCCCTGTTAAAAAAACACAATACATTAATACATTAATACAATATATAAACAATAAATAAAATAAACATATAAACATCTAAATATACATTTAACTTACCTCCCCGCAATGTCCCCGGCCTTCTCTCCTTCAGCCCCGGCTGGGCCGCGGAACCATCCGCGCTCTAAAAAAAAAAAAAATCCTAACGGAGGTCTGCTCTCGCAGACCTCCCCGACGCTAATGAGCCTCCCGGAGTCCTTTCCGGGAGGAAATTGGCAATGGCGGCTTGTGATTGGCTGATATAGTTAGGATTTATTTTATATTAAATAGATTGTATGTTAGATAGATTGGGGGTATTTGATTTGGATTATATGTAATATATTATATGTAATATATTATATGTAATGTATGTAATGTCATGTATTGTATGTAATATATTATATGTAATATATTATATGTAATGTATGTAATGTCATGTATTGTATGTAATATATTATGTGTAATATATTATATGTAATATATTATATGTAATATATTATATGTAATGTATGTAATGTATGTAATGTCATGTATTGTATGTAAAATATTATGTGTAATATATTATATGTAATATATTATATGTAATATATTATATATAATGTATGTAATGTCATGTATTGTATGTAATATAATATATGTAATACATTATATGTAATATATTATATGTAATGTATGTAATGTCATGTATTGTATGTAATGTATTATGTGTAATATATTATATGTAATATATTATATGTAATGTATGTAATGTCATGTATTGTATGTAATGTATTATATGTATGTATTGTATTTTGTTTATCTGTCTTTCCTTTTCAGGTGTGTATTTTTTTTATTTTCTGTAGTGGGGAGTGGGGTTGTAATGCATTTTTTTTTCTGTACTGTAGTTTTTTTTTTCTGTACTGTAGGTTTATTTGTGTTCTGTAAGTTAGTTTTTTTATTTTTTGTAATTAGAGTGTTGGGGAGGTTTATTAGGGGGTAGGTAGTGTAGGTAGGTAGTGTAAGTGTTAATAGATTAGTGTAGAGGGCGGTTAGTTTAGATTAAATGGTTTATTGGGGGTTATAGTGTAGTGTTTGTAGTTAGTGTCATGATGGTCCACGAGGACCGTCATGGCACTTATGTGGTTAATGTTGGGTTGTAACAGGCCCATAATGGTAATAATAAACCCTTATGGGACTGATGGGGTCTGTATTGACCACCATGAGTTAATGGGGTAATTAAGGCCTTATGGGGGTCTGTATTGACCACCATGAGTTAATGGGTTAATTAAGGCCTTATGGGGGTCTATATTGACCACCATGAGTTAATGGGGTAATTAAGGCCTTATGGGGGTCTGTATTGACCACCATGAGTTAATGGGTTAATTAAGGCCTTATGGGGGTCTGTATTGACCACCATGAGTTAATGGGTTAATTAAGGCCTTATGGGGGTCTGTATTGACCACCATGAGTTAATGGGTTAATTAAGGCCTTATGGGGGTCTGTATTGACCACCATGAGTTAATGGGGTAATTAAGGCCTTATGGGGGACTGTATTGACCACCATGAGTTAATGGGTTAATTAAGGCCTTATGGGGGTCTGTATTGACCACCATGAGTTAATGGGGTAATTAAGGCCTTATGGGGGTCTGTATTGACCACCATGAGTTAATGGGTTAATTAAGGCCTTATGGGGTTCTATATTGACCACCATGAGTTAATGGGGTAATTAAGGCCTTATGGGGGTCTGTATTGACCACCATGAGTTAATGGGTTAATTAAGGCCTTATGGGGGTCTATATTGACCACCATGAGTTAATGGGGTAATTAAGGCCTTATGGGGGTCTGTATTGACCACCATGAGTTAATGGGTTAATTAAGGCCTTATGGGGGTCTGTATTGACCACCATGAGTTAATGGGTTAATTAAGGCCTTATGGGGGTCTGTATTGACCACCATGAGTTAATGGGTTAATTAAGGCCTTATGGGGGTCTGTATTGACCACCATGAGTTAATGGGGTAATTAAGGCCTTATGGGGGTCTGTATTGACCACCATGAGTTAATGGGTTAATTAAGGCCTTATGGGGGTCTATATTGACCACCATGAGTTAATGGGGTAATTAAGGCCTTATGGGGGTCTGTATTGACCACCATGAGTTAATGGGTTAATTAAGGCCTTATGGGGGTCTGTATTGACCACCATGAGTTAATGGGTTAATTAAGGCCTTATGGGGGTCTGTATTGACCACCATGAGTTAATGGGTTAATTAAGGCCTTATGGGGGTCTGTATTGACCACCATGAGTTAATGGGGTAATTAAGGCCTTATGGGGGTCTGGATTGACCACCATGAGTTAATGGGTTTAAAAGTATTAAATGCAGCGGCGGCCTGATCGGTGCCGATCGGGGACCCCCGCTGCAAGGGGTTAATGTGTGGGGGCTGCGGGGGTTCCTATGGACCCTTGCAGCAAGGTGTTCATGTGAGGACACTTCGGGGGTCCCGACGGGGACCCCCGCTTTGAGTGGGGGTTAATTTTAGGTGCCGGGGGGGGGTATTTGGAGTACCCCCTACGGCAGGGCTTATGTGGGGGACTGCCGCGGAGGTCCCTTTTAGGACCCCTGCAGCAATTGATGAGGAGTGGGAGCCTGCGATATCATCTCTCAGGCTGTCACTCCTCATGTACATTTACGCAGTGTAGATACGTACGGCCCCACTGCGTAGCTCATACGTTGCTCGCAGCAGGGCTAATTTAATAGCATTGCAAGTTAGAGAAACTTTGCAGTACGTAGGGCTTAAGTAGAAGCCTCTTATTTACGAGGCTGGAATTTAATGAGGCCCTAAGTAACTATGTAACTATGTAACTATGTAACTATATTGCAGTAGTAGTGCATTTTCAAGTGAAGATCATATGTTTGTTTTCTGGGCATAAGCTATTAAAAATGTATTCTATTTAAAGTAATTAACAGTTTTTCTCAGCTTTTAAACTGTCTGTTTAGTTCCCAAGCAGAGCTGTGTATGTTCTCCAGGCTGTCTCTATTAGGGGTGTTATCAGCTTTTCCTGTGTGCTGAAGTAAAAATAAAGTTTGACCAGTCTAGATTGTACATCAAACAGCTCTCACAAAAAATTAATTACATTTTAATACCATTCAGAAGTCTAACAAATGAATGCTTCCAAGACAATTTAGGTTCTTAATGATTACAGATGTTTTGATTATCAAAAATCCAAACTCTAAACTGTTGGCCCTGATGTGAAGAAGCAAATAGCTATAGACCCTCAGTAATATAACAGTTATATAGCTTTAATTTGCCTAACTGCACTATTTACATATTACATTTGAAATATAATATCACATTTAAGTCCCGAAAACATAAATGACAACTGAAAGCTTAATTTGTGAAGAGGATAGAAAAAAGAGAATATATCAACACCAAAAGGCAAAAAAACATCTGCTCCAGTTGGGTGGGTCTAAAAGAACAATTGAGAAGCCAATTTTATATAGAGACTAGGAATAGAGCTGACAGAAAAACAATTGAAAAATAAGATCTCATCTTTCTCTTTTTTATATAATCATTTCTAAATCAAGACCCAAATTAACACCATGTTCTCAAACATGAAAACTAAAACACGGTACCTTCCTCTCCATCATACAAATACCACAAGTTAAATGCTTGTATCTCCTGTCCCCAGAGTCCCTCTATTTAGTGGAGTTCTCTACCACAAGTATTGAGTACTTACATGCATAATACAGATTGGTCAGATCATGGCATTATTTGAGCTTCATTAACTAACATGTAGCCACCAAATCAGCCTGGAAACTGGTACATTAATGAAAATGTTAATAATAGCTAATAAAGCTGTAGTTCAAGTTCTGACAATTAAACTCCATTAATAAACTATACAACATATCAAAATTAATACATTAAGCAAAAATCTAAAGCTAGAGGAGAACTGAATGCTCTCTTAACTGAAGATGCAAAAACACAATTAAGATGCATAAAACAACTTTATTATGTATTTTTCATAAGCCTAATACGGTGATGGCCAGACATTTACAAAAACAGAGAACAAACACATTTATTCAATTCAGTAAAGATAAAAGGATAACATCCTATGCAGGCCATAACTGATCCTCGCAGAATTTAAATATATATATATATATATATATATAAAAACTTATATAAAAATAATAAAGCACCGGAAACTACGGAACAAAACATTTGCTAATTTTTAAAAATACATAAATTACCAAAACTCACAAACAGTCCAGACGCAAACAAATAAGTCTAGAAGAGATCAGTGAAGGCATAAAGGCAGAAATTGGTAAAGTAATACAGTAGTTACTATAAAATATACCAAAAACAATTGCTCCCAATACTCCATGACCTTTTTCTAGCATTGAAAAGGCACATATTATCTGATTGCCTAATCAATCCCATACTGAGAAGTACAGCCTGATAACCATCATAAATTCTGATATCAAATATACATCGAAATTATAGTTCTGAGAATTAATAAAATACAAACAATTGTACATGCAGATCAAGTAGTCTTCATACTTGGGAGGAAAGCCATAGACAGTGTGTGCAGAATTATTACTTTACAAAAACATACATTAGATCCCCAGAAAGCATTTGACTGGGTAAACTGGACTTTTTTGTATTAATGCATTAAAATAATACTGAGACGTTTATGTAATATATACAGTGGATATAAAAAGTCTACACACCCCTGTTAAAATGTCAGGTTTCTGTGCTGTAAAAAAATGAGACATAGATAAATAATTTCAGAACTTTTTCCACCGTTAATGTGACCTATAAACTGTACAACTCAATTGAAAAACAAACTGAAATCTTTTATGTAGAGGGAAGAAAAAATATAAAAATAAAATAATATGTTGCATAAGTATGCACACCCTTAAACTAATACTTTGTTGAAGCACCTTTTGAATTTATTACAGCACTCAGTCTTATTGGGTATGAGTCTATCAGAATGGCACATTTTGACATGGCAAGATTTGCCCACTCTTCTTTGCAAAAACACTCCAAATCTGTCAGATTGCAAGGGCATCTCCTGTGCACAGCCCTCTTCAGATCCCCCCACAGATTTTCAATCGGATTCAGGTCTGGGCTCTGGCTGGGCCATTCCAAAACTTTAATCTTCTTCTGGTGAAGCCATTCCATTGTTGATTTGGATGTATGCTTTGGGTCGTTGCCATGCCAAAAGATGAAGTTCCTCTTCATGTTCAGCTTTCTAGCAGAAGCCTGAAGGTTTTGTGCTAATATTGTCTGGTATTTGGAACTGTTCATAATTCCCTCTATCTTAACTAAGGCCCTAGTTCCAGCTGAAGAAAAACAGGCGCAAAGCATGATGCTGCCACCACCATGCTTCACTGTGGGTATGGTGTTCTTTTGGTGATGTGCAGTGTTGTTTTTGCGCCAAACATATCTTTTGGAATTATGGCCAAAAAGTTGAACCTTGGTTTCATCAGACCATAACACCTTTTCCCACATGCTTTTGGGAGACTTCAGATGTGTTTTTGCAAAATGTAGCCTGGCTTGGATGTTTTTCTTCATAAGAAAAGGCTTTCGTCTTGCCACTCTATCCCAAAGCCCAGACATGTGAAGAATAGGGGAGATTGTTGTCACATGTACCACACAGCCAGTACTTGCCAGATATTCCTGCAGCTCCTTTAATGTTGCTGTAGGCCTCTTGATAGCCTCCCACACCAGTTTTCTTCTCGTCTTTTCATCAATTTTGGAGGGAGCTCCAGTTCTTGGTAATGTCACTGTTGTGCTATATTTTCTCCACTTGATGATGACTGTCTTCACTGTGTTCCATGGTATATCTAATGCCTTGGAAATTATTTTGTACCCTTCTCCTGAGTGATACCTTTTAACAATGAGATCCCTCTGATGCTTTGGAAGCTCTCTGTGGACCATGGCTTTTGCTGTGGGATGCGACTAAGAACATTTCCGGAAAGACCAACTAGAGCAGCTGAACTTTATTTTGGGTTAATCAGAGGCACTTTAAATGATGGCAGGTGTATGCTGACTCCTATTTAACACGATTTGGAATGTGATTGCTTAAATCTGAACACAGCTACATCTCCAGTTAAAAGGGGGTGTGCAGACTTATGCAACCACATTATTTTTATTTTTTATTTTTCTTACCTACACCTAAATGATTTCAGTTTGTTTTTCAATTGAGTTGTACAGTTTATAGGTCACATTAAAGGTAGAAAAAGTTCTGAAATTATTTATCTTTGTCTTATTTTTTTATAGCACAGAAACCTGAAATTTTAAGAGGGGTGTGTAGACTTTTTATATCCACTGTAAATCATATGTATGTGATATATTAAAAAAATTAAAGAAACACATGAAATATTAGCTTGTTACTCTTTTGAGAATTACTGTAAGTTGGAAATACTTAAAAGGACAATGCAACAAAGCATGATATGCAGAATATATCAGTTAATACTCTAAGTAAAACTGATTGACAATTTATATGGACTTGCTGTAGACATAGCACAGTCTTCCTTCACCAGTCTCCAACTTGAGCAGGTCCTTACACCTGAGCCTAAAGTACGGGGAGAATTACATGGTGCTTCTGGAATACAAACATTGCAGTTTCCAGGAGAGGTGGTAGGCTGTAATTAGTGAAAGTGTTGGAATTATATATTTTTGTAAATTTTATAAAAATGAATAATGCATTTCTATGTGTCTCATGTACTATAAAAGTAGAGTCCAAGAATCAACAAATCTTTGGCAATATGTCTGTATATCCCTTGAATACTTCGCCTGATCCTGAATAGAGCTTACAACATTCACTGCCTTTTGTAAAAATGCTGCCTATAGAAAGAAAATGTGCTTAGATAACATAGGTCAAATTGTATTTAACCTCCAAACATGAATCGGTTCTTTTCACCTCCAGGGTCACCTTGGCTGTACACTGAGGGCTGAGAACACCTTCAAGTAATCAGTCTTTTATTGGTGCAGTTTCATTGTTTAGCCTTTTATCACAAGTCACAGCAGGAATTTTGTCTAGAGCCACAGAGGGATAGACATTGAGGTGGGTTTAATAGAGCCAGCAAGAAAGATCAGTCAGCCAAAGAGACCTATGTATCACCTTTGCTGGAAATATCATTGGTACAGGGTGCTGAATGATAGACATGAAGGGTAGCATAAACAACACCAACACAGTTCTAGCATCTGAATAGCCAGATACCATCATTGGAGCTTAATTATTAATAAAGCTGCTATGATATATTAATTAGTATATGAAGTAGACACAACGCCTTATCTGAATCAACAGTAACGCTCAGAGGACTCAAAATAGTGTACATAATGAAATATTGACAATGTATGTGTTGGATACAAAGTCTCAACTGATAAGTTTCTATCAGAAAAATAAAAGGTACCACCTAGCATTTAGAGGTCAGGGATGTTCACTACAGTAATTGATTGATGGCACAAACAAAATCAGGATTTAAATATAAAGCACTGGAAGCTCAAACAATGTTATTTAATTACATTTGTCTTGCAGGCCCTCCATGTCTGTAATTGGACATCCATGTTATATACCCAGGGTTGGGCAGCTCTAGCTTTTCATAGCCAAAATCATGGCAATCTATTAGGATAGCTGTTTTGAGTACAGGGTCAATCAGTGTCTCAGTCACTTAAGTCTGAAATGGTGTTTCAATTTGTGTTTTCGCCACAAAGCTGCAGTTTCACCCCAACCACTTTTGAATACATAATAATAATTATAGTAATATTTTAAACTAATATAATAATATAATGCAGATCTACCAATTCCAAAAGAATAATGGGCAAACTCTCTATAAATTTAGGCAAATAATTAAAATATAGGTGTAAGGAACATATGAGAAAGAAATCCATTTGAGCATGTGACATCACAGGTTAAATAACATACCAGTTTTTTTTTATGTTAATACTACACCTATAATATGAATGTTGTGTTTTGCTCATGACATTATTCCATATTTTACAATTTTCAAAAATATATTTAATGAAAATCAATGTAATTTCTAGGCTGGCTGGCCAAATTATTCTCATGAATAGATTTGGCTGTAGGACAAATTGTCTGTGACCAGCATAAAGTCCTTTTAGTTTGCAGCACATCTTCAGTGAAGTGAGGGAAAAAAAGGCATTTTAATGGAGAGGAATTCATTGTGTGTTGCTGTGTTGAAGCATAAATAAGGATAAAAAGAAAATCTGTCATTTATAAGTCATAGATCATGGGCTCAGGGAATGCACTTGAATCCTATCCATTTCTTACTGGATTAACAGAACAATACAGAAAAATTGTATTTGTTTCCAAAATATTCTATATTGGGATCCCTGCAAAAATGAAAGACACTTGGAAAATTTTCCTTTAAGGTTAACCTTATCCCAGTGGTCTCTTTACAATTAATGATTAAAACAATTTTGAGATTTAACCATTTGACCTTTGAAATAACATTGGTACAACTTCCAGTAGTAATTATGTAACCTTTATTGGCTAAATAAAAGGGACTATTGTGCAAGCTTTCAGGACCTCATAATCCCTTTGTCTGGCAAGGTATGAAATAATTCCATAATATATACATCGTAATCTTTACATTTCATTACACAGACAGGGTATACATTACACAGAATAGAATGACCAGTACAGTGTTAGTGTGAAGTGTTAAGATTCACATTGAGACATCAAATGAACAACACTCTTCCTTTGATCATTCTGGGTTTAACCAAATGTATTAGACTATAATTTACTTACATCCAGTGAAGACATTATAGAATTCAGGGACGGAGCTGCAGACGGTGCACCAAGGCCATGCTAAGGAGGGGAGGGGGGGCAGTGCTGTCCCTAGCCCAACCTTACATGGCCTGTCTCTGCCCCATGCAACTCCCCCACTGCTCCCGCAGCTCCCCTTGCCCCTGGGGCCATTCAGACTGCAGTGCATCCAACAGCTGCTGAAGAGTACGTGGTGGAGGATCCATATGGCGAGCATAGCGATCTAGGTGGTTCCACAGGTGCTAGATGGGGTTCGAGTCCAGGGAATTTAGAGGCTAGGAAGTACTTGGAAGTCTTTGTTGTGCTCCTCCAACCACTCCTGGACAAATCTGGCTATATGACATGTTATATTGTACTGCTGGAATATCCCATCCACTCCAGGGAAGACCTTCAACATGAATGGGTGTACTTGATCTTCAAGGATGGATAGATTTTACAATCGGTTGAGAGCGCCTTCCAGAGGTATGAGTGGACCCAGACAATGCCAAGAAAATATTCACCAGACTATAACGCTGCCACCATCAGTTTTTGTTCTTCCAAAAACAAGTGTTTGTTTTTGGAGGTTTCATGCCTGACACGCCAACGTCCATCAAGAAAACGTGACTCATCAATTCAATTTCTGTAGTGTTGTGCAAATTGAAGCCATTTCTGAAGATGAACCCTTGTAAGCTTCGGTTCAGTAACCAGCTGTTTGCTTTGGGGCCCAATACACAACTGGGTTTGCTGTACTGTCATTTTAGACACATGTATGGTAGCCCCCTGGTTCATTTGGACAGTGAGTTGCTCAATTGTAGGATGTTAGTTTTCCCTCACACACCTTTGTGGCCAACGTTCACCTCTGACATTAATGGCACATTGTGCTCCGAAAGTTGCCATGTGGTTTAATCGCAATGGTGCTGTTTGTCCAGGCAAATTATACTTTAACCACAGCAGAACATGAACAGTTCACATACTGCACTGCTGCAGAAATACTGCCACCCTTGGCCTGAAAGCCAGTGATCACCACCTTTTTCAAAGTCAGATAAATTACACGTTTTACCCATGACAACGTTGGTTGATATGTTTGGAGAATGCCTAAATGTCACCTTAAATACCCACCAAGCTGTATTTCATTGGCTAGGCACTGCTGACATCAAAAGTAGGTGGTGGTCATATTAATGTGAATCGACCCTGTTTTTAATATGGGTTGAAGTAATTTGATTACCTAGTAATTGTCTTTTTTCATCAACATAAACTTCTGTGTTTGGACCTTTCTCACACATGATAACATACACCACATGATCTGCATGAAAAAGTACCATACATTGTTTGGTATTGATCACAGTATGGTAATGGTACCTTATCCATTGGATATACTGTATGTATGCGCAAGTAGAACATTTCTGTTGTAGACATGAAGAGGTACCCCCTGTTGTTGAGGTTGTGAAGGCAGTACTTACTTTCAGCTGTTTCCATTTATGTTTTCACTATAGGATAGCAGACCAGTTTTTAAGTTTCTTATCTATGTGTAGTATTTTTTGCAGTTCTTTTGATATCCTGTGCAGAGCCTCAAGTTGGAGGTTACATATCACTACATGAGGGACCCGATTCCACTAATGAGACTGTTTATATTCCTGTAGGTTTCCTCTGGAAATGCTGGTAGTTCCCTGTATTTTGGTGTCTGCGACCTTGGCATTGTTCTATTGGAGGTGCTCATCTCAGTATTTGCTCAGCACAGATATGGTTGTACTTGATAGCCTGGCTGTATATTATAAAGTGCCTGGTATGCTTTGGATGGCAGCTATTATTTTTAAGATACGTGGATATCCCGGTTGTTGGTATGCATTACAGTGGTGAGTGAATGGATTTGTTTTTGATGCTGAGTGTAGTGTCAAAGAAGTTAATTTCTAAGGGTGAGTGACTGCGTTTAAGGTTAATAAGTTTTGTGGTGTAGTTACTGGTGTGGTCAGCCTGATGTTTCCTGTAGCGTGTCTCTTCAGAGAGCTGCATGTATTATGATTTTGTTGTTGTAGCATATGCTAATAAGGTGTTTGTGCAACGTTTATAAAGTTCTGATACACAATTGTTGAGTCTACAGGCTTTTGTAGCTGTGTAGAGTTGTTTTTTTCAGAATTAGTACTTTATAGATGAAGTTTTCCTATTTGCATGTAGCTAGGAAGAAAATGTCGTTGTCTCGATGTGCAAGCTTTTTATAATATTTCGGTTTCATTTCTGTACATTGTGATATCTTAGAGTATGTAATGAGGTGGTATTGTGTTAGCCGTGGAAAATACAATCAACAGAAGTGGAGTAAATTGTGATACCTTTAATAGTTAACTAAGAGGGATTACAGTGTGATAGAGCGATTTTTGCTGGGGAAACAGCTTAAACAGGTAGTATCAACTGTTTATTTATCTGAGGTTTTGCAGTTTCATAGACCCTATAAAGGGATGTTTTTTTTTGCACCATAGAGGAAGATTTAAGAGATGGCCTGCATCCCTGTGGCAAGAGTAAAGGGATTCCAAGTGAGGAGTTTAATTGCTTCATTAACTAATTTAAACTAGATTTAAAAATTCCAAACTACTCCCCAAAATGTGAAAGTTACACTGAACATGGCTAATTGTATAGTGATTTAGCTAAGGGTTTAAACACTAGTTTCAATACTAGCAAGACTGAAAATCTAGTCAGTGAGTGTACAGCACTGTACAGACATTAATGTCTAAGAATAATGCAGAAATGTACTACATTCCATGTGTACAAATGCTTGTAGTCTCATTTCAATAATGACAAGAGACAATTTGGATCTGGTTGGTGTAATGGATTCTCGGTATAATGAATCACATGAATTGGATATAGTTCTGTCTGGTTACAGTTTATTCAGAAAAAATAGTGTAAGCAAAGACAGGGTGGTGTTACTCTTTATGTAAAAGAAAATGTTAAAGCTACTGTAGTTCAAAATAATGAAGAAAATATTGAGAGCATTTTTGTAACTATAGAAAGGTCAAGAATTAGACAGAGCACTAATGAAAGAGATGAAGGGTGAGTGTGAGTGTACAACATGTTTCTGAGGTTGTGTCAATTACAGATTTTGGAGCCAATGTCATTCCAATCAATCATATTCTTTTTTATATTAAAACAAAACTTAGCTTTGGTTTAGATGCTTACTACGAAACATCATGTTATCAGAATGCAGTCAGGGAGAACCATCTCCACAGAAGCCCTGCATATCAGTGGGAGATGGAGGTGGTGGTCAATCTACAATCTTGAATGTCCAATGCTAATCTTCTACAGGGCAGCATTGTCTTAGCTAACGTTTATGAATAGTGTAGTTATATCTCGTTCCTCTGCTAATTTTTGCTGTGTAGCATACCAGGATGTAACAGGCTATTTATACAAGCTCATTCTGCTATGACTCACTTTGGTCTGAAACAGATTTAACACCTTCATTATACAGTGAAGTAGTTGTAAGTGTACTTTAAATTGACAGATGTGGACTGGAAGATTCCTACTGCTGTATAAGCCAGGAGTAATTATATTTTACATTATTTGCAAGTGGCAGCACTTACACAATTGTTTAAGGAGACTACTCTCAGGGAAGCTTTATCAGATGTAATACTCACAAATGGCAATCTAGTTTTAGATGTATCGCTATGTGAGAGCTTCGGGTCTAATGATCAACAGTCAGCATGGTTTAGTATACAATTAAAGTCTATATCTAACCATACAGAATTGTTTAAAGAATAACTTTGTAACACGGAAAAATACTGAGTAATCTATGAGTAGAGTACAGGAACAGTGGTGATATCTGAAACAAGATATTTAGATGTTTCCTCACACTGCATTAGGTTAGTTTAGAAAAGTAAAAGAAAGTAAAAAAGTAAAATAACAATAAAACCACTCTGGTACTCTAGAGAGGTAGTATCAATTGGCAAATAGAACATACAAAAAGCTTATAGAACAGACAAAGAGACTCAGAGGAGAACATGGAATTATATAAAACCAAACAGAGGCAGGCAAACAGGTTATCAGATGTGCCAAGACCTATGCAGAACCAAAAAATTACCCAGTCAATAAAAAAGATGACAAAGCTTTAAATAGGTATAAATAAGGGATGAATAGTTAGAGAACTACTTAAGAAAGTAGATCATAGCCAGGGACGGAGCTACTGCTGGTGTAGCTGGTGCAATGCCCCAAGGCCCTGCTCTGACCCACGCCCAAACTGACATGGCCTGCCGTGGCCCCTATGGCACCCCTTGGCTCTCATCCTGTGCATGTAAGTGCCAATCTGCAGCCTGTATCTGTAAGACTCCAAGTGCATCCTGTGTCTGTAAGAGCCCAAGTGCAGACTCTCTGTGCCTGTAAGTGCCAATCTGCATCCTTTCCCTGTAAGAGCCAATCTGCATCTTGTGCCTGTAAGTAACAATGTGCATCATGTGTATGTAAGTGCCAATCTGCAGCTGGTGCCTGTAAGAGCCAATGTGCATCCTGTGCCTGTATGAGTCAATGTGCAGTCTGTGCCTGTAAGAGCCAATGTGCAGCCTCTGCCTATAAGAACCAAATTTCCAAGCAATAATCTCTCTCCTCGTCAACATCACCGCCATCCTATTGGAGTAAAATGTGATACCTTTAAAGTCCTCTCCGTACAGATAAAGTGAAGTTAAATTCTATGTTATTTGATGTAATTGTTGTTTTTTTATTTATGTATGTTTAGTTTCAAGGTTTCATATCCAAAAACAAGACCATATGTTCAAAATAAAATGTAAGGAATCTTGGGCCTGGAACGGATTATTTCTATGTACTGTGTGAGTTAATGCTGGAGGGGGACCGGGAAGTGCAAAAAAAAGTGTGCCTGCCCCCTCCTGGGGGGTTGCACCAGAGACCTCCATGAACTAGCTTGACTGCTTATCAGTGCAGAGGAATATGGGGACATAGCAAACTGCCTGAATGAAAACTTTTTTTTTCAACAGACATTAGAAATATTGCATTTCCATTGTGCTCTGCCTCAATAAGTGATAAAGTAATTAACATAGGTCCTTTTTCAGAAGATAATGTTACAAGCATTATCAAAAGTAAACGTGAACAAGTCAGAGGACCCAGACAATGAACATCCAATGGTACTAAATCATTATTGTTAGAAGTAGTTCCTGATGACTGTAAACTGCTAATGTAGTACTGCTACAGAAAAAGGGTTATAGCGAAGACTCAAATAATCATAGGCCAGTAAGCATGGCATCAGTTGTATGCAAAGTAATTGAAACACTTGCTAGCATACTACCAGGAAACCCTCAAGGCATAGAGCATGGTCTGCATGACCAGGCAAGGTGTGCTTTTGAGGTATGAGCTGTTTACTGAGCCCCTTCTATATAAATCCACTTTAGAATCGACCTGTATCATCCGCCAAAATTACCTGCTTGCCCTCCAACTGGCATTTGCAACACCCAAAGTTCTACAATGGAGATTAAGAATGTCATCTCCCCCGATTTATGTACCTTTAATTTGTAATTCTTTTCCCTACCAGCAGGTGGGGATCCTACCATTAACTGCGGATTGGTCTGATATAAGTCCAATCATGTCAGCCTGATTTAATACACTGTGTCCAGTTCAGGAGACTGTAACTTTGAAAGAATATTAACATACTATAAATATTTTAGAGAAAGGCAACTAAAATTGGGCATGCCTGAAAGACAAACTTTTAAGGATATACTTCATGACCTGAATATATATATAGATGCATAATCAGAGTATTGCAGTATATAATGGTACCTTTTTTAATGGACAAGAGGCAGAGTCAAGACTAATTATAGATTCACAAATACAGAAAAAAATTACAGGATTAACAATTAATGTTCTGTTCAGCCAGCTGTGCAAGTGTGTGGGGGTGCCTACCAAAGTAAGTAAATTGGGGTCATAAATAGTTTCACATCTAAGGAATCATAGAGCTGTAACCAAACTCAGGAAGAAGGCAGAGAAGAAAACAATAAATAAATAAACACACATATATATTTACAATCATGAATGTTAGAGGTTACAAGAAATTTTGGTAATGAGATAAAAATTCCATAGCTACATTAAGGCCTGAGTTATTACTGTTAAAGATCATAATCATTTTAATTTCAAATGACTTTCTTTCCTTAGTGTTTAAAAAAAAAAAACATTGAGTATTTTGATTATGAGATGTTTCATGGAGTGGTTATTCTGGGTGAAATGGTGTCCCACTGGAGTACAGTAGCTGTCCTCACTGTGCTTATTGATGGAATATCTGTGTAGAATAATCCTCATATGTAATTTCTGACTGGTTTCTCCAATGTAGCAGCCTCTCTCACATACAGTACATTGTATCATGTAGACTGCATTGCATGATGTACAAGAATATGACCCTCTGATGTTATAGGTCTTGAAGTCGAGAGTGGCTGTGTCCTCTTTGCAGATGTGTTGACACAATTTACACCAATTTTTTGTGTGTCATTTGTTAAGCACTTCATTGGCCAATCTACTGTTCACCAATATTTGTCTGAGATTTGGTGGCTGACTAAATGCAAGAATGGGGGGTTTGGGGAATATATGTTTTAATTCTGCGTCCTCTGAATCCTGACGCAGAATTAAAATATGTACTCCCCAAACCCACAGACTTAAAAGTTTGTCCTTGGGATTTATTTATGGTCATGGCAGATGCCCTGACAACTGGAAATTGTCTCCTTTGAAGGACAAAAGGCAAACCACTCTCACTTAGAGCCAAATAAATTCTTGGTATAAAAACGTGTTCACCTTTATGGGTACCAGTCATAGTTTCTGCATGTATGAAATGTTCTTTTAAATCATGAACAATTAAGCTGGTCCCATTACAAAGCCCTTTTTTTGGATTCATATTTCTCAATACCATGACAATTGCCCCTTTTTTCAATTGCAAAACATGTGGTGGCATTCCAGATATTGTTAAAGAATGAATACATTCTATACTAAAATTAGATTCACTGTCTTTATAGTCAGCCAGAACTGAATCTGCACTGTAATAATTATTTTGGGGTCCATTGATGAATTTAAAATTTCGTTATTTAGATTCAAGGCATTTATATTTTTGGATGTTAATATCACTTTGTTTGCAATGTCTGAGTAATCGTCGTTATTGAGCGTGTTTAAAAAGATTGCCGATATGAGTGATTGCGTGCAAACCATTTGTGATGGCATTTCAATAGTATCACTGGGTAAATCATTTATTTGTGGATGTTTTTCTTCTCCAATTTGAATGAGCCAATCATTGAATTTGTGTTGGCCTTCAGATCACATATTTAATTCTAATTTGAGGTGTGTAAATATTTTCCACAGCTTACTTGTCTTGATATATGTTTCAATGATGTCAGTCCTATTTCCATGTGGCAGAACAGGTAATGTTTGCCTAAAAATTCCCCGTAACAACATCACCTTTCCACCAAATGACAAATTATTATCCATCACTTGTTATAATCTATCAATACATTGCAAGGCATGACATGACATCATTGTTGCCGCATCTATGATAATTAATTTACTTTTTTTTTTTTTGCTTGTAAAGAATTAAATTGAATATCTGACACTGATGTTTCTAAAATGGGAACTGGCCCTGTGCTCGAATGTAACTCATCAAACAATTGTACAGATAAGTTTTTCCTGATCCATCAGGGCCATCTAGATAGAAATAACGGTCTTTGACCATTGCATCATCTGTAGCATTTGTGATGGTATTAAATTCTTGCAATTGTAAAGTATTTAAAGTTGCCAGTTTTTCTTGTGCTTTTTGTTGTTGAAGCTCAGTGTCATAATCATCAAAGTTGATGTCATCTATAAGTCCTGGAGCAGGCAAATTAAAATTTGTACAATTTAATCCATAAGCAAGAAATATTTCTTGAATTTCCATTAACGTTTTTAAGAGTGAAATGGGCTCATTGTAACATTTTAAGAAGTCTTCAGACATATTTAATTAAAATGTTTCCACAAAGTAAATGCATTAGGTACATTGCAAAAGATGCAAATGGATGCAAATTCTTCTCTCATTTGCTTTGGCATTTGACATAGTGCTGCTTCTTCCAGACACCTCTCCCCTTCTGTATCATCTGCTATGAAGTTTTGATGTCTTGCAGCTAATAGGAAAGTATAATAAACTATGTCATTCACTGTGCATAAATGTTCATAACTTTGTGTACCGGTAACATGTAAAAAAAGTAATCTTACACTGAAACGATCAATGTCTCTTGGACTGACAATATACATTTGTGGTAAATGTTATCAGTATTTCTTTTTCGTTGTCGCCATTGACCATTTACAAATGCATAGTGATATGGAATCTCAATGTATAAAAATTGTCTGGCCTGAGTTTCCTGGCAGTTTAATTGAAATCAAGCAGTAAGTGTTGTTTCCCGATGTTCACATTGGGCTAAGGCAGTTCTTTCATTGCCTGCAGTAAAGCAAACAAACTGACTTTGTGGCAAATGTACAACTAATCAATACACTGCCTGTGACCAATCATGCATCTCATTTCAGAAGACACCACATTGCTTCAGGAGCACTGACATAGTGGGCATCTAAATAATTAGAAAGTTCGTCATGTAAAATTGGGTTTTCCTTTTTGTTTTGTGCACCTTGCACAACAACAGTAGCTGCATCATATCCTTTGTATATTTATATTTTTACACATATTTGATGGATTTAATAAAAGTGCAAGCTTCCACATGTATGTGTGTATTGTACTTCATCAGTAAATGTGGATTGTATGGAACGACATATCTATTATCAACCTTTTGTCCACGGATAATAGCTGTTTGTCCTTCTCTTCTTTTATACAAAGGGTATCCATCACAATTAGCATAAGATTGCATTTGAAATAGTTTTGGAAATTCTTTTGTACATTTTTTTTCATACATGGTGAATTTGGATTGATATCTCCACATGGCCCATGAATCATTCTGTGTTACAATCTCATAAAGTTTGGAATATTTTTCTGGATGTGTCAATTCAGCAGTAATTGCTGAATCCACTCTCTCTGCACTATTCAATTTATCTTTTTCCTGTAGGATTAAAAGTATGTGTGCATGTAGCAGGCCTCTTTTTTTTAAATTCAATGGTATAAACAAAAGCCACACATTTTCCAAATAACTGTGCTTTAGCTATATCATGTATTAATGAATTGAGTTTTATTTTTATTACTCTTGCCACTAAATCTGGTCGGTCAGAAGTAGTGTGTCCCAGATTCAAATTTTCCTTGATCTCTGGCCATTCTGGATTACATGTGAATGTAATGAATACATCTGGTTTTCCAAATTTTGTGACAATAGCTATGGCATCATTATA
The DNA here is from genome assembly GCA_027410445.1 of Discoglossus pictus. Classification (NCBI taxonomy): domain Eukaryota; kingdom Metazoa; phylum Chordata; class Amphibia; order Anura; family Alytidae; genus Discoglossus; species Discoglossus pictus. The sequence continues at coordinate 267,877,156 of CM050164.1, forward strand.
TCTTTCTTGCATACTGCGAGGAGATCCTTGGAAGGTGGATGGCAAAATGATTGCTCTTCCAGCTCGAATGTCTCTGTTGGTAGCCAATTCAGTGACATAATCCATCAATCCACAATATTGTTCTACTCAAAGCTTTTTTTGTTGAAATTTTATAAAATTTTGATTTTTGCTTTGACTTGTAGATAGGAATTAATAATCAATTGTTGTGTGAGTTTGCACCCACATAAAATAGGATTAAAATATTCACGAATAGCAGTTTGTGCCACTTTATATTCCAGCTTAGAAATATTGCATCTAACACAAACTTTACTATTGGGATAACTTTGTAATTGTAATTTCGGTTCCTATCCTGGTTCACCATTGGGAAAGAAAATAGGATATGTCATTGGATCCAAATTCCAACTTAATATATTTATGTTTATAAAAGGTTGGTCTTCATTGCGTGGATATATTCTAATATCCCGCTGAAAAGGTGGTTCACCATGCTCATTTTTAAAGACCATGGCAACCGCATTTACTGTTGGTAAATTATACCGTCTTTGTTCAGTGTTGCAATCTCTTTTTAAAACCATTTTTTCTCTTGGCATTGGCAATTATTGTATTTAAGCATGTTGCTGTTGTTCTTTTTCAACCTGTGCTAATTGTTTGTATATTTGACTGTATGGGTTGTTGGCCATAATTTTATTCAGCTGTTCAAAGACTATGCGCAAACGCTGTTTATTTTCTGTAAGCGTCATACAACTGTGCAAATTTCCTTGTGGGTGTAAATGTGAAGTGCGGTGGTAAATTTGTCCTTAAACTCTAAAACAGTAAGGACCATGTCCATGGACATTTTCTGCTAATGTAGCACCCATTGAAGAAAATGAAATTGCACTGTTATAAGACCTGATGATTTTTTTTACATTGGTATAATTTGGAAATGTTGGATCGCTCATGATACTTTGTAAGTAATTTGGAAATGTGTGTCTTTGTGGAAGTCTTACCTTTCCTTTCTGACAGCAGCTAATGAAGTTTCCATCAGTTGGTCTTTCCTTGAGAAAATGGTAGGCCCCACAAAACATTGAGTAATCTACAATAATGAGTGTCTACTGTTAGTGCTGTAATGAAAGCAGTATCCCGAGCTTCCTCAACATAGATATCACTACAACTTTTTATATCTACATTGTGTCATGTTATTGAACATTGGTGTCAATAGGCAATATTGGATCATTAGGCAATGTTTCACAGACTTGTTTTTGTTTACTTTTTCTTTTCTTTGACGCTCCAGCACACTCACTTTGTGCTTTCTTACTCATTTTTCTTTTATTTAAAAGTCTCTGTCGGTCTTCTTCTCTTAAGCATTGGGAAGTCTCTGGGGATGGTGCATTTCTCCAAAGCTTTCTTTCCCTTGTCGCTCTTCTTTTGCGTTCAATCCTGTCTTCTGCGTTGTCCGCCATTGTAATCTGTAATCGTAAATACAGGTGTAAGATGTAATGTTTTTTTGTATTGTACATATTTTTCATAGCTGCTCTCAATGCAAAACCTAAATAGCATTAATGAAATAATACAATGATTTGAAAAGCATTTTTCCATGAAATAAATTAATTACATTTTTTTTATTGGAATACATTAAAAAGGAAAGCACTGCACACATATATATATATATATATATTGATAACTAATTTTTTTGTTGTTGTAATAATTGATTATGAAGTCATTAACAAATGAATATACTTTAATGAATTAATCAATAACTGACATCAATGGTAATCCTAAAGAGGTAATTATGTTTTCCTAAAGAAGGGCAAACAGAAAGAGCTATGAGCAAGTATAGTTAGGGGTTAAAATAATGTGCAATTTTGTAATTTTATTAATGATTAAATCAATTGACTTATGAGGTGTAATTTGTGTTCTTTAAGAGTTAATTAGGTAATCAGATGCATATGTTTTTTTGGTTATTCTGAATGAATTATTACATATTAAGACACCTCATTCATTTGCAATTTGTGCAATGCAATAGGGCACTATATAAGCACATAGCATAGTTTTTTTGTAAGTTTTTTATTTGGGGAAAGCCTTAGTTTTGGATAGCTGTTCATTAACTAAAAATTGTATGTAAAAATAATATGCTATGTCCTTATATAGACCCCAATTCAATTTTGCAAATTGCAATTGAATAAGGCCCTAAATAAATATAGGCTAATTAATTAATCATTAACTGTCATCAATGTAAAACAAAAAGGGCATCATGAAATCATATACCTGTTAAATTGATGTTATTTCAGAAAAAATCCTGCAGAATTCACTGTTTCCAGTCAGGTGCAGATGAGTAATCTGTGAAATGACATGAAAATCATTTTTAATGTTTGTATTCAATTAATTAATGACTCATTGAAACTATGATGTTTAATTGACATAGATGCAAAACATAAATGTATAATCATCAATATATTCATAAATAAAATCAGCAGTTATAAGCACTCCAGATATGTAAGTGCTTTCTAAAATGTATATATTATTTGATCTATTATAAATGTTTTTTTTTTCTTAATTATTATTAATTAATAGTTCCAAAAGCAATGTACATGAATGAGCAGTAAGGCAGATATATAAGTGCAGGTTAAAAATTGTTATTATTTTTATTGTAGTATAAAAAGTTTTTTTTGTAATGATTACTAATGATTAATTAATTAATATATGTTAATTAATCGATAACTGTCAGCAATTCAAAATAAAAAGAGTTAATCCTTTTTGTTCCCTAAGAACTAAAGAATAATTAAATGATATACCTGTAAATGTGATCTTTATGCTGTTCAAAGGCTGCAAACTACACTCTCTGTTTTCAGTCAGCTGCAGAGATGATGAAACTTTCAAATAAGATGGAAAGCATTTATAATATTTTGATTCATCCCTATCAGGCAATCAGTAGCAATACGGATATATCAGTGTATAGTAAAATATACATATTGTTTGTGGTCCTTTTTTTGTTGTTGATACTATTACTAATTAATATTTAATAAATGAATGTACATTAACAATCAATTAATCAATGACTAAATGTATTCTAAAGAGCTAGGCATTAATATATTAATCAACTAAAGGCATTGTAAAATATAGAATATTTCTTGTTCATAATAATTACTAATACTTATTTAATACAATAATGTACATTAATAATTAATGAATCAATGTCTAAATATATTAGAAAGAGGTAAGCATTAGTGTATTAATAAACTTTAGGCAGTTTACATTTGTTTAATAATTACATTTTTTTCATAATGATTACTAATGAATAATTAATAAATGAATGTACATTACTAATTAATTATTTAATTAATTATTATATTACAAACAGCTAAGCATGAAAGTATTGCTAAACTAAAGCAAGTGTAAATTATAAGTTTTTGGCTCAATTTTTTTTACTAATAATATATACCGTATATACTCGAGTTTAAGCCGAGTTTTTCAGCCCTTTTTTTAAGGCAAAAATGGGCATCCTCGGCTTATACTAGAGTCACTCTCCCCCCCGTGTCTCTCTACCCCCCCTGTGTTTCTCTACCCCCCCCCCCGTGTGTCTCTAACCCCCCCGTGTGTCTCTCTACCCTCCCCCTCCTCAACCTAAACCCCCCTAAATACCTCCCCCTCTCCCCTCACTTACATGCTTGTGCTCCGGCCTCCGCTCCTTGACCCAACGGCGGCGCGCATGTGACGTCACACATGCGCGCCGAGTCATTAGCATATACCGGGTGTGTGAGGGGAGAGGGGGGAGGTATTTAGGGGGGTTTAGGTTGGGGAGGGGGTTTGGGGTTGAGGGGGATTGAGGGGGGAGGTTGAGGGGGGTTGAGGAGGTGGGTTGGGGTTGAGGTTGAGGAGGTGGGTTGGGGTTGAGGGGGGTTGTGGTTGAGGAGGGGGGTTGAGGATGGGGGGTTCAGTATGAGGATGGGGGGGTTGAGGAGGAAGGTTGAGGAGGGGGTTGAGGATGGGGGGGTTGAGGAGGGAGGTTGTGGAGGGGGTTGAGGAGGGGGGTTGAGGAGGGAGGTTGAGGATGAGGATGGAGGATGAGGAGGGAGGATGAGGAAGGAGGATGAGGAAGGGAGGAGAGAGGATGAGGAGGGAGGATGAGGATGAGGATGAGGAGGGATGTTGAGGATGAGGAGGAGGGGTTGAGGATGAGGAGGAGGGGTTGAGGATGAGGAGGAGGGGTTGAGGAGTGAGGTTGAGGATGGGGGGTTGAGGAGAGAGGATGAGGATGGGGGGTTGAGGATGGGTAGGTTGAGGAGGGGGGTTGAGGAGGGGGCGTTGGGGTTGAGGGTCGGTTAAGGGTGAGGATGGGGGGGTTGAGGATGAGGATGGGGGGTTGAGGAGGGAGGATGAGGATGGGGGGGTTGAGGAGGGAGGATGAGGATGGGGGCTTGAGGAGGGAGGATGAGGAAGGGGTTGAGGATGGGGGGGTTGAGGAGGGAGGATGAGGAGGGAGGATGAGGAGGGGGTTGAGGAGGGGGTTGAGGATGAGGAGGGAGGTTGAGGAGGGAGTTGAGGATGAGGACGGAGATTGAATATGAGGAGGGAGGTTGAGGATGAGGAGGGAGGTTGAGGATGAGGAGGGGGGTTGAGGATGGGAGGTTGAGGAGAGAGAGCATGAGGATGGTGGGTTTGAGGATGGGGGGTTGAGGAGGGAGCTTGAGGAGGGAGCTTGAGGAGGGGTGGTTGGGGTTGAGGGGGGTTGAGGTTGAGGTGGTTTGAGATTGAGGGGGGTTGAGGTTGAGGAGGGGGTTGAGGATGAGGAGGGGGGGTTGAGGAGGGAGGATGAGGATGGGGGGCTTGAGGAGGGGGTTGAGGAGGGAGGATGAGGAGGGAGGTTGAGGAGGGGGTTGAGGATGAGGAGGGAGGTTGAGGAGGGAGTTGAGGATGAGGAGGGAGGTTGAGGAGGGAGGTTGAGGATGAGAAGGGAGGTTGAGGAGGGAGGTTGAGGATGAGGAGGGAGGTTGAGGAGGGAGTTTGAGGATGAGGAGGGAGGTTGAGGATGAGGAGGGAGGTTAAGGATGAGGAGGGAGGTTGAGGAGTGGGGTTGAGGAGGGTGATAAGGGAGGGGGAAGAGACACAGGGAAAGGAGAGGTTGGAAGAGACACAGGGAAGGGAGAGGGGAGAAGAGACACAGGGAAGGGAGAGGGGAGAAGAGACACAGAGAGAGAGGGGGACACAGAGGGCACAAGAGGGACACAGGGGGCAGCACATTTCCCACCCTAGGCTTATATTTGAGTCACTCATTTTACCCAGTATTTTGTGGTAAAATGGGTGTACGGCATATACTCGGGTCGACTTATACTCGAGTATATACGGTACCTTTTTAAAAAAATAATTAATTTATTAATTATTTATTAATGATTATTAATATACCTTACCTATTTGTATTTAATATTCATCAATCAGTATCCTGAAAAGCTAACAATCTCTTTGGATTTTCCGGCAGGTGTCAGTTCTGTGCCCTATATATAGGCTTGCATGCACGAGACAAAACCGTTGGTTTAGGCGGGAAATCCGCCATTTCAGAATCTTAATGTGTAAATGTGTAAGTTAGTGTTGTAAAATGGTGGCGTTAGTCTATGTTTTACGTGTTTGGCGAAAATTTTGCGTATTTTTCTATTGTGTACGTCGCTGGCTGTGTTTTGCATGGTTCGGGGTCGTAAAGCCTTGTTTTAATTTTTTTCAGCTGTCATTTTTTTTCTCGCTTAGCTAATCTTCAAGTGCCGAAGCTGCTTAAATTCAACATAAATCCATGTTTCACCTCACTTCCAGATTTCCTGGCTGTTCTCCCGTGCTGTGTGTGATGTTTTTGTTTTTTAATTTTTTGTGTTTTTCTTGTTTTTTGGTTTTGTAATGTCGTACTTTTTTTTTCTAAGTCCCGCGTCTTGCAATTTTTTTTTTCTACGTTCCGAGTTTGTTAACTCCTTGCAGCCTAAGGCGATCCCGCATCTTGTAAGTGTTTGGAGGCTAAGTCCCGTGTGTTTCATTACCTCCACTGCAAGCCTTGCTTCGCGAGGCTCGCAGGTAATGAACGCCTTTGCCGCTCATCGCCTAAGTGCTGCGTGTTTTAGTGGTTTAACGGCTCGCAGGCAATGAGCGCCTTGGGCACTCATCGCCTAAGTGCTCTGAGTTAACGGCTCGTCGCTGATGAGCACCTTCACCCTCCTCCTCCTTCACCGCTATCATCCTCCTCCTCCTTCCCACGTTATCATCCTCCTCCTTACCTCCTTATGATCCTCCTCCTTCCCCCCTTATGATCCTGCTCCTCACTTTCCCATGATCATCCTCCTCACTTCTCCCTCTCTCCTTACTTGTTATTGTAATCAGATGAGCTGCCTCCAGCAGTGAAGTGACCGGCATATGCTATTGACGTGACATCACAAACGCAGGATCCAAAGGATGGAAGGAGGAGGAGGATTATAAGGGGGAAGGAGGAGGATGATAACAGGAAACGAAGAGGAGGATGATCGGTCGAACGAGGAGGAGGATGATCAGGGGGAAGGAGGGATGTGGAGGAGGAATGGTGAGCTGATGGAATGGTGAGCCTCTAGATCCTCCATGCAGTAACCCTGAGCGTGGCTCGGGGTTACCGATTTAGGTACTTAAAATTAACCCTGAGTCACGCTCAGGTTTACCGCTTAGGAGGTTAAAGAAAGAGCAGCAGGTAACTGGAACAGCCATTGGAAGTGGTTGGGTGAAACAAAGTTAAGGAATTTAAGGATGCCTGGGACAAGCATAAAGCTATCCTAAGAATTAATTATGCCAAGCTTTTAGGGAGACAGAATAGGTAGACTTTTTTTTGTTCTTATCTGGCATCAAAATTATGTTTCTTTGCTATGTGTCCTTTTACTATTAGCTCATAGTAAAATCTAATGACCTAATCATCATTATTCTTTCTGTTTTAGCTTTGATGCCCATATTACACAGTCCCTGCAATGTGAGTTGGCATTGCTTTTGAAACATTGCAGTTATAGCTTATGTTGATTAAGCTTCTACTATTATTTCTCACCCCCTTCCTATTCCATATCTTTCTCACCTCATCTTCTCTGGCTTTTTATAGTCTCACTTGCCACCTTACTTTGATTCATTTCCTTGAATTGCCTATATCCCGTTACTACAGTGTTTCTTTTTATACTGAAAAAATGAATTTTACAAACAAACAAAAATAATATTTCCTCCATTTTATCTATCATTTTATTTTTTGTCCAGGGTAATATTATTAAAGATTCCAGATTGGTTTTCTGTGAAAAAAATGCATGTGCTTGGTTAATAGATTAAACTGTAACAAAACTAACATTTTCAGTTATTTTGAGTGTTATTAATCTAAGGTTTGTTCCCTTAAAATAACATTTTGATACCTAGACAAAGCTTAACAGTCCTTACAAATAACAAAAAGCATGATCTTTCATATAGTTTTAAAATTTGTGCTGTGTGGTCTTCCTGGGATATACAAAAAGTATATTCAACAATTTACAAGCAAAATATGTGATATCATCCTAGGGCATGTAAAATATTTACCAATTCCTCAAATCCCTTCTCCCCCTGATAGTAAAATAATCAGAAGTTATGTTACAGCACTCACAGATTAATGACCCAGCATTCAGATAATAATCCAGCTTTCATCATTTTATCGGATGAATTTAACACTTCATAAATTCAAAATAAGTCTATTATTTTACTGTTCATAGCAATGACCTTAAAAGTACATGAAACCAATTTGATTTACTGAGTGTTTCATGGGCGACTATAAAATAAATAATTTGAGGTCTTGCAAACTGAATACATAAAACAAAATATGTAAATAAACAAATTATATGAATATCTATCTATCTATCTATCTATCTATCTATCTATCTATCTATCTATCTATCCATCAGTCTTTCTAATCTATCAAGTTTACATATCATATAGTACAAAATATATATATATATATATTTATGTATAGTGGAAACTCGGTAGCATTTCTCATAGGAATCAACGTAAATTGGATGGACCCATTCCAGATCAAAGAAATCCTCTTCCATTCCAATATCAGGCACTTGCACAGGGAGCGTTTGTCCTGTATGATTTCTAACATTACTGCACCCTGCTGGAGACTGTGATATGGGTGTTTCTGCCTCCATTTCAAGATGTTTCTGGATGGAGACATTGCTTGATCATCAAACAAATCCACAAGAAGGCTTGATTGAGCTTTGCCTGAGTGATAGTGTTCAACAAATGTATATTAGAATGGCTAAAGAAGGAAAAAAGGAGAAGAAAATATAAAAATAAAAATAATAAAGGGTGAGGGAAGGGGATATAGCAAAGTGGTTTGATTGACTGGATGTACAATATTGCTTAAATGGTGAAATGCTTATGTGTTACAAAACTTGTCATGAAGATTCAATAAAGAAATTAATGAGAAAAACTAGCTATTTTGCTGATTCCAGATAAATTAGGTTCTTAGTCAGAAAAAAACTTTTGAAACCTTTTTTTTTTTTTATTGAAAAGTGGTCTTTTAATAAACATATTTGTGTTTTAATATAAAAATAAAAAATATCTACATGCCTAATTAGATTCTGCAGTGCACACAAAAAATATCCTGTTTTGTGCTTCCCAGAACAGGCACACACATTCAGTAAAGGTTGTAAATGCTCCAGCACAAATCAGATGAGTGAATTAAAATTTCTTATATTCTCATTAACATGCTAAATCACTGCAAACCTGAAAAGACACAACATGGACTTTTAATTCAAAATACACTAATTAACGTTTGCACAATATGTAGAATAAATGATAAGGCTTTGTAATAGAGAAAATCTAAAAATAATAATGTGAGAGACAATTGCATACGGTTAATTATCTGCTAAATGCAGGAATGACAATAAGTTAGATCATACTGAAAACATACAGGGATGAAAATGCATTTCAAAATAATGTCAAAATAACATCTAGGGGGATTTTGGAAACATATTCAGATACATGCATTCACCAGTTCATTTTTCACATTCTAGATTTTTTTTTTATGTTATACTTCAGTACATGCATGTACCTGTTGTAAAATACATCAAAAATTAGTAATAGGCAATGACTGGGTTATAAGTGACAGATAAGTCCAAACAAAACAAGTTTCACCAACTTACGTAGTGGCCTGTTAACAGATCGTGAAAATAAAACTACTTGTGAAGGCTTTGATGTCCAAATAAATCTCTTGTTTCCTCCAATATTAGGTTTAATTTAATTTCAGATCTGGTCCATTTCTTTGGCATAAAGTTTAAGAGGCACAAAAATAGCATGTGCTATTTTTGTAGTGCTGCAGGGGGGTTTGGGGCTGCTGGTGGGCTGCATGGGGCTGCTGGGGGGTGAATAAGACTGCAAGGGGTGGGTGGGGCTTCTGGGGGGCTGAATGGTGCTGCTGGTGGGTTGGGGGCTGAATGGTGCTGCTAAGGGGTTGGGAGCTGAATGGGGCTGCTGGAGGTTTGGGGACTCAATGCTGCTGTTGTGGGGCTGAATGGTGCTGCTAAGGGGCTGAATGGGGCTGCTGGGGGTGAATGGGGCTGCTGAGGGGTGAATGAGGCTGCTGGGGGGCTGAATGGTGCTACTGGGATGTTGGGGCAGAATGGGGCTGCTGGATGGTTGGGACTGAATGGTGCTGCTGTGGGGCTGAATGGGGATGCTGAGAGGCTGAATGGGGCTGCTGGGGGTGAAAGGGGCTGATGGGGGGGTGAATGGGGCTGCAGGGGGGGGCCAAATGGTGCTACTAGGGGGTTGTGGCTGAATGGGGCTGCTGGGGGGTTGGGGGCTGCTGGGGGTTTGGGGGCTGAATGGTGCTGCTGTGGGGCTGAATGGGGCTGCTGAGAGGCTGAATGGGGCTGCTTCGGGGTGAAAGGGGCTGCTGGGGGGGGGTGAATGGGGCTGCGGGGGGCTGAATGGTGCTACTGGGGGGTTGTGGCTGAATGGTGCTACTGGGGGGTTGGGGGCTTTATGGTGCTACTGGGGGTGTTGGGGGCTGAATGGTGCTGCTGAGTGGTTACTTGGGCTGCTGGGGGCTGAATTGTGCTACTGGGGGGCTGAATGGTGCTACTGGGGGGTTGGGGGCTGAATGGGGCTGCTAAGTGGTGATTGGGGCTGATGGGGGACTGAATGGTGCTATTGGGGGGTTGGGGGCTGAAATGGGCTGCTGGGGGGTTGGGAGCTGAATGTTGGTGCCGGGGGGCTGAATGGTGCTGCTGGGGGGTTGAATGGTGCTGCTGGGGGGTGAATGGTGTTGCTGGGGGCTGCAGGGTGCTTCTGGGGGGTGCTGAATGGTTCTTCTGGGGAGGGGCTGAATGGTGCTGCTGTAAGGCAGGTAATGCTGTTTGGTCGAGACATTAATTTTGTTGGTAGTCCGAGATCCTTCGGCGCTCATTGCGAGGCTGTTGGTTGTAGTATTTTTTTTTATGATAGGCGCTTTTGGCGTTATTGTTTGGTCGGCGGTGATGTGTTTTTTCTGCTTATTGCAAGGCTTTGTGTGCTATGAGCAGAGTTGGCGCTCGTGAGTCGCGCAGTGAATGGCTTTTGTGTTTATTGTCAGAATGATTTTTTTTTATATATATTTTTTTTGTATGCTAATTAAATAATTAATAAATAAATAAATTAATATACTTTACCTATTTTGAAGTAATTTATGCAGGAAGCATTGTTTTGGAGCTGCCAATCTGTTTTGATGTTCCTGCAGCATACAATGCTAGTTCTTTTTTTTTAAAGTTCCGCGGCTCATATTTTTTTATGCTAAGGCTGTAAATTTTCCATTCTAAGTCCCGCGGTTCGTATATAGTGATTGCGTGTTAGATGTATTTTGGTAAAGTGCCGCTTGTGTGGGTGTTTGTAACCACGTGTGAGCCGCAGATGGGAGCCTCCGCAAATGCGGCCCCTCGCTACGCGAGGGTCCGCATTTGCGGTCCGAAAGTTGTGGGGGATTGTAGGGATGAGCGCCTATGGCGCTCATCTCCATCAGCGCAAGGAGCGCCTTTGGCGCTCCTTGCCAGCTACTGCGGCCCAAACGTTAGTAACGACCCCAATTGCTGAAAACTATATATGTGATATATATATATATATGACACTGGAGGGGGGCAAGTCAAAGCATCTTTTGCCCATCCTCCTTGGGGGGCCCAAAAGTTTTCTTTGCATCCGCACCCCCCTTCCTCCGGTCACACCCATCCGTACTGGACCATGGACATTTTTTTTTTATGGAAATGGTCCTTGTGTGAAAAAGGTTTGGGACCAGTGTCATAGAGCTTTGACAGCACTATGGCAAATCTTACAGCACAATCAGGGATTTAAATTGAAAAATGAGATTTGGTGAGCAAATACAGTGCCTTGCAAAAGTATTTACCCCCCTTGGCATTTTTCGTGTTTTGTTGCCTCACAACTTGGAATTAACATGGATTGTTTGAGGATTTGCATCATTTAATTTACAGAACATGGCCACAACTTTGAAGATGTTTTTTTGTTTTTTTTTGTTGTGAAGCAAATAACAAATAGGACAAAATAACAGATGTCAATGTGCATAGCTATTTACCCACCTAAAGTCAATTCTTTGTAGAGTCACCTTTTGAGGCAATCACAGCTTCAAGTCGCTTTGGATAAGTCTCTATGAGCTTGCCACATCTTACCACTGGGATTTTTGCCCATTCCTCCTTGCAAAACTGCTCCAGCTCCTTCAAGTTGGATGGTTTGCACTTGAGAACAGCAATCTTAAGTTTTCTATTGGATTGAGTTCTGGGCTTTGACTAGGCCCTTCCAACACATTTACATGTTTCCCCTTAAACCACTCAAGTGTTGCCTCAAATCACTCACAGAGTGGTACAGGTTTTGCTCAAGAATATCCCTGTATTTAGCACCATCCATCTTTCCCGCAACTCTGACCAGTTTCCCAGTCCCGGATGCTGAAAAACATCCCCACAGCATGATGCTGCCACCACCATGTTTCACTGTGGGGATGGTGTTCTTTGGGTGATGTTATGTGTTGGGTTTGCGCCAGACATAGCGTTTTCTTTGATGGCCGAAAAGTTCAATTTTAGTATCATCAGACCAGAACACCTTCCTCCATACATTTTGGGAGTCTCTCACGTGCCTTTTCGTAAACTCAAAATGTGCCATTTTGTTTTTTGCTGAAAGTAATGGCTTTCTTCTGGCCACTATGCCATAAAGCCCAACTCTTTGGAGCGCACGGCTTATTGTAGTCCTATGTACAGATACTCCAATCTCTGCTGTGGAACTCTGCAGCTATTCCAGAGTTACCTTAGGTCTCTGTGCTGCCTTTCTGATAAATGCCCTATTTTTCTGGACTGTGAGTTTTGGTGGGCAGCCGTCTCTTGGCAGGTGTGTTGTTGTGCCATGTTCTTTTCATTTGGTTATGATCGATTTGATGGTGCTCCTGGGGATCATCAAAGATTTGGATATTTTTTTATAACCTAACCATGACTTGTACTTCTCAACAAAATTGTCCCTTACTTGTTTGGAGAGTTCCTTGGTCTTCATGGCAGTGTTTGGTTTGTGGTGCCTCTTGCTTAGGTGTTGCAGCCTCTGGGGCCTTTCAAAAAAGGTGTGTATATGTAATGACAGATCATGTGACACTTAGATTGCACACAGGTGGACATCATTTCACTAACTATGTGACTTCTGAAAGTAATTGGTTGCACCAGAGCTTTTTATGAGCTTGATAACAAAGGGGGTGAATACATACCCACATGCCAATTTTCTGTTTCTAAAATATAGTTTTATGTATAAATTTTTCTAATTTCACTTCACCAACTTAGACTATTGTGTTCTGATCCATCACATAAAATTCATATTAACAAAACATTGAACCTAAGGCTGTAATGTAACAAGGCACTGTAGCTATTAAATTAGACCATGGCGCGAGTTACAGGCTTGAGGCGCAAACCAGTAAACCTGAGCCGTGCATGCAAGCTGTAAAGGGGACGGACGAGCCGCGAACAGTCGTAACTATCCAATTGTGAAATAAAGTAGTGCGACACAGGCCCAAAAGCTAATAGAAAGCTGAAAACCCCAATTAATGCTGCATGAAGTGGTTCAATAGGGCGCTAAAACTGTAAATGATTGACTGTGCTGTAGCTGAGCAAGTGAACACACAGGTCTAGGCTTTGGTGGGTATTTGAGCATTGGAGAGAGAGAGAAAGAGAGAGAGAGAGAGAGAGAGAGAAGGAGCATTGTAAATTTTTGATATTTTGACCTCTAAGATAATTTAACCCTTAATTACAACACACATGATTACTGATATCACATAATTCACACACATAGATTAATACATACACATAGCTATACATAGTGGTAGGCTACAGCATATCTACACCTAACCTGGACCATGTCTCAACTGCATATTAACAAACATCCCTGGGTACATGTCCTATTGGTCAGTCTCACACACTGCACAGCAGATCCAGCAGAGCACGTGTCTGATACACATGCAGATGGCACTTCAAGCCTGCTGCCGCCACCAATGCAGTCACCTCTGCCACCAATTCCATCACCTCGGTCACCAATGCAGTCACCTCTGCTATTAATGCAGTCACCTCTGCCACCAATGGCGACACCTCCAGCCCTGTTGTCAACACTTGTTGCCCCATTGCCGTAAACACCACCATCCCTGACATTGTGGAAAATCATGGGCCAGTTTGCCAGGGGAAACATGGCTCTGGTTGCTCCGGAGGCAGTGTAGGCTCACACACACCCTCCTGGCGAGCATAAGGTTGCTCCATTCTGAGATGAGGAGGCACAACCAAAGGATGGGGAGATATGAGAAACGGGTGATTAAGGACAGACGGCAACACATCAAATTAGCCAAAAGCCAGCTCATATATCTCCAATCCTTCAGTTGCACAACAGCCTGAGACATCGGCCATCTCATCTCAGATCTTACCACCATCTCAACCAGAACCCCAGCCGCCCAATGTAGTGGCACTCCACGCCCCTACACCACTACAACGTGGACATGTGAGACGGGGCGCGGGTACAGAAGGTGGGGGCCCTGTTCTGCAGATGAGGACGTCTTAGGACCATACAGGATGTAGTCCTCCTCTTGATCACTCCTCACTGAATACTGATTGTTAAAGATGTTGACATACTATTGGCTAGCTACAGGGTGTGTACATGTCTGGTTATGTTTAACATTTCAACAATTGATGTTCAATGTAGATTGACCTTGAGATGAGGTGTTGCAGTTTAACAGAATATTGTTATGATTGATATCTTGTTCTTGTCTCTATAGGTGTTAATAGCCAAATCTCCTGACTATGAAGGGCATCTTCGAGCAGTACATCATGTGAGTGAACACTAGACCCAGTTCCCAACAGGCAATCGATCAGTGTCATTCACCACTGCAGATGGATCTGAAGTGCAATATATGACTACATATCTCTTTACTAATGAACATGACTGGTGTGTGTTTCAATTACAATGAATAGTGCCCCCGTGTAGAGTTGCAGGGACCCATTAGGGTCTGCTAATCCAAAGCAGTAGTTATAGATGCATTTTAGTTTCATTTCCTCCCGTTAACAGTATGAAAGCGGATTAATGTATTTCATGTCATCCAAACAAAATGGCTAATTCCGTCAGGATCAATGTGCATGTGTTTAGGAGTAATGTGAACAGTGCAATCTGTCTGGCCGTGGTACCACCCATATACCAGTAAGATGTGATATAAGCATGGCACAACTATTCCATGTAGATACTGATAGTAACTTTTGCATGAAGATCATGTTCACAGTGAAGCATGCCTTGTTGTATTACACATCCTCAACATATTCCAGGAAGGCTGATAGAACAGGACAGAATCAATATGGTTATCACTGCTCGTAGATGACGTTCATGTTAATTGGTTTATTGTAGTGTCCAGAGCAAAACCAACGTACTAACACCTCCTCCTTTTTTTTTCCAGATTCCTATCATCTATATTGGAATCATCATTAATGTATGAAATGACACTGTGTGGGGAATTGATTAGTATCACATGATCCATGATTTCTAGCATCTGTTTAATATAGCAGATGGAGACCATATGGTTGCTGTATGTGCATTAATGTTATTTACATGAAATAGAGTGTTATATGATGTTCCTATGTCACATCCGATTATGGTAACTGGGGTGTCCTGACCACATGAGACTCTAGTAAAAGCTATGCATTATCCTTATGATGTTGTATGACAGTTAACCCTTTAGGTGTCATTTGATTGACCACAGCCTCTTGCCCTCCCAGGATCCGCTCACACCACACCCATGATATTAATGAACAGTCTTGTCCATTTCTGATTGTGCTTTGTGTATAAAATAAAACTTTGTTATACAGTTGTAACCGTGTCAGTGTGTTTTTAATGGTTGGGGTTATGTGACATTCACGTACATCACATTAGTCTCACATTCGTAGATATGTAAACTAATGAGCCCTAGTTAACATGTAATAGATCAATATATATAAAAAGAATAATAGTCATAATAGCATTAGATATCATATAATACTAATTTCAAATATAATAATAATAATAATAAAGGGTTAATACACAGGCCAAGTCCACTTAGTGATACTGTGGTGTATGTACATTCCCCTGAGGTCCTAAATGGCAGGTGACACTGGGGTGGGTTTCCAGTTCCTTCTCTAGTAGTCTGTGATTTGTCTGACCTCTCTGCTATGATGTGCCCACCTAGAGTGACCCAGCATGGCAGATAACATGTGTTGGAATGGTCATGCATATTGCAATATGAAAAGCCATACTGCAACATGCAAAAAGCAATTAAAGACACACTACCTGATTAAAAAGCAACACAAAAACATGAAGCTCATGCCATATTAACCCTTTCTCACTCACAGAGGCTTGAATGTGGACCCTGAAATATAAATATAATTGCGTATACATCTCGCTCAGCTAATCTACATTTGGGAAAACAAATAGTGGCCAAATTACACCGCCACATCACATATATCAAGTACCTGGGGAAAATTGTAATATTTGTTATTCAGTTCTTCAGTCGTGTCCAACTCTCTGTGACCCTATGGACTGCAGCACATGCAGCTAGGTCTCTGTCTGTGATGTTCTATAATGTTTGCATGCCAAAGATACTGGAGTGGTTTGCCAGTTCCTTCTCTAATGGACTGGGATTTGTCTGACTAAGTGGTGTACAAAGTTGTTAACAGCAGAGAAATAGTTACATTTGACCAGCAGCAGGCTCTGACCCACCCCCCAGGCCTCTCAGTGAATCAGCAGTGCTTAGAGCAAATGGGAGTAACAACTCACCTGGTCAGGTAAGCAGGTGTAAATCCAAATCTATACAGGATACAGGCAGCAGCAAGCACATTATCAGATGCCCTGGTAGTGCACGTCTAATCTAATCTGTAGCGATATTCTGATTGGTGTACTCTTGAAAAGCTTTTAGCAAGAAATAGTCACATTTGGCCAGCAGCAGACACTGTCCCACCCCCAACAGCATGGCAATGGTCAGTTTGAGTTGGGAGTGAAACCTCACCTGGTCAGGACAGTAGGAGTTAGTCTAAACCTTCCCTGCCAGTGTATCTATCATGAACCCCAGCAAAATTGTAGATCTGGGCTCTATCCTGTTATGTTGTTAAGACAGGTCTGCCCCTGCAGTGCGGCCTCCAACCGCTAGATGGTGCTGCTGATATTTTGCAGCACTGCCAATATGTGAAAAAAGTTCTAAGCTTATAATGTTAGCCTAACCCATGAACTAACCCTAGCCCTAACCCCAACCGTTTACCTAAGCCTTGACTCTATGATATGGCACCAGGATATCAGCAGAGCCATTTAGCTGATGCTCCCCACCACTGCTGCTGCCTTGTGCTGTGCTAGCATAACAGGATAGGACCCAGACCTGTTGTCAGCAGTGAAATGGTTATACTCAGCCAGCACAGACTCTGTGCCATGATTTCAAGTAAGAGAGGATTCCTGGTCAGAGTGGTCCCTAGTAAAAAGGCCAAAACAAACCAGAAGGGAGAGAGAGGCAGGAAAAAAGCAAGAGGAGCAAAGGAGGGAATGAGGAGGGCAGACGCAAAAATGGGGAAAAGGAACGGGAGAGAGTGGAGGCAAGGGCACACAAGACACGCAGCAAAGCAGCATTGTGAACTATGTGTGCAAAGGTAAGAGGAAGGGGAGTGCCTATTAAAAGGGAGAGGGACCCTCCCACAATACCAGGTAACCTTAAGTGGAAATATATATATCGGAAATAAATTGTAATAACACAAAGTAAAGTTCTTAATCAGTAAAGTTCTTAATCATGCTGAGTTACTTAAATATACTTGTTTGTAAATGTTTCTGCTGTAATGGCACAAGAGCGCTAAAACTTGATTGATATGCTCCTGAGTTGGTGTCATCCCACAGAACAAGCTATTAAGCTTTGTTCGCCCTCAGTTGAACAAACACTTTTATCAAATCTACTGGGAAGAGCTGTGGTTAAACAGCAAAACATAATAATATTTCCAGCTGGAAAATCTTTGCCACTTTGCTAATTTTGACCTTAATAAAAAGAAGGTTTCTCTCACTAGATCCATCAGTGTATTTTTATTGCATTTCTCTTTTATGACCTGTGTGATGTTACAGACTAGCATTTTACTGCTTTTTGTTGTAAAAGCCAGACAGATCTTTTCCCTTTTACAGTGCTTTAGCTCTCTTGCTGGTTAAGTCGATAAGTTATTATTCCAACCCCAGCTCTATCTTAATGTGTACAGTGTACTTCTGTTATATTAGAATATATTGTGTCTGAGGTGCAGAAAGGCCAAACACTTTGAGAATCCATTTAAGGAAAAAGGTGCTTATGCAACATGTTCTTCTTTATCACCATTATACTGTGAAAGCATCTCTCACTTATTAAAATACAGCTTTTTTTCAGTGGGATCTAAACAAACATATAAATCTTGAGCAATCATAGAAGACTAACATATTGCTTAGATTAATTAAAGTTAAGAGAACAATGGCTTCACTTTGGCGTAATCCAATATAGTGAATTACAACCTGAGCAGCCCTCTTATTGTTTAGAGATAAAGGGGGCTCTTAGTTTTTGCAAAAGGAATATAATCCTTAAGTAAAGTTTGAAACTGGTTGCAGTAATAAGAGTACAATGGAAAAAGACTCAGGAGAATATATCCAAGTTATTTAGGTGTTACACTACATACAGAGTATTTCACCCATGAAGGATGAATGTTATGTTTCTTTCATGAGCATAAAATACTTGTAAGCTATAACTTAACAGGCATTACTGAGCTGTGAAGGTCTCTTCCAGTGCAGAAAACGCATACTGATCGGTACAATGGTGATGACATGATTTTAGATTCTATTCACATGCTGTTTTTCACTTTCTCTGTAAAACTGCTATTAAGCTTACCATTCAAAATGTTTACAAAAGAGGGGTTGATATCCCCACTTCAGACTGTGCCATTAATCATGGTAAGACATATAGTCTCAATTGAATAGTTATATATAATAAATAGATAGATAGATAGATAGATAGATAGATACAAAACAAGGCAACCTGCTATCCATGGGTGAAAGATACCGTTGTTGCCAAATATTTAAATACTAGCGACTTGCAAATCAAAAATTCAGTGCTCATTGCGAGCCTCTCCTCTCCTGTACTTGTCACTCATCACAAAGACAGATATATATTAATCTATATTTTGTTAACTAATAATGAATGAATGAGTTACTTAATAAATTAATATACTTTAAGTATTTGTAATTAATATATCCAGCAATCAATAGCTTGAAGAGCTAACAATCTGTTTTTATTTTCTGGCAGCATACACTGTACAGTTTGAGTGTTGGTGCCCTGATGAGAAAGTGTAATGAATGTCCCAAATGTGAAGTAGAAATAGGCTGCATGCACGAGGGCAAATCGTCGGTTTAGTTGTGTAAAGCGCCATAGTAGACTCGTAATGTTATTAATGTGTTAGTGCGGAAGGACTTTGTAATGGGATCAGATTAATCGTGCAGGATTTAAGAGATCATTTCATACATGCAGAAATTCTGAATGGTACCCATAAAGGTGAACATGTTTTTATACCAAGAATTGATTTGGCTCCAAGTGAGAGTGGTTTGCCTTTTGTCCTTCAAAGGAGACAATTTCCCATCATCATGGCATTTGCTATGACCATTAATAAATCACAAGGACAAACTTTTAAGTCCATTGGAGTCTTTTTAGAGGAACCAGTATTTGCCCATGCTGCAAAAATCCGGAAAACATTAAAGTATTCGTGGATAAAAAACGAAAGTCAGGGTGAGTTGTTAAATGATGGGAGAGTTTTCACTAAAAATATAGTTTATTATGAGGTGCTGTAAGTTCAACAACATAAGGAAAACAAAAAAGCACGGGCAAACAAGAAATTTAAAATTAACACACATACAGAACAGTGGTTACATCCCAAACACTAAACTTTATGTATGTACAAATACATTTACAAAGGATATGATGCAGCAACTGTTGTTGTGCAAGGTGCACAAAACCATGAAGATAATCTTATTTTACATGATGACTTTCATGTTATCTAGATGGAGGCTATGTAAGTGCTCCTGAAGAAATGTGGCGTCTGCTCAAATTTGAAATGCATGATTGCTCATGTGCTATGTATCAATTAGCTGTACATTTGCCAGGAAGACAATTAGTTTACTTTAATGCTGCAGATGAAAGAAATGCTCTGGCTCAAAAGGAAAATAGAGAAACAACACTTACTGCATGGTTTAAATTAAATTCACAGGACACTGAGGAAAGACAATTTTTATACATTGAGATTCCATATCACTATGTTTTCATAAATGGGGCATGGCGACAAAGAAAAATAAGTTGTTAAATGATTGGAGAGATTTCACTAAAAATATACTTTATTATGAGGTGCTGTAAGTTCAAGAAAAAAAAGAAAAAAAAAACACAGGCAAACAAGAAATTTAAATTTAACACACATACAGAACAGTGGTTACATCCCAAACACAAAGTTTTACGTCTTTTGGGGTCTTTTGAGAGAAACCACTATTTCAACATGCTCAACTGTATATGCCATTTTATCATTTGTAAATATAAGTTGAATAACAAGCATAGCTTCCCTGTGCATTACTCAGTTCACACAGTCTGACACTCATATTACAACCTGTATGGGTACTATTGACTCTACTTAGCACTTGCATTGTATTTAGTTATCGGTTTCAATGTATGGATTTAGGGGTTTTATGGGATGCCAGTAAGGGAATTAGTGCATTTCTTTAAAACTTTAAATGTATAATTAAAGAGAAATTATTGATCCAGGGAGTAAGCCGATTGCCAGTATCTGGGGTCAGGAAGGAATACATTTTTTTCCCAATTTGAGACAATTGGCTAAGTTTCACTTGGGTTTTTACTGTTTGCCTTCCTCTGTATTCAATATTGCAAATAAGTTAAAAATTGTTTCAAAATAAGTTTACATATTCTTTAAATATTCATGTATACGTTACAATAAAAAATTTAAACATTTTACAAAACCATGGTTTCTGAGTTGAATAAAGATATAAGTTGCATGTTATAACAATAAATATATTGACTAATTATTCAAATAATAGTTATCCTTTTTCATTTATATGGAATAACAAATGGAAAAAAACAGGTAATAACAATAAACAAAACAAAAAAAGGGCAATTTTCAAAAAAAAAAATCCCCCAAAAAATATATCATCATGTCAGGGATGAAAAAACTTGCATTGGGTGAAGAACTGCATTCTCAGCATTCTCATTTTATTGCCATAATTTTTTGACGGGCAAGTCGCTAGTAAGTAATATTTGCGGATCTGGCTCACAATCAAGCAATCTAGCACTTTAGAAAATGCATTAGATCATCTGTTGTAGTCCATGTGGGTTTCATGACATCTATTAACCCCTTGAGTCCTGGGATCGATATTACTCAGAAATAACATTTAAACATTTTTTTTCATTGCATATTTATGGGTTTGATACTGTTCTGCAGTTAATTCTGATGTGTTTCCATGCCTTCCCATGCGTTTAAAATACAGTAGTGTGTGTTTAATTGCGGCTACAGATCTAATAAGTGTTTCTATTTAGTACTCATAATATTTTTGACAGAAACCTGATATTTTATCAGTTGTAGATTAGACTTTATTTGCAAGCTAGAGCTACGGGTCTAATAGAATATCGATTTTGTGTAACTGTAATTATTCAGAGCTCGTAATATTTGAGATGGGCTAAAACCAATGGAGTTCTGATGACAAATTTGCGTCTTTGGCTGGTCCTTAGTGATTGTGGGCGGGCAACTAATAATCACATTGCGATAAGCTAATAGCATATGTGTCAATTTTAAGAGCAGTTTTAAGTGCGTATACATTTATGAATTAGCCAAAGGAATAGGGCCCAGAGCCTGTATCTGCATATTCTACAGTGGGCACACTCATGCAGGATTTATTTATTTGATGTTTATTCACTTTAAATTAATGTTGTAATTGATTCTGAATGCAACCTGGGATGTTAAAGTAATTAGACACACATATATATTAGATTCCTAGTCAAATACAAGAACCTTAAATATTCCTTTAATTGATGGGCACCATTTACATTGGATGTGTGTGGTGTACATATTTGAGTATGTGACAGGAGGATACTGTTTATGATATTCACCTGGCAGGGTCCATGGCTGTTGAGTGTCTACCAGACCCAGAAGTCCGACCACCATTGCTGGGGTGATCCAATTCCTAAGCATCCTCTCCCATATGTTGTAGGCACCACCAGTGGCTCTTGCACTTGCAGCCTCCTCACCTTGTGTTAACATCTTCCTCCTCACCTTGCACCAGCAGTCATCTTAGCATACATCCCTCACATACACCCCCAGGGCACTGACCTCCCTGGTTACCTCCTTCCACATCTTGGTCCTCTGGCCCAGTCTCACATCCCTGCCCCATGGGCATTTACCTAATGTCCTCATGAGTTTATGCTTAGTTACAGCTTTTTTTCCTCCCGAAGGTGCCTGTGGTGGCTCATCTCCCTGGTCTGACCCTGAGGCCTACCCCTCCCGGCCCATGCCCCACATTTCAGATGAGCCCCTCCCCTTCTGTCCATGATCTTTGTGTTACTGGCACTGGGGCATCTCTCCCTCCACCTATAGTCTCTGCTGCCACTCATGGCACTGTCGCATGCTCACTTATTCCCACCTCTCCTCATCTCCCCTCTCTCCCCTCCCTTTTCTCTCTCTTCTTACTTTTTCCTCTCTCCCCTCATCTCCCTCTGTCCTCACCTCTCTCTCCCCCTCTCATTCTCTCTGCTCCTCTGCCACCTCCTCTCCCCATGACACCCTCTCTCCTCTCCTCCCCTAATCTCCCCTCCTCATTTCTACCTCCATATTCAAGCCACAAACAAAAATTAATATATATAAAAAAATCAATATATATATAAAATTAATGTAGTATGTATTAATTTCAAGCTGAGGGCATAGGGTGGGGGTATTGAGTGTATGTGAGTTGTGGCCTAACATTAAATATGTAGTTATGAGTGGTTGTATTAGTATATATGTCAGTGAATTATATCTTATTAGTAAACTATGTGTAATATGCAAGTTGTTTGTGAAGTAAAAAAGATACAAACAAGAGCTCTTACCTACTCTGTCCGAAAAACTCTCATCTTTATCCTATGCAATTTAGTAAACCCAGAAAACCCTAGACCTGAATTTTTGCTTGGAAGCTACAACACAGTTAGAGTTTGGGTGAGAAACGGACTCTTGTATGAACTGTGTCTGTCAATTAAAGTAACGTTTGGCTAATGTTTAGACTGAAATTCAGCATACTATGAAGATTGGCTAATTAGTTCGAAACATCACGTATCCCAGTCTCTATGTAGAC
This sequence comes from Discoglossus pictus, assembly GCA_027410445.1. Lineage (NCBI taxonomy): Eukaryota > Metazoa > Chordata > Amphibia > Anura > Alytidae > Discoglossus > Discoglossus pictus. The sequence goes on from CM050164.1 coordinate 267,900,010, forward strand.
TATGCAAGCTCTTTTTCTAACAGATGAAACACGGGTTTGCATGCCTAGTTGTTATTGGAATGTCTGCGTAGCTTCCACAAAAAATCTCCAACAGTTACAAGAGTGTTTTTTTTCTGCAATTATGTATCATATTGGAATCAGGCCCTATGTATGTAGCTACTGATTTTATTAGAAGCTTGCTTTGTATAAATATTGTTATATTTGCACTGCCATTTTTTATGATTCTGCCATATTATTCTTATATTTTGTAATTAATGCGTTTTATGTGAACAAATGGTTCACTTTGGTTATTTCCATTTTCATGCCTTTCATAATAAGCTTGAACTTGTGTGTACTATTGAACACATAGATATGATATATTACTTTGGAAAGCTATATGATTCATTTTCATTTGGCTCTACAATTTGAGTAGAATATAAAATGTAAATGTTTGTATGTCTCTCTCTATACTGTGATGAATGTGGGTATCTGCTACTAAAATATCCCCTAATTCCCACAAGCTTGAATATGCTAACAGGTAACAATTTCAACATACAATAATATTTTTAAAATAATCATGTGTCAAGTGATAAAACCAAAAAGCAATACATGTAGCTGCCTAAAAAAAGATGGCATTCTTCAATTATTAGATGAAACCTGAATCCGCTTCTTTAAAGTCGTTATTACTAGATACAATATCTACTATTTATTTTATACTAAAGCTAGAATAATTTAATAGTATTCTTTAACATACCATTAATCATTTGTAGTGCACTTTCAAAATTATCTATGTAGATGTTAAATATATAGTTATAGCCAACATTATTGTATACTTTGGTGCAGTTAAACAGCACTATTGATGCAACCTAATATGTTATTTTGCAATGAGATGCATCATTTGCTAAATCACTTCCCACAATGATAATCAATGACGCATTGCTTCAGTTGCTCATCACTTGTTTCATGTTCATTCCTCAGTAATGGCTGCATTGAAAATTACAATGTCTACAACCTATCTCTTCATGCCCTAGATTCAACCTGTTACAAGGTTAGATGATTTCATTGTTGATATCTACTTCTAGGCTTTTATACTGTAAGTTATAAATGATCATTTCATCACAACCAAGAAGGTCTTTGATCAATAATGGTTGACATTCAGCCTCTTCATCCATCACTGAAATATGCCTATTTTTTACACTAGGAAACCTTTTCATTCAAATAACTTTACAAGTAGTCTGAATAATAAATTACCTCTTTATAGAATAGTGCGACCTATTTCATAATATAACGCCAGTGCAGAACATTTTCTTCATTAAGGTATAACTTATCATTGACTGCATTGTGTTATATATTTTGTAAACACCTATCACCTACGCCACAGTTGAATAATGACCTGGTGTTTAAAAGATTGATTCTGGTTTTCAAATAAAAAGATTAGATAGCTGGAAGAGTCAACTTGTATAATAATTATGCTTTGTTTTCTCTTCACTAGCAGCTTGCTATTGATCTATTGGAAGTTGAAAAATTATATAGTAACAGGCAAATAAGTGACACCTCCAGGGTTAGGCATAAATTACTAACAGTGCGCACATCTAGAACTAGGTAAGAATTCATTTAACCTTACTCTTCAGGTCAGTAAATGAAAAGCATATCAAAGGCAAATGCAGTGGTCATAACACAGGGCTTAATTTGTTTATTATTTATGAATAAAATTATTGTTGTAGAAAGCAATGATAGATTTAAAAAAAATACATTTCAACTTTAATGTTGCAATCTCCATTAGAACTGCTTCACAAATTCTGTTAGGAGGACATGGAAGATTCCTGAATTTCACTATGAACATAATATACCTATGTATCTTTATTTTATTAAGAAGTGCTTTAAAGCTCTGTTTTTTTCTGCCTAAAATCCTACAATTTGTACCTGTTTGAATTTGCCATCTGTAGCTCATGCAGCTCATGAATACACAGAGAGTGCAATACACAAGTGCATTGTTTCAAATTAGCCTGTCAGTGACCACTCTCAAGTAGAATGTTGCAGAATGTTGCCACTGATTGATTGCTATAAGACTGTGCAATCCCTGTACTTAGAAGTACAACTGCCTTCATGAGCTACAGGGGGGAAGACTAGTTAGGAACTATTTGTTAGATTTTACTATGTATCTCTTTACTTTTGTGTACTTACTAAAATAAAGTACACAAATGTAAAGAGATAGTTTAAATTTACCTTGAAAAAATGTACCTAATTGTGATATACTTATAACAATCAGTAAAAGCAGATAAAACATATAAAAAAATGAGTCTGTGCCTACCAATTGCTTCCAAGGACTTTCCTGTGATGTGGGGGATCCGGGTAGGCTTTTGTCTGTTGTTTGTTTGGTACTGTACAGGCCTCACTACCTGGTGCTTTACTCCATGTGCTATAAATCCACCTCTTGTCTGCAATCGATCATGAGCTCAGGCAATCAGATAGTCCCATTATACAGTGCCTGTCTTATGACATTGTGCCTTTGGTGTTGATAGCTCCCATACCCAGTGCTTGCTCATTAAGGCTTTCTGAAGCTCTCTATGTTAGATGGCTGTTTTTATATCTTTTATCCAGTCCAGTTCCAACCCAATCTCAGACTCTTGCTGTAATACCAGTTTTTTCTGTTTCTACGTCAGTTCTCTTTCTTCGTGTCTACACCAGTGCTAACTCCAAGACAAGGTGTTGTATTTAACACTGCCCATTAAGTATGTTTCTCTTGTACCTTTAGTAACCTTCTTGTCTCCTACTGACATACTAGTGGCACTCTGTCCCTGAAAATTCATCCAGTAACCCCGGTCATCCCTGACATCCCTGAGAACAAGCTGTCACAGGTGGTTGATGCTTTCAATAATCTCTGTCCCCTCTTGGAAGTCTCTTCTGATACTGCTCGAGCGGCTCCAGAGCTTTCTGCTGCAGTCACGCCCATTGGTGAAGTTCCGCCAACTTCACCATCTCCAGCTACTTATTTCAAGACTGTTCTTCTTGCTTTGCCCAGATGCTTTGGGGGTGAACCCACAGACAGTTGTGAATTTCTAAAGCAATATTCATTGTACTGGACACTGTATCCTGCATGGTTACCTACTTTTTAAGTCCAAGATTCCTTAGGCGACCTCACCCCATATTGACCAGTTTCAAATAATCAGAGACTTTGATTTGTTTCTTCGTGAATTTAGAATACATTCCTGCCAGTGAATATACCTCTGCTAATGATATCCTAATAATATGCCAAAGACAAGACAACTGCTCTGTAGCCGGATATAACATTAAGCTCAAGGCTCTTGCAACAGAAGTCTCTTGGAATTAAGCGGGTTTCCTGTACTTCTACATTGTTTTATCTAACTGTATTAAAGAAGAACATGTCCACTTTAACCCTCCAGCAACCTTAGAAGAGGTGACTAGTCTGGCTATATGTATTGACTCACACTTCCAAGAAAGGTTCTCAGTCAGATCTCAATGATGCAAAAGATCACCTATACCTCTGCATAAGCCTGCTAGATCCACACCATCATCTTCAGAACCTCACCCTGATGAACCTATGGAACTTGGTAATGATTGGGAGTAAGACTGAGCACAAGCAAATAATGACTGAGGGATTTTTTTCTATAGTGAAGAAAGAAGTCAACAACTCAAGTCTTGCCCCAGAAAGTAGTGAAACACCAAGATTTCATGGTTCACGAGGAGCTTCCATCAAATCAGTTGCAACTTACTCCACGTCATCCCTAGAAATTAGTAGTTACACTTAAGCTAAAATGGAAGTCAAGCCCAAGATTTTGCTGATTCTTGCTCTGTGGGAAACTTATTGAACAACAGCATTGCTCAGCTCTTTAGGATGCTGGGTAATGTCAATAAGCAACAACAACTCATCTATAAATGGGGCTCTTCTGTGAACTAGTCTGAATTCTAACGAGACAGGTGAACTGCTGTATATTGAGGTTATCAAGTTTGATATGCATGTCCTATCCACCACAGAAATAGTTTTGGGTATGCCTTTGCTGCAATGCCATGATCTAAAGATATCCTGGGCCAATGCTCAAATGCACTAGTGGAGTGAACCTTGCCAAACAAACTTCCTTCACTCTGTCTAGGAAAAAGAAAAAGTTCTAGTCATTCTGCTATAGCCACAGTATCTTCTAAGACTCCAAGGTCCCATTTAGTTTCAAGTCCTTTATCCAAAATGTGGTAAGGAAACCGGATATTCCTTTTGAATATTGAGACTATGCATATGCTTTTTCTAAAGTCAAGGTTGAGATGTGGCCAACAAAAAGGGCATATTCCTGTCCTATAGAACTTCTTCCAGGAAACATGAGTCCAAGAGGGAGAATCTATACATTGTCAGAATTATAAAAAGGAGAATTTGTCTTGAGCATTTATCTTGCAATTTATTTATCTTGCCAGAGCTGGGTTCTACATTGTGGCTAAAAAATATGGGAATTTTAAACCATGCATTCAATAGGGAGTTTAAAACAAAGTTACAGTGGTTGATCACTATCCACCGCCCTTAATATCCGAACTCATGGATTGCCTATAGAGCAAAGATTTTTACTAAATGCAATATTTTGGACGCATATAATTTGATTTTGAATGGAAAATAGCCTTTACCCCATGAGATGGGCACTGGGAATATCTGTTTATGCCCTTTGGCCTCTGTAATGCTCCAACACTGAGAGCACTGAGTAGTGGAGGCACATACTTGAGGGGTATAGACATCCAAGTTTTCATAGAGCAGAAAAACAAATCTAACATATTTATTTAAAGGCAGAAAGACTTAATTCCAGACAGGCTAGCTGGTCTCTCTTTTGTTGTTTCATGTTTGTAATTACCTACCTTCCTGGATCAAATAACTTGATGGCAGATGCCCTTTCTCTCACCTTTGAGCAAAAATCAAGTTCCTTAATCACCCCTAAGTAAATCCTGCCATCAGCTTATTTCCTGTTAACATTTTCTATATCACTCATGCAAAAAATGACCACAGATCAAGACTCTAACACTAATTTTCCTGGTCTCTTGGTTCTACAATCCAAACTGCATGTTACTCCTTATCTATGTCTCAAAGTCCTTTATTGGGCACATGGGCCATTAGTGACCAGACACCCTGGAATACGGACAACTACAGTTTGGTGGCATCACTACAGTAATGAAGTGAAGGTATTTGTTATCAAATGTAACTCCTGCATGAGGACCAAGATTCCTTGAGCCTTACCATCATTGGGTCATTATAGACAAAGTTCCGTCATCAAGCATTCTTTGTTCCTTTGCCGAACTGACCACTGCACTGGAGTCGATTAATCCCTTATTGTAGGAGATTCCTCATCATGGGATCTGTGTGTTAATCTTATCAGACAGAGGGGTCCAATTTGTATGCCACTTTTGGAGGTCATTCAACACACGTCTGGGCATCCTCTGTCTACCATCCCTAGATAAATGGGACTGTGGAACCAGGAACCAATAGCAGTCTTTAAAGTTACCTCTAAACAGGACAACTGGACAGGCCAACAATCACTAGCTGAATTCTGTTGAAGCATTCTCCCTTTTTTACGAACCTGGATTATCATCCAGCAATTTGCCTACAAGGACCTGAGGTTGTGACAACCATCGTTGAAGCTTGCCCATTTCAGGTGGAATCTAAAGTCAGTCCTATGGCTTTCAGGCGGGTGCTTCCTTCTACACTCCATATCGATCTTGTGTTTCATGTCACTGCTCAAACCATGGACCCAAAGCCACTTTTTTGTCCCGCCTCAACTCCATCTCATCTAGTGGATGGTAACAAAGAGTATGATGTAGAGAGAATCCTCCGTTCTAGCTTCTTTAGGTTAAATCTACAATACCTAGTGGAGAGGGTTTGGTCCAAAGGAGGACACGTGGTACACATCAAAGGTTCACACACTGGAACTGGTTGATGCTGAACGCATCCAAGACTTTTCAGGGCCATCTGGAGTAAGGCCCTCAGAGGGTGCATAGTGTCAGGAGGGATACCTGGTATGAATATCCCCACGGTCAGCCAAAGAGGAACCCTGTGACTTGACCTGTTGATAGTGGTCCATTGGGACCACCATTAGGTATATTATAAATAGGGAAGTGGGCTTTAAGGAGTGGTTAATTTGCCCACCAACCCAAAGTACATAGGTGTATAGGTGAAAGCGTCATAAACCCCCCTGCATTGTGTTTTATTGTTTTTAAACCATCCCTTCCTCCATCCAAGCAAGGAACTGTATAGCTTTAAATGTAGAGAGAGAGCAATTATTTATCATGTAACATCTTTCAGTAGGCGTTAAGTTGGTACTGTGGGAGATTGAGTTACAAATGGGTTTAAGGTCACTGCAAAAACCCTCAGGGATTAGGGTAGATTTCTTATTGTAATCTTGCTTTCAACAGAAACCTATGCAGAGCTGGGAACATATTACACATATCACTTGAGCCAGCAGTTCAATAACATTGATTCATAAAAGGGTTGTTATGAACATAATATGGATTTTGGTGATAAAATAATAGCTTTCATTAGTCTTGAATAACCTTTCCTCAGCTGCAAAATTAGCTAATATGCAGGTTCACTAGCACATCCACAAATAACAATAGAATATATACAGATATTAGGATAAGTGGTTATAATACTAAGCAACAACATTAGTTCCATCTTAATCCTCCTCGATGTCTCAGAAATCCAAAGGGAGTTACCTTATTTTAGCTCAATCCAGGTGCATTACTTTGAGACATCACATATATAGTTGTGGATGTTTGCAATGTTCGTAACTAGTGATTTCCCGAACAGTTCGCTGGAGAACTATTCTCGGCGATTTTCGCACGTTCGCAACGAACGGCGATCATATGCGCTTTTCGGTCCGCCCCCTATTCTTTATCATTGAGGAAACTTTGACCCTGCACCTTACAGTCAGCAGACACATTCCAGCCAATCAGCAGCATACACTCCCTTCCAGAGCCTTCCATCTGTATGACAGCCTCCATTTTTATAATCATTCTGTAGCTGCATTCGTTGAGAGAGGAGATATATTCTACCTGCTGTTGATTTAATAGGGAAATAGATAGCCAGGCTGTGTATTTAGCTTTAACTACACACCTGAAGGTCTCCTTCGATATCTGCTGCAAGGACAGCAACCCAAACAGCCCTTTTTAGGGCTAGAACATCATTTATTTTATTTTATTATTTTTTTCTGCTGATTAAATAGGGAAATAGATAGCCAGGCTGTGTATTTATCTTTAACTACACACCTGAAGGACTCCTTTGATATCTGCTGCAAGGACAGCAACCCAAAAAGCCCTTTTTATTTTATTTTATTATTTTTTTCTGTGTAATCTAATTGCATATGCCTGCCTGCTAGCGTGTGTGTGAGGCCTATTGCATCTAGTCTGACAACTTTTGCCAGTGCACAGTAACACTCATATCTAGTGCAACCGTAGAGTGCAGTGAAATAACACTTTATTTACTGTAATCGATTGAATATCAGTTGCCTGCCTAACGGCGTGTATGTTAGGCCTATTGCATCTAGTCTGCCAACTTTTGCCAGTGCGCAGTGACACTCATATCTAGTGCAACCGTAGTGTGCAGTGAAATAAAACAACCCTTTTTTTACTGTAATCGATTGAATACCAGTTGCCTGCCTAACGGCGTGTATGTTAGGCCTATTGCATCTAGTCTGCCAACATTTGCCAGTGCGCCGTGACACTCATATCTAGTGCAACCGTAGTGTGCAGTGAAATAAAACAACCCTTTTTTTACTGTAATGGATTGAATATCATTGCCTGCCTACAGGCGTGTGTGTGAGGCCTATTGCATCTAGTCTGCCAACTTTTGCCAGTGCACAGTGACACTCATATCTAGTGCAACCGTAGTGTGCAGTGAAATAAAACAACCCCTTTTTTACTGTAATCGATTGAATATCAGTTGCCTGCCTAAAGGCGTGTGTGAGGCCTATTGCATCTAGTCTGCCAACTTCTGCCAGTGCACAGTGACACTCATATCTAGTGCAACCGTAGTGTGCAGTGAAATAAAATAACCCTTTTTTTACTGTAATCGATTGAATATCAGTTGCCTGCCTAAAGGCGTGTGTGTGAGGCCTATTGCATCTAGTCTGCCAACTTTTGCCAATGTGCAGGGACACTCATATCTAGTGCAACTGTAGTGTGCAGTGAAATAAAACAACCCTTTTTTTACTGTAATCGATTGAATATCAGTTGCCTGCCTAAAGGTGTGTGTGTGAGGCCTATTGCATCTAGTCTGCCAACTTTTACCAGTGCACAGTGACACTCATATCTAGTGCAACCGTAGTGTGCAGTGAAATAAAACAACCCTTTTTTTACTGTAATTGATTGAATATCAGTTGCCTGCCTACAGGCGTGTGTGTGAGGCCTATTGCATCTAGTCTGCCAACTTTTGCCAGTGCACAGTGACACTCATATCTGGTGTCACAGTAGCTTGCACGCATAGTACCACTAATCGTAAAAAAAATGACAGGCAGAGGCAGGCCAACCAGCAGGGGCCGTCGTGGTCGTGGTGCTGTGATTCCCTTTGGCCCTAGAATAATGCCCAGTTTCCACAGTTCTGAGGACATGGTTGACTGGCTAACACAGGACACCCAATCTTCTACAGCTTCCGCTCGCACCATCCTCCTCCAGCTTAGCTTCTCCAGTTACCACTCGCCCGCCTGCCGCCACCACCAACAATAGCACCACAGCCACTTCACTTGATCCGTCAGCAGAGTTATTTACACATCCGTTGGAAGAAATGAGTGATGCACAAACATTAGTGCCAGAGGATGTAAATAACAGGGATATGTCCCAGTCAGGCAGCATTACACATATGGACGTACGGTCTGATGATGATGATGATGTTGTACCCGGTGCTGCTTCCTTTGTTGAGTTGTCAGATACAAGTGAAGCGGTTGATGATGACGATGCGTCCGTGGATGTCACATGGGTGCCCGCTATAAGAGAAGAAGAACAGAAGGAAAGTTCAGATGGAGAGACAGAGAGGAGGAGGAGACAAGTTGGAAGCAGCGGGAGGTCGTCAAAAGTAGCTAGTGGCACAGTCAGACAGCATGCATCGGCACCCGGGGTCAGCCAGACAGCACGCCAGTCAACGCATGCTTTTGCCACCACCAAAATGCCGTCATTGCAGAGCTCAGCAGTGTGGCAATTTTTGTGTGTGTCTGCTTGTGACAACAGTGATGCCATTTGAAATCTGTGGGAAGTCCAACACCCACCTAGGTACAACTTCTTTGCGAAGGCACATGATGTCACATCACAAACGCCTATGGGATCAACACATCAGTACAAGCAACACACAAAGTCAAAGCCGCCATCCTCCTCCTGGTCCAGCATCTTCAGCCACGTCAACCACTGCTGCCCTGCTTGCCCCCTCTCAACCATCCGCCACTCCGTGTCTCGACCTGAGCAGTCCCTGCTCATCTGCCCACAGTCAGGTGTCTGTCAAGGACATGTTTGAGCGTAAGAAGCCAATGTCACAAAGTCACCCTCTTGCCCGGCAACTGACAGCTGGCTTGTCTGAACTCTTAGCCCGCCAGCTTTTACCATACAAGCTGGTGGAGTCTGAGGCGTTCCAAGAATTTGTAGCTATTGGGACACCGCAGTGGAAGGTACCCGACCGAAATTCCTTTGCACAAAAGGCAATCCCCAACCTCTACTCGATTGTGCAAAAGGAAGTAATGGCATCTTTGGCACACAGTGTTGGGGCAAGGGTCCATCTGACCACGGATACCTGGTCTGCAAAGCATGGTCAGAGCAGGTATATCACCTACACTGCGCATTGGGTAAACCTGGTCATGGCTGCCAAGCATGGAATACGTGGCTCTGCAGAGGAGTTGGTGACACCGCCATGACTTGCAGGCAGGCCTGCTGCCACCTCCTCTACTCCTCCTACTCCATCCTCTTCCATAACCTCCTCGGCTGAGTCCTCTTCTGCTGCTGCTATGTCTTGCTCCACATCAACGGCACCCCCCCCCCCCCCCCAGCTCCACAGGTACTATTCCACATCCCGGATACGGCAGTGTCACGCCGTCTTGGCGTTGACTTCCCTGAAGACCAGCACTCCTGTCCGCCCTGAATGCACAGGTGGATCAGTGGCTGACTCCGCACCAACTGGAGATCGGCAAAGTGGTTTGTCACAACGGAAAAAATTTGTTGACGGTATTGAATTTGGGCAAGGTACACATGTGCCGTGCATGGCACATGTGTGTAATCTGATTGTACAACGCTTTGTGCATGAGCACCCAGGCTTACAGGGCGTCCTGAAGCAGGCCAGGAAGGTGTGTGCCCATTTCAGGCGTTCCTACACGGCCATGGCGCACTTTACAGATATCCAGCGGCGAAACAACATGCCAGTGAGGAGCTTGATTTTAGACATCCTGACACGTTGGAATTCAACACTCCTAATGTTCGACCGCCTGCTCCAACAAGAAAAGGCCGTTAACGAGTATTTGAATGACCGGGGTGCTAGGACAGCCTCTGCGGAGCTGGGGATTTTTTTGCCACGTTACTGGACGCTCAAGCGAAATGCCTGTAGGCTTATGCAACCTTTTGAGGAGGTGACAAACCTGGTCAGTCTCATCCAGGGAACCATCAGCGACATCATACCATTTGTTTTCTTCCTGGAGCGTGCCCTGCGAAGAGTGCTGGATCAGGCCGTAGATGAGCGTGAAGAGGAAGAGGAAGAGTTGTGGTCACCATCACCGCCAGAAACAGCCTTATCAGCATTGCTTGCTGGACCTGCGGCAACGCTGGAAGAGGATTGTGAGGAAGAGGAGTCAGAGGAGGAATGTTGCTTTGAGGAGGAGGAAGACCAACCACAACAGGCATCCCAGGGTGCTCTTTGTCACCTATCTGGTACCAGTGGTGTTGTACGTGGCTGGGGGGAAGAACATACCTTAAGTGAGATCACTGAGGACGAGGAACGGGAAATGACCAGCTCGGCATCCAACCTTGTGCAAATGGGGTCTTTCATGCTGTCGTGCCTGTTGAGGGACCCTCGCATAAAAAGGATGAAGGAGAACGACCTGTACTGGGTGTCCACGCTACTAGACCGCCAGTATAAGCAGAAAGTGCCTGAAATGTTACCGAATTACCACAAGTCGGAAAGGATGCAGCACTACCAAAATAAATTAAAAAGTATGCTTTACAAAGCGTTTAAGGGTGATGTCACAGCACAAAGGAAATCTAACAGCGGAAGAGGTGAATAATCCTCCTCCTCCCACGACCACGCCGGCAAGGAGAGGACGCTTTACAGACGTGTTGTTGATGGAGGACATTCGGAGCTTTTTAAGTCCTATGCATCGCCACAGCCCTTTGGGGTCCACCCTCAGAGAACGAATCGACCGTCAGGTAACAGACTACCTCGCCATAACTACAGATATCGACACTATGAGGAGCGATGAACCCCTTGACTACTGGGTGTGCACGCTTGCCCTGTGGTCTGAGCTATCCCAATTTGCCATAGAACTTCTGTCCTGCCCCGCTTCAAGTGTCCTGTCAGAAAGGACCTTCAGTGCAGCAGGAGGTTTTGTCACTGATAAGAGAAGTCGCCTAGGTCAAAAAAGTCTAGATTACCTCACCTTTATTAAGATGAATGAGGGATGGATCCCAAAGGGACTGACAGTGGGCGATACATTCGATTAAAAAAGGCCTGATAGATGAGCTGCCTTGAGCTAATAATGGTCCACAAACTAACATCAATTTTTCTGGTCGCTGCAACAATACCTAATTTTTGCATTTAAATTCTTTTATTGTCAGAAGGCGTACAGCATGTAATGAAAAATAAAGCATTTTTGAACAGTCTTGCATAACAGTTGTGCAAAAATACATATTTACAATAAAGACATTTTGTGAAAGATAGCTGGTTATTCCTTCTTATTTTTACTTTTTATGTTAATAATTTTTCTTATTTTTTACTGTGATTGCAATTTAAGAGATGCCTAAAACATGGTAAAACAGACAATAGTAAAGAGTATATCTGCAGGGAACACCAAAGTCCTATTAGCTATTATCCCTCCAGCAGTATTAGCTTATTATTTACAATATCTAACCTGGGCAATCACCCTTGGGTTACCCTAGGGCAGGCTTCAGTGAGCGACCTCTCCTTTCCTGGGATGATTTTGCCGCCGGTTGCTTCTGAAGGGTCTCCAGGGCTCCCCCACTCCGGTCCTTCCTCCAGTGTCGCTTCAACCAGTAACAAATGTTTTATATTTGTAAAGCGACCCAATGATCCCCCTTGATAGAGGTTTATCTTTACAAATTTTGGAGAACCAATTTAAGACCGGTTTCTGGGTCAGGGAGTGTGTGAAATGCCTCAGCCTACAGTAATTGTAATGTTCTGACAGCGGTAGCTCATGCTTGTTCCTCAGTTCCTCATAGGTGAGCATCTGGCCCTTTACTAACCAGTCTCCCAGTCTATCTAGTTTCCTTGACCTCCACCAGTGTTGTGATGTTGTGCTCATGTGTTTCGGGGCCTGAGGGTGGTCAAGAATTGGGGTCATTTGGGTGGATCCAGGGAACAAACCTGTGTGTTTCTTGGCCTATTTCCAGTATGATAGTGAGTGAGGGGTTTTGGAGAGTTTTTAAGGCTCTGAGGCAATTCTGATAGCCAAGCCACCTTGTCCCAGGTTAAGGGCCTTAAAGTGTGGTTCTCTAAATACACACAGGCCAGTTGATGACATATAGAATGTGCTATTGGGAGGAAAGATAGGTGACGGAACAGGTATTAAACTGATAGGAATTAGTAGTACAACTCAATACACCTCTCCTATCTGGTGGCACCTTAGATTGCACGTGCAGTGCCCCAAATTAGAAGTAGGAGGTCCGACCAAGCATCTTTTTCCATCTCCCTGTTCCAAAAATCCATGCCATATACACGTCCCCTGACAGGTGACGTAACAGGTATTACACTGATAGGAATGAGTAGTTCAACTTAATACACCTCTCCTATCTGGTGGCACCTTAGATTGCACGTGCAGTGCCCCAAATTAGAAGTAGGAGGTCCGACCAAGCATCTTTTTCCATCTCCCTGTTCCAAAAATCCATGCCATATACACGTCCCCTGATAGGTGACGTAACAGGTATTACACTGATAGGAATGAGTAGTACAACTTAATACACCACTCCTATCTGGTGGCACCTTAGATTGCACGTGCAGTGCCCCAAATTCGAAGTAGGAGGTCCGACCAAGCATCTTTTTCCATCTCCCTGTTCCAAAAATCCATGCCATATACACGTCCCCTGACAGGTGACGTAACAGGTATTACACTGAAAGGAATGAGTATTACAGCTTAATACACCACTCCTATCTGGTGCACCTTAGATTGCACGTGCAGTGCCCCAAATTCGAAGTAGGAGGTCTGACCAAGCATCTTTTTCCATCTCCCTGTTCCAAAAATCCATGCCATATACACGTCCCCTGATAGTGGACGTAACAGGGTTTAAACCAATAGGAATAGTACTACTTAACAGTACACACCTTATAATAACGCAGACAGAGGCAACGCAGAGAGAGGAGTCTGAAGATGAGGAGTTAGAGGAGGAAGGTGGCTTTGAGGAGGTGGAAGACCAAACACAGCAGGCATCCCAGGGGGCTTGTTGTCACCTTTCGGGGACCCTTGGTGGCTGGGTGGAGGAAGAGACCTTCAATGACATCAGTGAGGATAAGGAACGGGACATGGCTAGCTTGGTATCCAACCTTGTGCAAATGGGGAGTTTGCGGTTGTGCAAAGGGACTGTTTGCGGTTGTTTGCGATGCATTAAACGGGGAGATTGGTCTGTTACTGTGAAGCGGGTGTAACCCTTACATTACCTGATCGATACAACATCATACCTGATGTTTTAAAGCATGTTATTCCAAACAATTTAGGAATGTTATGTGATTTATGCCCTTTATGGCTTAAAACCAGACTCTGCATCAACTATGTAATTTTCCGTGGGAGTTTTGCCTTGGATCCCCCTCCGGCATGCCACAGTCCAGGTGTTAGTCCCCTTGAAACAACTTTCCCATCACTATTGTGGCCAGAAAGAGTCCCTGTGGGTTTTGAAATTCGCCTGCCCATTGAAGTCTATGGCGGTTCACCGATGTTCGTCCGTTCACGAACATTTGATGAAATCCGTGTCCGCGGTTCGCGAGCCGAAAATTTGATGTTCGCGACATCACTATTCGTAACGTTTGCGATGTTGGTAACGCATTTTCGAGCCTCGCAAAGGGAGGGAGCTGTTGAAGCACACAGGCGCCTCAGTTGCTCATCATGTGCGCCACAGGTGCTCATCGCCAGCGAATTTGAGAGACATTTGCAGTTTTTCGGCAATCGAAAATTGTCTAAGCGAGAAAAAAAATGGAGGAGAAAGACACAGGAAAGGCATAGGGGGGAGATGGTGTAAAGTCTCACATGGCAATCCCAAGCACAAAACTTGCAGGTTAATGAACCCTGCAATGAGCAGCCCGTACAGTAGCCGGAAGGAAAGGCTTGCAATGAGCGCCAAAGGCACTCATTACGAGTCATGCAATGAGCACCAAATGCGCTCATTGCAGGGCTTGCAATGAGCACTGCGAGCGGGAGAGGCTTGCAATGAGCGCCGAAGGCGCTCATCGTGGGGCTTGCGATGAGCATCAAATGTGATCATCGTAAAGCAGGAAAGTTGAAGTACACAAGGGGAGAGGCTCGTAATGAGCCCCAAATGTGCTCAGCGCGGGGCTCACAATGATCGCCGAAGGTGATCAGAGGAGCAAAAGCCTCACATTGTTTGATAAACAGCATTGCCAGCCCTACAATTTTAATTTTAATTTTGATGGGCAAGTTTCTAGTCACATATATAGTTGTGAGCGTACGAGTTGTTGCTAACGCTGCGGGCTCGCGTAGCGAGCCCGCGGCCCTCGCGAAGCGAGGGCCGGGGCTCGCGCAGGCCGCGACTCGCGTAGCGAGTCGCGGGCCTCGCGTAGCGAGAGCCGCGGCTCGCGCAGCGAGTCGCGGGCCTCGCGTAGCGAGGGCACTGTGCCAGGTTCTCAGTTGCTGACATGGAGCGCCGAAGGCGCTCCTTGCCAGCAACTGAGGACCCTCGCGAAGCGAGGGCCTCAGTTGCTGGCTTGGAGCGCCGCAGGCGCTCCATGCCAGCACCTGAGGACCTCGCAAAGCGAGGTCTTCAGTTGCAGCAACTGCGACCCTTGAACAAAAAAAGTTTACGTCCAAACACATTACGACACTCGCAAACAACATACGACACACGTTCAAACACATTACGACACTCGCAAACAACATACGACACACGTTCACACACATTACGGCCTCGCAACACTCGGACGCAACTCGCGAACATTACAAAATTACAAACACAATACATACACACAGCACATACATAAAAACCTTACCTACACAAACAGGAAGCACCCAGGACCTCAAAAATGCAACTTACAACTTAATTGCACTCAAAATAAAAGAGTTTCGACACTAAATAGTTTGTTAAGCGACAAAAAAAATGGCCGACGAATAAAACGAAAACGAGGCTACACACGCAAACACCATACGAGACACGTTACCACACATTACGACTTCGCAAACATCAGACGCAACACGCCGACATACAAACATTTAAAACTTAACAAAGACACACAACAAACACATAAAACGCTTACCTACAGCAAGAGGAACCAGCCAGCACCTCAAAAAAACAAGTTACACCTACATTTAAATCAAAATAAACACTTTAGACACTAATACCATCGCTAAGCGAGAGAAAAAATGGCCGACGAACAAAACGAAAACGAGGCTCCAGACGTAACTACACTACACTTACTCGCAATAATGAAACACATACTATGCGGAACGTATCACAATCATATTAAACACCATTTTGAACAGTAATACGCCTAAAATGGCGGATGGAACGCAAATTGTAAGCTGGAACGCAAATAGCGCATGCGTATTGCGTTCTAACGGTCTCACTTTCCAGAACTTTCTACAAGTTTATAAATACTGGCTATTTCCAACTAAAAAATACATTTCTCCTCAGGTGATCAACGGAGTGACTTCTGAGATAACTGCTGCTTTTACTTGAGAAGACAATTCTTTACTAATTTACTACTTTACATTGTGCAAATTACAACTGACAGGTAAGCTATAATATATTACATTTTATTATCAGGTCAGGTCAAACAAATAAAAAAATAAACTAGGATTTATGTAGTCATCATGTATGGCACATTTATGTGTATAGGCTCCCAAAAAAAATTAAACAGAGCTTTATGTATAGTGACATCTGACACGCACATATATGTCTATAATGTATAGTTACATGTGACACGCACATATATGTCTATAATGTATAGTGACATTTGACACACACATTTCTGTGTATTGCCCCTTCATAGTGACATGTGACACGCACGTATATGTGTATAATGTATAGTGACATGTGACACGCACATATATGTCTATAATGTATAGTGACATCTGACACGCACATTTCTGTGTATTGCCCCTTTATAGTGACATCTGACACCGACATATATGTCTATAATGTATAGTGACATGTGACACGCACATTTATGTGTATTGCCAATGCAACAAAATTAGCTTACAACAAAATCAGTAAACAACTACATTTTAATGACATTATATCTCATGTATACTGATATGTCACACGCACATATATGTGTATCATCTATAGTTACATCTCACACACACACATTTATGTGTGTTGGAAAAAAAAAATATAAGGTTAATTTAACCATTTAAATTTGACTCATGTATACTGATATGTCACACGTACACAAAATAATTACATTAAACTATGTAATGTGCTTCATGTATGTGACATATGTGTGTAGCCCCCAACAAAAAATAAGGTTAATTGAATTAATTTACTACAATTCAATACATCAGATAAAGCTGAATCTTTCTATTTCGTTTAATATTCAAACAGACTCTGCATCAACAGCGTCTCTCAACAATTTGCACCGTGCACTGTGAAGCACAATCCCTTTTAAAGAACACCAACAAATTTGAAGAGGTAAGATACAACAAGACATTACATGCTCAAAAGGCCATGCTTTGCTAGATGACAAATTATAAATATACAAATAACTATTTCACTTTCTTTTTCAAACAGACACTAAAAGAAGACCGGCGGATTAAGATTGGCAGGAGGGGACCGTCTGTCATTCAAAACTTCTATCAAGGTAAAGTATTAAGTATAAACAAGAAATAACCATGAGCCTTATTCAATTGCAACTTCCTCATTTGAATAGGGCTCTATATAAGCACATAACATTTTTTTTATACAGAACTTTTTAGTTACTGAATTTCTAACCACAATCAAGGTTTTCAATAACTAAAAACTTTGCTCAATAAATATGTTATGTGATTATATAGAGCCCTCTTCAATTGGCAAAATTGCAATTCAATGAGGACCTATATGTCTTTAATGGCCAAGGGCCTCACTCAATTATGATTTGCCCATTTCAATAGGGCTCTATATAAGCACATAACATATTTTTGAAACAGAACTTTTTAGTTACTGAACTTCTAACCACAATCAAGGTTTTCAATAACTAAAAACTTTGCTCAATAAATATGTTATGTGATTATATAGAGCCCTCTTCAATTGGCAAAATTGCAATTCAATGAGGACCTATATGTCTTTAATGGCCAAGGGCCTCACTCAAATGTGATTTGCCCATTTCAATAGCGCTCTATATAAGCACAGAGCATATTTTTTAAAGGAAATTTTTCTTTTGTGAACACGTTCCTTTTGGATACAAGTTCACTAAATACAAAATTCCGTAAAAACATATGCTCTGTGCTGATATTGAGCTCTATTCCATTGGCCAAAACACAATTGAATGAGGAGCTCACAATATAACAAATGCAGTAACCAAAGGCCCTTATTCAATTGCTATTTTGGAAAATTAAATATGGCTATAAATAAGTACTTTTAGGCCCTTACTCTATTTTAACAAATATATGTGATGTGCTTATTTACAACCCTATTCAAATTTCTACATTGCAATTCAATTACGGCCTTACAGTACTATTACATTGTAAAAAATGCAATTGAATGAGGGCCAAACTATGCAACATATGGTACACACAAAGGCCCTCATTCAATTGCAATTTGCCCAATTGAATAGGGCTCTAAATAACAACATAACAATTGCTTAAAACTAAGGTTTTAGTTAATAAAAAAAATATCAAAAATACAGTTTTTCAATGACTACAAAATTATTTTAACTAATATGCTATGTGCTTATTTAGGACACAATTCAATTAGCCAAATCGCAATTCAATGACACACAAACTGCTACACACAAAACAGAATTTCTTATTAAATGTTTAACAACCTATAAGCCTTACAAATAACCAAAAATAAGAATAACAAAAGTGTTGTGCACCTAATAGCATTGTATAAAAAAGCACACAAACTCATAGCAAACTATATTAACATTCTTCTTTAATGTTTAACAACCTATAACCTGTACAATCAAGAAGAAATTAGTTTTGCACAAGTGATGCGCACCAAACAGGATTGTCAAAAACTAACACAAACACATAGCAAACTACATTAATTATATTATTTCATGTTTCACTAACTATAACCATCCAAATAAAGGTTAAATAAGTATACCACAAGTGGTGCGCACAAAACAGGATTGTACAAAAACTAACATAAACACATACCAAAATAAATTCATATTCTTATTTAATATATCACAACCCACAAGCCTTACTAAGAACCTTAAATAAGAATAACAAAAGTCTTGGGATTGTACAGAAAGTTAAAAAAAAAATATTTGAAAAAAATAACCATAACTGATACAATACAGCAAAATTAATACATTTTTTACTTATTTAAAAGACATTTCCCTCAAACAACATTTTCTATTTTACATTACAACAGATACTGCGTGAAGACAATTGGACGAGGACTTTTTCCAGAGGACCGGACCATCGGACGAGGACTCGGACCAGACCAGCAGACGAGGAATTTCAACACAGGACCAGACCAGCAGACGAGGAATTTCAACACAGGACCAGACCATCGGACGAGGACTTTCACCAACGGACCACAACATCGGACGAGGGATATCGCCACAGGACCACAATATCGGACAGGGGCTATCGCCACAGGACCACACCATCGGACGAGGACTTCCGACAGAGGACCACACCATTGGACAACGATTTTGAAACGAGGACCAACAAACATTCGGATTTAAATCACACTTCAACCAAGGTAAACTATAATAACTACTAAAGTATAACACTAAAGAAACTGCTTTCAGTTGCATCCGTCTCAACAGAAAAATAAATTAATTCATTTACTATCTCCCTTATTTTATTTAAATTGCTACTATGCAATACATAGCTCAATAACCACATCACTTTTTTTTTCAGCAAAGAAGTTTTGCAGTGGTAAATATCTATCCACAAACAAAGTTTTTAATAAATAAAACCATTATTTTAAATAAATATGTTACATGCTTATTTACAGCAGTATTCCATTGGACAAATTCTGAGCCACTGAAGACAGGAATTATAAATTTAACTAAATATCAATGATACATTCATGATTTGCCTTTTATTTCAACAATTGTGCACAATAATCTTTAACAGGAATTACAAATTTAAATATACACAATTACATTTATTTGTTTCCGTTTACAGATTAATATGGCTGATAACGAGACCAAAGAAGAGAAGAAAAGACGTCAAACTAGAGAAAGACAAGAGAGATGGGCCGCCCAGCAGACACCGGAGGAGAAAGAAATTCGAAGAGAAAAAGAACGCAAAAGACTTGCAAATAAAAGAATATCAGCTGCAAAAATGAAAGATACAACCAAAATAAATAAAAAAAATAATAAAGCATTTACAAACTGTTCCTAAAACATCAGATGACATTTTACAACATACCAGTCAAGACAGACCAAAAAAAAAAACTACAAAAAAAAACCATTTAGAAACTCTTACTAAAAACTTACAGGAAATTTCAACCGAACAAGTCCAACATATACCAAGAAAATCTACGAAAAAAACTAAACATTTAGAACCTGTTGTTGAAACATTTCATGACTTTTCTTCTGATGAATATCAAAGTCAACATCCAATATGCATTGCAAATTGTCCTTTAATGAAGTCTTTAGCAGTAGAGGTTCATAGTTGTGGGGACATGACTACTCAATGTCAATTTTGTGAGGCTTATTATTTTAAACAGGAGAGACCCCGAGATGGACAATTTATTAGTTGTTGTCAAAAAGGAAAGTTCAAACTTCCACAAAGGAAACAATTTCCAACCTATTTACTAAATATTATGACTGAACCTACTTTTCCAAATTACAAAAATTTTAAGACAAACATAAGATCCTACAATAGTGCCATATCATTTGTATCTATGGGGGCAACATTGGCTGCTAATGTACCAGGACATGGTCCTTACTGTTTTAAAGTCCAAGGACAAATTTATCATCGGACTTCACATTTACATCCAGAGGAAGGAGAGCAAAGAAAATTCGCTCAACTATATGTCCTAGATACAATGGAAGCTGTTGACCAACGTATGCAGATGGAAGAAAATAAAAAATGCTTACCCACTGTTTTTATAGAGCTAAATAACATTATGGACAACAATCCCTACAGTAAAGCTTACAAAAAATTGGCAGAAGTAGAAAATGAACAACTACTTCATGCACAAAGACATCAATTACCCATGCCAAAGGTTAATATGGTGCTTAAAAGAGACAGACATACTGATAAACGTCGTTATAACTTGCCAACATCAAATGAGGTTGCAATGGTCTTTCACAATGATGAAGGAGAACCACCATTTCAAAGAGACATTAGAGTATATCCCAGAAATGAGGACCAACCATTTATTAATATTAATATCTTAAGTCCAAATTTAGATCCAATGACATATCCCATCTTTTTCCCACACGGAGAAGCAGGTTGGCAACCAAAATTAACCCTTCCCAGTTACCCAAATGCTAAAGCCAGAATCCGAAATAATGTTTCTATGCTTGAATTTAAAGTTGCTCAAATTGCCATTAGAGATGAATTTAATCCCATTTTATGTGGTGGAAAACTAACACAACAATGGATTATTGATTCATATTTGCAAGTTGAGGCAAATAATTTAAACTTTATAAAATATCAACAAGATAAACTACGTGTAGAACAATATTGTGGACTCATGGACTATGTTGCTGACGTGGCTACAAGCAGAGACATGACAGCTGGCAAAGCCATCATTTTACCATCTTCCTTTCAAGGATCTCCTCGAAATATGAGAGAAAGATACAATGATGCTATGGCTATTGTGACAAAATTTGGAAAACCAGATTTATTTGTGACATTTACATGTAATCCACAATGGCCAGAAATTAATCAAAATCTACTTCTTGGACAAAGTGCTTCAGATCGACCAGATTTAGTAGCCAGAGTTTTTAAGATAAAATTAAATGAATTGATACGTGACTTTACTATAAATCAGTTATTTGGCAAATGTCTTGCTTATGTATATACCATTGAATTTCAAAAAAGAGGCCTTCCACATGCACATCTTCTCATAATACTTCAAGAGAAAGATAAATTAGATACTTCGGACAAAGTGGATGCAGTCATAGTTGCTGAACTACCGGATCCAGAACTATATGGTAGACTATATGAGATTGTTACTCATCGCATGATTCATGGACCCTGTGGAGACCTTAATCCACAATCACCATGTATGGAAAATAATCAATGTTCAAAAGATTTTCCAAAAGATTATAGAGACAAAACATATGCCAATTGTGATGGATATCCACTTTATAAAAGAAGAGAAGGAGATAGTGCCATTATTCGTGGAAAAAAAGTGGACAATAGATATGTAGTACCCTACAATCCACATTTACTCATGAAGTACAACGCCCACATCAACGTAGAAGCCTGCACTTCCATCAAATCCATTAAATATGTCTACAAATATATTTACAAAGGTTACGATGCAGCTACTGTAGTCGTCAAAAGTGCAGACAACCCTGAAAGTAGTGAGTTAGTACATGATGAACTTGCATCTCATGTAGATGCTCGCTATGTCAGTGCGCCAGAAGCTATGTGGCAGCTTTTAAAATTTGAAATGCATGATAGATCACATGCAGTATATAGGTTAGCAGTACATTTGCCACAACGACATTTAGTCTATTTCCATTCTGGAAATGAAATGAATGCATTGGCCCAAAGTGAAGATCGTCACACTACACTAACTGCATGGTTTGCATTAAATTCCACTGATGCTCAAGCAACACAATACTTATATATTGAAATTCCATATCACTATGTTTTTGTGAATGGATTATGGAGAGCAAGAAAAACCAGAGGCAATAAAATAATTCCACGAATTTACACAGTCAGTCCAAGAGATGTTGAACGATTTTGCTTACGGATATTACTTTTAAATGTTCCAGGAGCACAAAGTTTTGAACAATTAAGAACTGTTAATGACATTGTATATGAATCCTTCCATTTAGCTGCAAGAAATAGAAACTTACTCGCTGATGATACAGAGTGGGAAAGATGTTTAGAAGAAGCAGCACAATGTCAAATGCCACGACAGATGAGAGAACAATTTGCTTTTATTTGTATCTTCTCAAATGCTCCAAATGCATTAGCTTTGTGGGAGACTTTTAAAAGTAATATGGCTGAAGACTTTATGCGACGATACAATGAACCCATTGCACACTTAAAAGCCTTAATGGAAATTCAAGAAGTCTTTTTAACTCATGGATTAAGTTGTGCAAGTTTTAATTTGCCTGATCCAGGTCTAATAGATGACATTAACTTTGAAGACTATGACATTCAACTACAAGCAGAAAGAACACAAGAAAGACTTGCAACTTTAAATACACTACAATTGCAAGCATTTCATGCCATTAAAAATGCTATAGATGATGACATGGTGACAGAGCGTTATTTCTATCTTGATGGACCTGGCGGATCAGGGAAAACATATTTGTACAATTTATTAATGAGTTCAGTACGAGCACAAGGACAAATAGCAATGGCGTTTGCCACTACTGGAATTGCTGCACTTTTATTAGAAGGTGGAAGAACTGTTCATAGTGGATTCAAACTGCCAGTGCCTATTTTGGAAAATTCAGTGTCAGATATTCGCATGACATCCTTACAAGCAAAGAAATTGAAGAAATGTAAATTAATTATAATAGATGAGGCCACAATGATGTCATGCTATGCCCTCCAATGTATTGACCGTTTGCTTCGTGAAGTCATGGATAATATTTTTCCATTTGGTGGAAAGGTAATTTTGTTGGGTGGCGATTTTAGACAAACATTACCTGTCGTTGTACATGGAAATCGAACAGACATTATTGAAACATGTATAAAGTCAAGTACAGTATGGAAACATTTTACCCATCTTCAACTGCAACAAAATATGAGATCAGAAGGCCAAACTGATTTCAATGATTGGCTTATTAAAATTGGAGAAGGAAGAACAGAAAAAATACTACATTTACCTGACGACACTGTAGAGATCCCACCTCAGATGATTTGTCAACAAGATATTATATCGGCAATATTTGAAGGGAGCATAAATAACGAAGAATATTCTGAGCTTGCCAACCAAGTCATACTGACGTGTAAAAATAAAGATGCATTAATACTCAATAATGAAATCTTAAAAAAAATTAATGCACCACAAAGAAATTATCACAGTGCTGATTCTGTACTTGCTGATGACAATGAAAGTCAGGCAAACTTTTCAACTGAATTCATTAACTCTTTAACTCCTTCTGGAATGCCACCACATATTTTGCAGCTAAAGAAAGGTGCAATTATCATGTTACTGCGAAATATGAACCCCAAAAAAGGCCTATGCAATGGCACAAGATTAATTGTTCAACAATTAAAGGACCATTTTATAGATGCTGAAATTTTAACTGGGACCCATAAAGGAGAGAGAGTTTTCATACCAAGAATAGATTTAGCACCAAGTGAAAGTAGTCTCCCTTTTATACTTCAAAGAAGACAATTTCCCATTATTATGGCATTTGCCATGACCATTAATAAATCACAAGGTCAGACTTTCAAATCTGTGGGTATTTACTTGGAAGAACCAGTTTTTGCACATGGTCAATTGTACGTTACGTTGTCACGGTGCAAAAATCCACAGGCTATTAAAGTTTACATTGAAAACAATGAAAGTCAAGGTGATTTATTAGAAGATGGACGTATTTTTACTAAAAACATTGTCTACTATGAAGTACTATAACTTTGCAGGATACAAATTCAAGATGCCAACATTTTTTAAAAGCATTGCAAAATACATAACAATTGGTTGTTTAATTCAGTCATAATTAATGAAAGTACTGTTTAGGAATGATTCGCCTCACAAAATACTTGCCTTGCATTGTTAGTCAAAATTATGTTAAAATGTTAAGTCACTATGTTAATGTTTCTAATGTTACAAGTTTAAAAAATATATTTGCAAGTTATTTAATTCAACAGATTACAAAGTGGATGTTAAGAGGTCAAGCACCTTTTAAGTCACAATGTAAATATTGTCTGTTATCTTAAGATTACTAACTACATTAATGTTTATCGCCAGTTTATGTGCTCAGTAATGAATTACTTTAATTACGTACGTTTTAAGCAGAGTTTTACTGTATGCCTTCCTCTATATTCAATGTATATTCAAGTTAACAATTATTGTGATAGAAATTGCATGTTAATACTGATTAATTTAAAGGTCAATTGTTTTTACATTCAAATGTTAATACTTTTAATAAAAAATTAGGTTACAAAATGTTTTCGCTATGTTCCTGTTTATAATGTTCAAAATTATACAAATGTTTTGTCAACTTCTAAACTTACATAAAAAATAAAGTTAAAGTTTCAAAATATATACTTTGAAGGTTATTGCTTACATATATTTTAAACTTCATGTTAAAATTCGTAACGTTTCAAGAAGGCTTTTTACTTTTTGCTTTCCTATTCATTCAATGTATATTAAAGTTAACAATTCTTCAGATACAAATTACATTTTAAAAAACCATTACATCAACATTTTACAAAAATACACGTTCATATTAAAATATTTACAAGTGTCAAAAATATATGTTAATAACTAAACTTGACAAACATATACATCACATTGCCGTCATTTTTTGACGGGCAAGTCGCTAGTTATTTATAAAAGTCATTGCATACAAAATTAGTGTATGTTAGATCATACAGTTAATTTGAAGTAAAAAAAAATAACAGTTAAAAAAGCTGAATTTCAGCTTTTTAAATTTCAAATTTTGTAAAGGTCCTGTAACAGAGTCGTAGATGGAGTATACGTAGGAGACAGACTAAGCAGCACCCTGTGCCCACTAAGGGACATCCACTGCAACAAAAGAGACTTCAAATCCAGCAAGTTTCAAATACTTTTGTTTGGACATTATTTTGGACAGTGAGAGTTAGTCAGAGCTTCACTTGAAGCTAGGCTTTTGTTTTGCACCGTTAATGTTATTTTGTGTAAGAAAATAAATACAACTTCTGATATTTTAAAAAGGGCTCCTGTGTATTGCATTGTGGTGCTGGATACAAGTGCACGAACCTAGAGTGTGACAGCAGAGATATCACAGTCCTTAAAGGACCCGCGATCACAAAAAAATAACCCCCACTAAAAAAAAGTACCCCCCCAGGCATTTTTAAATTAACCCCATCACTCATGGGGGTCTATGCAGACTATCATGAGATTAAAATGAACCCCCTCTGTAACATAAGGGTCCTCTCTCTCCCTCCCTCCCTCCCTCTCTTTCTCTAACTCTCTCTCCCCCTCTCTCTTTCTCCCCTTCTCTCTCCCCTCTTTCTCCCTCTTCTGCTCTCTATCCCTCTCTATCCCCTCCCTCTACCTCTCTCTCCTCCTCTCTTTGTCCCTCTTCTCTCTCCCCTCTCTCTTCCTCTCGTTCTCTCTCTTCTGCTCTCTCTCCCTCTCTATCCCCCCTCTTCCTCTCTCTCCCCTATCTTCCCTCCCACTGTCTATGTCTCTCTCTCACTCTCTCTCTATCTCTCCCCCTCTCCTACTCTCCTCCCACTCCCTCACCATATGTATCTCCCTCCATCTTCCCCTTTCTTTCTCTCCCTTTCTCTCCCTATTTCCATCTCTTCCTCTCTCTCCTCCCTCTTATTGTGTCCCATCTCTCCCTCCCCCACTCTCTTTTTCTCTCTCCCTCTCTTTCTGTCTGTCCCCCTCTTTTTATTTCTCTCTCACACTCTCTCTTTCTTTCCCCCTCTCTCCTTCTTTCTTCGCCCTCTCTTTCCCTCACTCTCTCCCTCCCTCTCTATCTCCCTTTCCTCTTCCTCTCTCTTCCCCTTCTCTCCCTCACTCTTACCCCTCTCTCTCCACTCTCTCCCTCCACTCGCTCCCTCTACTCCCTCTCTCTTTACCTATTTCTCTCCCCCCTCTCTCCCCTCCTCTCACTCTTTCCCCCTCTCTTTTCCTCCCTCTCTCCTACTTTCCTCCCACTCCCTCACCATATTTCTCTCTCTCCCTCTTCCCCTCCTTTTCTCTCTTCCTATTTCTATCTCTCCCTCTTTCCCTCTCACACTCTCTCCCTCTCTCGCTCTCTTCCCTCCCTCTTTCTCTCCATCTCTCTCTCCCATTTCCCCCTCCCCCACTCTCTCTCTCCCTCTCTTCCCCTCCCTTTCTCTTTCTCTTTGTCTTACTCCCTCTCTATCTATCATTCTCTCCCTCTTTCTCTCCCTCCCTATCTTTCTCTTCCTCTCTCTCATCATCTCTTTCTCCCCTATCTCTGCCTCTTTATCTCTCTTCTTTCCCCCTATTTCTCTATCCCCCTCTCTCTTTCTCCTCCTCTCCTTCTCTCTTCTTCCCTCCTCTTTCTCTTCCTCCCTCTCTATCCTCTTCATTCTTCCTCTCGTCCTCTCCCTCTCTCTATCTCTCTCTCCCCCTTTCTCTCCTTCCCTCTCTTTCTCTTCCTCTCTCTCATCCTCTCTTTCTCCCCCTCTTTCTCCCCTATCTCTTCCTCTTTCTCTGTCTTCTTTCCTCCCTCCTTCTCTATCCCCCTCCCTCTTCTTCCTCCTCTCCTTCTCTCTTTTTCCCTCATCTTTCTCTCCCTCTATCTCTATCCTTCTCACTCTTCCTCTCTCTCCCCACTCTCTCTCTATCCCTCTTCCCCCTCTCTCTTTCCTTATGTCTCTCTCTCCCCTTCTTTTTCTCCCCCTCTCTCTCTCCCTGTTTCTTTCCCTATTTCTTTCTCCCTCTCTTTCTCTCCTCTCCCTCTCTCTTTCTCTCCCTCTCTCTACCTCACCCACTCTCCATCTTCTCTCTCCCTCACCCTCTCATACACATGTACATGCCTCTCACCTCATCACAGCTCCTGCCTCCATCTTATGTTGAAGATCTTCTGCCACTGTCTGTACTCAGCCTTGCTGCCATAGCTGCGCAGGGGAAGGCTTCATCTCCCTTCTCTCTGTGCTCTGGTGCAGGGGTTGGGCTTAGGCTTCCTGCAGTGTAATCTGAGATTCCTGTCTGGAGCTCAGTGTTAACTCCAGCAGCTCTGTCTGCCTTTAGAGGAAGCAGGCACTGTACAAAGAAGCACACCTGAGGAAGGTATTTGGAGGGTGTCTCTGGTGGAAGATGAGGTGATAATGAGGTGCCCCTCTCAGAGGTGCGCCAGTAGGCAGGAGCCTAACTCGCCTAATGGATGATCCGGCCCTGGGTATATATATATGAGCAGTCCTCATATGCCAGAATCAAATGTTAATCATAGGATTGCAACAAGCAGTAATTATATAGCACAATAAAATACTTTTAAAAACAAGAAAGACAGAGTGCAGTTCCTGTTAGTATTAGAATTGCAAAATACTGAGGTATTAGTGGTTTGTCAGGGTATAGAGAACACACAGGATCACAAAATGCAGTTTAAATACTTGCGATTTCAGGTACTGGCTAGCTAGCCCAAGTGCATGGTCCCAGTAAATTACAGTGAATAAATTTACTTTCCATTATGCTGACTTGGGGTACTCTTCTTCCGCTTTCTCTGTGAGAAACCAGTTTTTTATTTTGAAGTTACATTACAGGAAATTTTAGTAATTTTCTTGGTTATTCTTTGTCTAGCATTTCTTACTATTTAATTAAATAACATTAATGATTTTATTTATTTATTTTATGCAGCATTATTTAAGAGATGCAGTATGTATCCTAAAGATGAAATATACCCACAATCATACTCTATAATTAATGATACATCACAGTGGAAGCAATATCATGTTGTATCTGTACATCTAAGGATACAATATTTGCAATCAGAACTAACAATATGCCAAAACATAGTTAGAAACAAAGTATGATAATTAAATAATTAATGGGAATAATTAATGAGGAAAATAGCGAATGTAATTTCTTACAGACAGGAATTCAGCAGAATGTTTATATAATTCACTATTCAGTCAAGAGTAACAAAATAATGATGATCCATGATATGGACTGTTTAGGATAAATACCCATGGTGCCTAGCTTTATATCCCCATGGGGATCCATAAGGACCCCCATAGTCCTATCCCGATCCCTTGCTCCCTCCAGGAGTTTCATTGTGTCAGAGTGCTCACTGGTTTGGGAGGACAGTTTGAAGGGAGATGCAGTGAGAGATCTATCAGAATATTCATGTGTTGAAAATAACATTTTGAAAGGAGATGCATTGAGAGCGTGTTTACTTGATGAGAAATAATAACTGATTGCTTAAAAACTCCAGTCCAGTAAAGTCCTGTAAAATGTTATGCTGTATTTAGAGTACATATACAGGGTGTGTTTTTTTATTGAGAAAAATAACTTGTGTAACCGTTAGTCTACATCTCATCAGACCATACGAGTGAAAGGATATTGAACCAAATCATAGATGTCAGGGGTAGGATTGGCACAATTATTAGTTCAAATCCCAAACTAAAATTGCAATAACAAATCCATTCAAATAAAACACTACAATTACACATTTAAAATAATTTTATAATTAATATATTACCCTCCATGGATCTAGCATTATCAAGAAATGTTCTGAATCTTCTGTTTAGTCATGGCAAGCAATCACATCCATGTTCACAAACTATTGACTAACACAACACAATTCTACTTTTCTGTTTATGGAAAATGCCTTTTCAGCTTTAATTTAAAACCATGCTTTTTTCTTCTGGGCCATGGAAAGAATCTCACCCAAAAAATCCCAGAGCACTAAAAAAAACTTCCATCTATTTATATTATAATAACGGGAGCTCCTCCTATGACTAATGACAAAATTTAGCCTAACCTTATATTTTAGGCTTTTAATTGGCTGAAAGAGCACAACAAATTTTAGACAATCAGTGTAAAGAAATGTAAATACTCAACATCTGATTTGTTGATATGAACCAATCAGTGAAGATTACCATACCCATTCTAATTAATTAAGAGACAACCAGAATATAGTCTACTCTTAATCGACAATCTTTGATTGGCTAATAGACAATGGGTATAGTCATTGGGACCATGGAGTTTCTTAGGAATCCATGAGGGATATGGATAGGACCCTTGGAAGTTCGAATGGACCCCCATAAATGACAGGGATAGAAACTTAGGTTTGGGGGGCGGCGGGTAAGAGGTCATCGCTGATCTCCATCCTCTCCTAGTCATGTAGGTGTAATGGTTGAAGGGGGTCACTCTAGCCCACATAGAGGTTAGGTTGGCAGAGATAAGGACACTTAAGTGGCCCCTCAAAGCACTAGGTACTAGGGAAAGGGCGTCTTAAATGCCTCATGACTACTAATAGGGTTCAGTGGACTCCCATTATTTAGTTATGTGCCTACCCCATGGCAAAGAGGTGAGTTAAGCTTAGAAATCTTACACCCTTCTGCACGCTGGCCTTTTAAGGTGTTAAACTTTTCACTACTGCGATTGTGACAGGGATTTGTTATCCCCCACCAACTAATACAGAGATATCCCCATATTATTAATTTTATTTTTGTAATTTTTAACCCATTCCATATGTCAATTTCAACAGGAAAGGATTATTATAATTTACTTATTGACCACAAAGAATAAATAAAATTAAGATAAACACTAACAGCCTTATTAAATTGCGATTCGGTACATTTAAAAGGGCTCTATTTAAGCACACAACATATTTTTTTACAGAAGTTTTTGGTTAGGGAACTTCTATCCAAAAGCAAGGTCTTCATTAAAAACTTCTGCAAAAAAAATATGCTGTGTGCTTAAATAGAGCCCTTTTAAATTTACCGAGTCACAATTTAATAAGGCTGTAAATATGGCTCTGCAGCCATGAAATTAAAAGACGTTTGCTACTGGGGAGGAAAACTATGGGAAGCTTAGACATGCTAGTAAATAGTAAAGATTTTACATTATCAACAAAGGCTCACATAGTTAGAACTGTGGTATTCCCAGTAGTAACATACGTATGTGAGAGCTGGAGTGCCATAGAATTGTATGCTGAGTGCCGTAGAATTGATGCCATTGAATTGTGGAATTGGAAAAAAAACTGCTTAGAGTCCCTTGGACTGCCAGAATATCCAATATGTCAGTACTTCAGGAAATCAAGACAAACTGTTCCCGGGAAGGTTTGGTCATGGGGCAGAGGCGGGGATGGATAGACGAGGTCATTAAAACAATGAACATAAGCTTGATGGAGCTCAGAGGAGCAGTGGCTGACAGATGTGCCATGTGTGCTGCGGTACATATGGCCATGGAGAGTCGGCCATGACTGAATGACTAAACAAAAACATACCTCTGCAGATACCTATAACTGGATGTAAAACAAAACAATCAATGTAAAATAAATTTCACTTTCCCTTAATGTCTCTGTAAATTGGCAGCTTTTCCAACTGACTGAGGAACAAGTTAGTCCATGCCCGAGAAGTAAATCTAATAAATCAGTGTGAAGGATCAGATTAATGTGTATGGTTGCAAGATCATTCAAATTTATTGAGTGGTGTTTTGCCATATCACATCTTTCAGCACCAGAATGCTGTCACTTATTCTGGGACAGGAAGCTATCATTTCCAAAAAAATATAGTAAATATTTTTACAAAATTTGAATGCTTTAATACCTTGCTTTGTTTACATTTTTGGTGTTCTTAAACTCAGTGGATTTGAAGGGATTTAGAGCAAGGAATGTATTTTCAAAAAAAATGGCACTATGAAAATAATTTAACAGCCAGAGAAAGGTCAGAGCAAAGTTCAATGCAGGTAATCAGGAAATAATCACACAAATATTGAATGAAGAAAAAATAAAGTAACAGTGGCAAATATTGTAAATCACACAATCCTCAAGACCGAAGGAGCAGGGATTCCATCCCCATGTCAATTACTTTGTGTTCACCTTCACTTATGACCCAGAACCAAGACAGCGTCCAGTAACTATAGTGTACCTTTCAGTATAGTATAGCATACATTTTATTAAAACATGGTTATATAAAAAATATTACAGTCTTTACCAAAAAAAACATACTTCATGTTAGATAGACTTTTTAAGTGCCTTTAATGCTATATAATAGGTCTATTTTATTTGAAAGTAATGCTGAAAATATATTCAAAAGCTAAGACATCTGCATTGCTAAGAAGGTAGCGTGATGAAATTTGCAGAGGAGTACATGCAGAAAATTAACTAAGTTAGTAAAGAATTGCAATTGATTGTTATCTGTCCAAGTCCATTTATCCCTGTTCCACGAACCCCCTCTGTTAGTTACAATCCCACATTTAGGAACAATAGTATATGTTGATATGTACTCAACCTGGTTCTATAATTACTGGCCCAGAGATAAGGCAGCACGTTAATAGTTGCTATACTGTATGTGCCAAGCTGCCAAAATAGTGCCACTGAATGAAAATATATTGTAATTTAAGTTTAGGTTGTGTATATGCTGTATGCTCTCTTTCTCACCCCGGTCTTAACTTATGTAACCAGGAGCCTACGTGGAATCAACCCTCTTTTTTTTAAATTGCTTCCACACTACATTCATTTATTTCCCTTTTCCTCCCTTTTGTTTTCAACATGATGATTTTTTCTTAAGGTTATTGTTGGTCATTGCTCCGTGCTCTTCTAATTTTTAGTTATACCACCTTTTGAAAGGAAAATGGCAATCAATGCCAGAATTGTTTGGAATAGAGCTCAAATACTGCTATAGAGAGAACGATTTAAAAAAAATCTATTTCCTAAAATACTTTTACATGAAAAGAATATGTTTAATAAAACTTTTAATCTTAATAGAAAAAGAGAGTTAAAGATACTCCATGTTATTCACTTGAACTTTTCCTCTATTGTTTTAAGCAATGAAAATGCTGCCAAAGTAATTAACATGTGAAGGACTGCATAGGGGACAGGAGAATGCCAAGGCAAGCACAGCTGCAGAAAAGTGTCATTGTCATTTTTCAAATGTTGGTTATACAGTGCCAAGAAGAAATGTGCATCCCTTAACTATACATTTCATAAAAAATACAGGTAGCTTAGAATTTATAAGGTAACACATCTATACTCTGTGTTGTTTGGTATAGTTTATTTTAGCTGACTAGTTCACAAAACTGATTCAAGAATTATTATCACACATCCTCTCCTGTCTTCATGTACCAAAGAGAAGTATGGAAGAAGTTTAAAGAACACTCAGAGTCTGAACTCCTACAGTTCCGAGGACACTGATGCCTCACAGATTGCCATACAAAAGGAATTTTAAAAGACACCCCCCAAAGAGGTATCTTAGACATTTAATATATTAAATAGCACCAAGATGAAGTATAACACTTAATTTTTGTTTGTCAAACAACAAGTAGCTTTTACACTTCTTAGGCCACTGTAATAAATTAGTAGGGTAAACTATTTTTCAGTCAGATACTATTTTGATGCTTATTATATTGTACTAGGATGTACATTATTAGAAGTGTTAAATAACTATTTCAGGATACAAGATTTTTATTCTTTCTCTGATTTATGGATCGTTCACTTACTAATGAAGCAAACCCTTACACAGCTATAGTAATAGCAATCACATTCACTTGAGTGCTTTATCATCCTTATGGACAAGAACGTTCTTCTCTATTTTACAGCCTGGTTAATGATTACTAGCACTCAGTTGAATGGAGCAAAAATCCAGTCACAGGTGCATTGAATATAAATGATTGATAGTGTGTTTTAGTCTTGAATTTAAATATTAAGGACATCATTTTCATTATGGTATATAAGATCATTCTGAGTTGCATTATGACTTTTAGGCAAATGTTCTAATAAGCAGCTTTTTAGATTTCCATACAATCCCTTATTAATGCAGGGGCAGTAGGACATCTTCCCCCCAAAGATTTAGTTTGGGAGATAAGTAATAAATACATCATGCTATGAAGCCCACCATGCCCCTATTAGCCTAGTTGGCTAGAAATCATACTACACTAACACTATCTACCCAATCTAATCCCAATTGTGCAGTGAGCTTTAATTGCAGCTTTGACATGCAGCAAAGGCTTTATAAGTGTGTCTTTGGTACACGTAAGATTCTCTTACTTCTTTTGTAGTAATGGCACTGCCATAGTTTGCGAGTAAGGCCAACGTTTTGATTAGCATAGGTTTTGGATATAAAAGTGTAAGGGAGAAACTCATAATTTATTATCAGTACAAAAAAATTAATGGATATTTTTGCTTTGTCGTGAAGATCACTCGTAGTAGTGACTCAGCAATTCTCTTGCCATTTTAGGGATGGGAGATTAACATAGCTGGGTCGGATTTTCTGTGTTGCTACAGCACTCATAATTGCTTTTGATGGGATTAGCATTGTGCCCATAGATTTTATTTTACCAGCCTCTGATTGGTTGATATAAACTGGTCAAAATATTATTATTTTACTCTAATAAAGCATCAGAAAAAGTTTGTACTAGTTAATAGGATATGAAATATTGAACACATACTTCAAGAGTAGAACTTTAATGTATTTTCTCATGTTTTTTTTAATTCATTTTTAGCATTTGGAGATTTGCTAAAAAAAATAAAAATGTTATTGGTGCCCTTTCATTTCACCAAAAGCCTATGAGACGCACTATTAAAGCTAGGAGTGCTATGAAATATTTTAAATACATTTTCTTGATCAATGATTTTATTCTCAATTACATGTAAATGCTATAAATTCAGTATTTCTTATCACATTACTTCTTACTGTAACTGAGTCCAGGGGAATGACCTTAAGAAAGGCAAAACGTGCATGATCACATTTTTTTTTGCTACGTGTCTTCCACTCATCAGTACATTCAGAGAGACAGAATATGTGGTTATATGTAATATTCTATAGCAGAGGTCTGAGCACAATGACCCTCCAAGTGTCTGTCCTTTTTGGGGTCATTTAACTGATCTAAATTATACTTTGGACATTGCAATCTTTGCTGGTCTCAAACCCCACACTTCTACCCATTCCATATTTTGTATGCTGATTATTCACTAATCCCCACACTACCATGTTAATTCTAAACAATTGAATTTGATCCATTACATCTTCAGTACTTTGTTTCATTTAAAAAAGTGTATCTTATGCATTGTATTGTGTACTTTACAACCCATTACATGTACAATGCATTGTACAGTTAATTTTGATTGCTTTCATACAGTATAATGATAATGTATCCCACATTTGTCAAATTCCATGTATTTAGAATATTGTTTGTATTTTAAAACAATAAATGGAAGTGTTATATAGTTTTCCCTGCTAGAAGAATGAGAAATTGATTATTTAAAATGGCATGGAATGTGTCAGTATTACTCTACATCATCAGAGTACTGAAAATCAAGTTAAAAACGTTCAAGTTTCATTTTTCTTTTATTTATATGAGTTTTTATATCACTCACTGATGGATGTGTTGAGTTTCCTTCACATGTTAGATTCTGTAATGCCCAAAAATTACAAGCACCATGCAAATGTCAATAAACTCTCCTTATTCCAATCCAAAAAATACAATATTTGGTTTCTTTAGTCAGTTTAATATAAAAAATATGTGCAATGTTTACACAACCACTTCTTCATTGGAGCCATAGCATCAATTGGAGAGGTCATACATGGTCTATAAGACCATGAACTGCTGGGGATGCAATATGGAAAGCAATATTGAAATTCACAACTTGCTGAGGGATGCCAACATAGAAGTCCCTGTAGAGGCAAGCGGAAGGTAAAAGTGAGAAATAATTCATAACTTTCATAACCAGACTAATAGAGCTATCATTATGTCATTTTAAATGTTAAGACCATGACTTGTTTTAAGATTATAAACAATGCTATGTTTGTAATCCTCACTAAAAAACACCATCTGCCGAATATTGTTATTTGAGCAGATATACTATGTTAATTGTTGGATATTTTTGACAAATCCACATTCTTTTCAGCAACATTTTAATATATTTTACAAATTGAAGACCATGAATATTATCTAATTAAGTATACATTTTCATTACTAGTTTTGGATACAGTTTCAAGTGGCAAATGTCTGCATGCAATCATTCCTGAAATCTGTCATACAAAGAAAACATCTATAATAGACACAAATTCCTAAAATAAATCTTATATTATATAAATATTTGTTTAGCTTTCTTAAGCATAAATCAGTGTTGACAAGGCTCTGCAAAAAAAGAATGCTTTCTCTTCCAATTCTAATCAGTCTGGTTTATGAACAAAACAGGATTCTGGACCCTGGATTGATAATCTGCTTTTGATATTTCATGCCAGTTCTTGTCCACACATATTTTATCTCTGCCAGGTTGCTTAAACAAACATGGTTGCATAGACATCTACTCCAATTTTTATGGTTTTAATACTTAAAGTCCATTTTAAGGAATAATATGATATAGAATGCAATATAGGTTTACAAAACATTAAACTTGATATAATTACAAATGGCCAATAGATCCCATTATGAGTTAATTAACTTATCTGCAATAATGAAGCTTCAGCTACGTGCTAATACAGACCAAATTAAGATTTATTTATTTTTAGGCCCTTGTCAGACCATAGACCAATGTTTCTGAGTATTAGGGCCTCATTCAATTGCGATTTGGCCATTTTAATAGGGTTACATATAAGCACAGAGCATTTTTTTTTTACAGAAGTAAGTGAAGACATTGCTTTTGGTTAGAAGTTCACTAACTAAAAACGTCTGTAAAAAAATATGCTCTGTGCTTATATAGAGCCCTATTCAATTGGACAAATCACAATTGAATGAGGCCCTTAGTCCCACAACCTGAAAAAAGAGGAGAGATGTAAGGTGCAAAATGTTGAACAGAAAGCTTTAGACATATAAATGTAGTTAATTATTTTTGTTGGTCTCTGTACTCAAACCTATACAGTTCTATAGTAGGAATATTTGTCCATATATCTACACAGTTGTCCAGACTGTGACAAATTATATATAGTTAACCCCATTAGGCCTGGCTCACTTCTATCCTTAGGGGGACACACCAACATTTA
The DNA here is from genome assembly GCA_027410445.1 of Discoglossus pictus. Classification (NCBI taxonomy): domain Eukaryota; kingdom Metazoa; phylum Chordata; class Amphibia; order Anura; family Alytidae; genus Discoglossus; species Discoglossus pictus. Next base: position 267,936,483 of record CM050164.1, read on the forward strand.
CAAACATATCAAGTAAAAAAACACATAAATTGTAAATCCAAACTTTCAAGAGCCAAGTTATTTGAAGCAAGAACCGAAAATATCCTTTGCACAATTAAAGATATGCAACATTGCTCTAGGAAGTTTGATGTAGTTTGAAGGCAGGTAGATGATTTCTTGAGAACAAGTAAATTAAACACAAAAAAAACAGTATTTACAGTCAGCTGAGATCTGTTTTGTGGGTGACAAAGGAGCACACATGTTTATTTCTGCTACTGTAGATATTGTAAGTGATCAAACATGTACAAATGTTCTTAAATGTATACAATTCCATAGAACAAGCTTCTATACACAGAACAAGCTTCTATAGACAGTTTATTGTCAGTGACATCATATGCATGTGCCGTGGGTGAGTGACAGATTTAAACACATAACATAACTTTCTAGCAAGTTTGTAGCAAGTTGCTGGCAAGGATCGCCGTAGAACCTGTACGACTTTCGGACCACAAATTTGGACCCTCGCAAAGCGAGGAGCCGCATTTGCGGAGATGGAGGCTCCCACATCGGCTGCAATGAGCCGAAGGCGGAGGTGGAGGCTCTACGGCGCCTCACAGGCGGTTACAAATAGCCACAGAAGCGGAACTTTAAAAAAAACAAAAAAACACGCAATGACTAAATACGGACTGCTGGTCTTCGGAAAAAAAAAAAAAATTACGGACTTACACCGAAAAAAATACGAGCCGCGAACTCGCAAAAATATGATCTTAACGGCCGACCTGTGCATAGAGGAAAACATTAAAAAAACACATAATACACACAAAAATAAAAACCTTACCCACAGCAAGGGAGGACACCCAGGACAACTGGAAGTAAAGTTACACCTCAATTTCAGTCCAATTCACAGAGTTTAGACACTAGAAAATCCCCTAAGCGAGAGAAAAAAATGGACACCGAAAAAAAAACGAAAACGTAAAAAATTACAGGGCAATAAAATTGTAAGGCTGGCAATGTTGGTTGTCATACAATGTGAGGCTTTTGCTCCTCATTGTTTTTTTTTTCCAAGTCCCACGTGCCTGGCGTTATTCGTGTAAGTGTTACTGTTTTCGTGTCATTTATTTTCTAAGTTTTGCAATCCTGGCGTTGCAAAGCCTCGTTTTCATGCTGTTTCTGAAATTTTTTGTTTCTCATCCGTAATTTTTTTCCTCGCTTAGACAATTTTCGTGTGGCAAAATATGCCAAATATTGGTGTAATTCGCTTGCAACCTCACTCCCAGGCTTCCTGTGTCTTCCCCCTTGCTGTGTGTGAGTGTGTTCTAATTTTGAGTAGCTGCTTAAGTGCTGGGTGGCTGCTTCGCCTCACTTTGCGAGGCTTGTATGTGTGACAGAGCCGCTGACTGCAATTCGTAGTTTGACAACTATTATATACTAGCGACTTGCCCGTCAAAAATGACTGGGCAATAAAATTGTAAGCTATGGGAATGCTGTTTGACACACAATGTAAACCGTTTTGTACTCCGAGGACCTTCAGCACTCATTGCAAGTCTTGCGCTGACCGCCTTCGGCGCTCATCGCTTGCCTCGCAATGAGCGCCTTCATCAGTCATGATAAAGAGAGATATATATTTTTATGTATATGTAGTTAAGTAATAATGAATTATTTATTGAATAAATTAATATACTTTAGGTATTTATAATTAGTATATGCAGCCAGCAATAGCCTGAAGAGCTAACAATCTGTTTGTATTTTCTGACAGCATAGAATATACATTTTGAGTGTTGGTGCCCTGCTTATAAAGTGTAATGAATGTTCCAAGTGTGCATTCTAAATAGGCTGCGTGCGCGAGGGAAAGCCGTTGGTTTATTGTGTAAAACGGCATTGTATATTCGTAATGTTATTAATGTGTTACGCGGCTCGTGAGCATTTTCCCACTATTGTAATAGTGTATTTTCTAGTTTGTAGTTTGATGTGTAAAGTACTACGCGTTTGGCAGTGTTTTGCATGGTCAGGGTTCGTGTAGCCTCATTTTCATTTTTTTCAGTGGCCATTTTTTTCCTCGCTTAGGTGATTTTTGAGTGGTGAAAATTGTCTAAATCTGCTTAAATTTGCGTACCACCTCACTCCCAGACGTCCTGGCTGTTGTCCAGTGCTGTCTGTGATGTTTTTGTAATTTTTGTTGTTGTATTTAGTGTGTTTTTATTACAAGTCTAGTGTCTCGTAATTTTTTTTTTTCTAAGTCCTTCGTTTGTCAATTGCTTGCAGGCCAAGGCGATCCCGCGTTTAGGATGTGTTTTGTGGCTAAGTCCCGTGTGTTTCATTGCCTCATCGTGTTTGTGGTGATAGTTGTAGTGCGTTGTAGTGCCTTAACGGCTCGCCTCCCAATGCAAGGCTCGCAGCGATGAGCACCTTCAGTGCTCATCGGCTAAGTGCTACGCGTTAACAGCTTGCCTCGCTTGCTTGAAAGCACCACCTCTTACGCACCACGCAAAGCGTGACGATGTCTCGCAGTTTGACAACTATTATGTGTGATGATATATAATACAGTGGAACCTCTATATTCATCAGCCCCTATATTTGTCAAATTCAATATTAGTCAACTTTTTTAGGAAAAAAAGGCTCCTATATTCATCCAAAAATCTAATATTAATCAGAAAATGTAAAAAAAACATACAGAAACAGACAATAGAGAGGTTATTTGCTAGTGAATTGTCAGGAAAGGGACACAAATAAGAATGAGAGAATTAGAGTTACCTGATGTTTTAATGGAAGGCGATTCCCTTTTAAACAATAATTCCTTTGCTCCTCTTCAGCTTCTGCCATCATCGCTACTCAGTAAAGGTAAAGTTCTGTGTCCATTTTTATTTATTTATGTATCAGTTTCAATGCTGGGAATGAATTATTACAATTTTAGCTCGTTCCTATGAAAAACTGATTCTATATTTATCTGATTCAGTATCTGTCTGTCCCGCAGAAACGGATTATAGAGGTTCCACTGTATACAGAAAAATATAGAATTAACAATGACTTTATTCCTTGGCACATACTTCAGACATACTTTATTAAATTAGATTGTCCACATCTAAAAAACTGTTCATAATATAATTTAATTTAAATATATTTATTAATTAGCATTTCAATGTAATTATCTCACTGTGGTGGCTAGAGTAAAAGGTAGCATGCTGTTGGTAAAAGCATGTTTTGTTCTATGTATTCTATTATTTCTTTTTTAAGAGCTTTATCAATTCCTTAAAATTATATTTTTCTACAAAATAGGTTTTATTTATTTTAAGTACTGTGATAAAGTTGAATACAGGTACATATGGAAAAACATTTCTAAAAATAGTTTTTGATGGAAATGAAAAAAAAGGGGCTGGAAAATAGAGCATGTAGATAATGAAATAGATACTGGCATACACAAAACTTCATAAACAAGGGAGGCTGGTGCATAGGGGCAAACGGGCACCCACCCTCCCAGAATTAATGCACTGACTGAAACCCCCATCACTAACTTGTTTAATTTAAATAATATAAATATAAAAATTAATTATATCATGTTCAAACTTTTATTTTTTTTATATCAGCACTTTAAATGATGAATCTTTTGACAAGTAGTTAAACACACTGACTTATCCCCTTATCACATATCTCCCTGCTGGTGACGTGCTATGTACTACAGATCAGGGCACAATGCTGCCTGTGCTCGATTTGTAGCAATGAGCCTGTCTGTCAAACACAGTGTTACTCCTGCCATATTTGGGGGACTACGCTCACCCCAATTCTCTCTCTCTCTCTCAATGGGTCGCAACGTTTTGTTCAGATCTCGACACCAGCAGACACTTCAGATGACAGCATCACTTCTGAAGAGACAGGCACCATCAAACCCCTTTTCTTAGGATCTCAGAATCACACACCATGTACCTTTGATTAGTACAAGCAGACGCCGACACTACCTTATTACATCCATTATATAACTGTTAAGTAAGTTGTTAGTACCTTCTAACCACACATATAATAACTGATGAACCCCAAACAGTCCAGTGAGCCCTTCTGTTCATAACAGCTAGTTTCCCCCATCCTAGTGTGGACTATGAATTCATCCTGCCGGACAAATTTCTAGCCACACTGATATCATTTGTGCAAGTGATAGAGTTGTAATTGCCTCACAGTCCACATTTCTTCCAATTCCAATGGGCACACAATTTTGGGCATAGCCTCCATGGCTCAACTGCCAACGCCTTCCCCGGGCCATAGCACATGCACCCTCCCTCCCTATCCATTTGGGAAAACAATTTCCTTGGGTAGCTGCATCTAAAACAGTCCTTGGGCCTATTAGTTCACCCAGTCCAAAGGGTCCCAGGGTGGTACCCAGTCCAGGTGACAGTTCCCTAGGTGCCATGGCTAGCCCTCTGACAGTTTTTATCAGCTGTCCAAAGTCCATTACAGCCTTGCCCAAGGGCCAGTGAAAATAAATGCACACATCCAGACTGTTTGCTTGCCCTGGGTTCTGCCTACAGTCCTCTGTGCCAGGGTAATCAATATAGGCCAAGGGTGCCATTGCCATCCCACCCCCCAAAAAACTTGGCCAATGCACTTTTCTGCCCCACAGCCTGGATAAAACACTACTCTGGGGCGCCCAGAAAAATAGTAATTCCAAGGGGGAATGTACTAGATGGATCTGGAAGCCGGCACCAAATGTTGTGGCCTGGTCTAAAGACTCCACTCCTCTAGGTTGAGTCTGGATCAGCATGTCACCTCCTCCTCTCTCTGGAACCACCGCCTGGGCACAAAACTCACCTCCTTCTGAGTCCATGGCCACAGTGTTCCCTGGCAGGACCTCACAGCTCTCATCCAGACTTGGGCCATCAGTTTGACAGACATTCTCTGTCTTCTCAACTGCCATGTGATTAGCAATTGTGCCCCAGCCATTTGGGTATGGCTGGCCCCCTTGGTCTCACACAGTCTCAAGGTTATTCTCTGTGTACACCCCTGTATCCATGGCTGGTTCCTGGACTGTAGTTATCCACGAGAATCCCATGCTAGGTTCACAATCCATCTCTGGTTCCTTCCAGAACTCTCCCAGGCCCTCCATCTGGCCTGCTATTCCTGTTTGAGACTCAGACTCCACTGCTTTCAATATGTACCCATAATGTATGGTACTATCCTCATCTGCCCAATTTATACAAAAATTAACTGGGCCTGGCCCATTTGTACCTCCATATTGGTATAGTCCTGGTCAGAGTCCATAATATCCTCTCCCCAGACCTCTGGTAACCAGTCCCCTTCCTCCCTGTCCACCTGACAGGGTTCCTCCCAACTGGATGGCCAAAACCCCTCCATGGATGCCTCATCCAGCAATTCAAAATACTCAGCCTCCAACTGCAGCTCTTGCTGAATCAGGGGTTTCAGCAAATTGGGTTCTAGTCCCAGACCTTGACAGCGTTTAAGAAATAAGTTATTCTGCCTCCTTACAGTCCCCATGCAACATTCAGGATCACCATGCACAATGTCCCAGAGCCGATCTATTAGTTCCAATCGAACATAGAGATCCTCTCCAAGGGCACAAACAGGCGCTATCCTGGCATGATACTGTTTCTCAAGGCAATCTCTTTCCATACCAGTTTCTTCAGCCAGCCTAAAAACTCATGGCTCTGCCACAATCCCAGGAACGCCATCCTTTGCTTTAGAAGGGCCATTCCTCTGCAGTAATTTGCCTCTGCACCTGGCTCTCTTTCTCTCTGTCTTTGTAAGTAGCCATCCTGGCTGCTGGTAAAAATGCTTGTGATCTCCCAACGATGCCACCAGCTGTTACGCCCGCCTGATTTGGGGGACCTCGCTCACCCCAATTCTCTCTCTCTCTTAATGGATTGCAACTGATTGTTCAGATCTCGACACCAGCAGACACTTCAGATGATAGCATCATGTCTGAAGAGACAGGCACCGTCAGACCCCTTTTCTTAGGATCTAAGAATCATACACCCTGTACCTTTGATTAGTACAAGCAGATTTCAACACCACCTTTTTTTAGTGTATCCAAAATCGGACTGGGACTTCTTTATTTTTCAAAACAAATTTTCAGATGACACAAAACATCAAAGAGTTCCCCCCAGTTCTAGCCCATCCCCCTAGGCAAATAGCTTGCTATCCCCCCTCACCCATATAATTCCCAGATGTATAGAGGGGTTGGCTTTCTTGTTCTTATTACACATTTTATCTCCTCTTACAGAGCCATAAAACTAGCTCCCCCCTTCATGACTAAAGCCAGAGCCTTCACATGTGGCCGATCGCATGGCCATATCAATTCTTTAAAATATTTAACCCTTTGTCATATCAGTGACTGCATTAACTTTATTATCCTACTTCTAATACAGATCCATTATTTCAATCAATGACAGTACTATATGCACTTATTACATCCATGATAATACTGTTAAGCAAGTTGTTAGTACCTTCTAACCACACATATAATAACTGATGAACATCAAACAGTCCAGTGAGCCCTTCTGTTCATAACACACAGCATCACCCAATCAGAATGACTGGGAGGGAGCTGAAACTGTGGGACCTTTCAGGGACCACCCAATCAGAATGACTGTGAGGAGCTGAAGCTGTGGAGACCCACTGGGGCAAACCCCAGCTAATCACTGACACTGCTCCAGCCAATTAGGACTGCTAAATTGCAATATGCAGGGAGTTGTAGTTCAGTGTGGAGCTGCCATGCTGATAGAGTTGTTCAGGACCGGGTGAGTATTCTCAGTCTGTCTGTTATTCTCTCTCTCTGTGTTTCTTGTTCTCTGTGACTCTCTTATTCTCTCATATTGTCTCTCTTCCACCAGGCACCATGCATCTAGATAGATATATAGACAGCTTCATAATGAAGACTAGTAGTTTTGTCATGACAGTTTGCTTTTAATTTGATACTGATTTTTTATTTTATTTAATGATGCAGTCTGTGTGCTGAAGGACAAATCCTCCCCCCCCCCACACACACACTGTATAGAGCCCCATGAGTGATGGGGTTAATTTTAGGTGCCTGGGGGGTACTTATTGTACCCCCCCGTGGCAGGGGTTAATATATCCTTTAAGGACCTGCGGTGGGAAATTTGAATTTTTTAAATGCAGCAGGGGCCTGATCGATGCCGATCGGGGACCACCGCTGCAGGGGGGTTTAATGTGGGGGGCTTCTGGGGTCCCTGTGGACTAATACTGACTATATATTAAAGGTATATGTAAGGTGAGCTGGATTATTAATGCATCTGATAGAGGAGAATTTATAGGGTCTGAAAAAAAAATTTGCATAAAAAAATTCCAAAGTAAACAGTTAAACTGTTGATTTTTTTGCTTTTGCAAAGATATTTCTCTCAATGTTGACACCCCCAGAAATTCCCAGGGATTATTAGCATATTTTATACAATGTTTCTTTTTTGCCTGAGGATATACAGACATGCTCAGTTATCACCTGAAGTCTGATTCTACTGTCGGAAGTCACATGATCTCAGAAACTTTCCTTTCATGTAATTTCCTCCTTACTTAATATGGAAAGCTGTGATATAATGTATTGAGCTCCTTGCAATGAGCAGTGTGTAATGGTTGTGTTATTTCTTGCGTTCTGTCTGTGAGTATTGTGTAATGCTGTGTTATAATTCAATAGCTGTCTGTCAGACTATTGTATAATTTATATTTTTAGAGTCTGTGACCATCTCAGCTTATAAAAAAGTTTTGTGATATACTTTGACTGTCACATGAATAAAAAAATGTTGTGTTTAACTTTTCTTGCGTTATCATTGTATTGTCTAAGCATAAGGCTTATTTAGAGATTTATGTGGGTGTTATTCAGGTCAGACCTAACTACACTGCTTATCAACCCCTCCCTCAACTCTCTTTTGCCATCCAGTGTCACAGTTTCTTGCTGATTGGCTGAATTAAAAATGAGATATCCTTTATGCAAATCACAGTTGCTGGGGGTGTCTAAATTACCCCCAGCACATGTTTTATTATATTGCAAAAATGGTTTGCACGTTTTCATGCAAACTTTTTGCTAGGTGGGTTCTTTCTTATTTTCTGGACACTTAGGCCCTCATTCAATTGCGATTTGGCCAATTAAATAGGGCTCTAAATTAAGCACATAACATATTTTTTTTTAAATAAGTTTTTAGTTAGTGAAAATCTTGCTTTTGGGATAGATGTTTACTAAGTTAAAAAACTTCTTTAAAAAAAATATGTTATGTGCTTATTTAGACCACTATTCAATAGGCCAAATTGCAATTGAATGAGGGCCTTACACTTTATTAAATGTATTACCCTTAACAGTCACCACCACTTATAATTTTTTAAGTCCTACTAACCAATCTGTTCCAAGTTCTTTTGAATATTATGAGACATAATCTTTTTTGATGATAGGCATTGTAACAAGCTTCATTGGACTGAGCCTTATGGCACTAATTAAAGTAATGTGCCAATCATAGAAAAGCGTAAGTATGTGAAGAATAATTTATTAAGGCAAAAATGCCTATTAAAGGAGTTAGCTAGTTTTGAATGCTGTTTAAAATCAACTAACAATCTTGAACATAGGTGAATTAATTCATATTCAGGTCACTTAAATATGATCATGCAGTGACAGTTACTTGCTGATTTTTGCCTAATACAAGTGACATGCTGTATTCAAAATATTGATCCCACCTCACATAAACTATTCATATACGGGGGGGGGGGGGGAGTATTTAAATCCCCTGCTGATTTTGTATGTTTATTAATCGACAAACAAATGATCAGTCTATAATTTTAATGGTAGGTGTATTTTAACAGTGAGAGAGAGAATAACAAAAAAAAACAAAAAAAAAAAAAACAAGAAAAACGCATGTAAAAAAAGTTATAAATTGATTTGCAGGACAGTGAAGGAAATAAGTATTTGATCCCCTATTAATCAGCAAGATTTCTGGCTCCCGGGTGTCTTTTATACAGGTAACGAGCTGAGATTAGGAGCACACTCTTAACGTGATCCTAATTTCAGCTCGTTACCTGTATAAAAGACACCTGTCCCACAAAAGCATCAGTCAATCAGATTCCAAACTCTCCCCCATGGCCAAGACCAAAGATCTGTCCAGGGATGTCAGGGACAAGATTGTAGGAATGGGCTACAAGACCATTGCCAAGCAGCTTGGTGAGAAGGTGTCAACAGTTGGTGCAATTATTTGCAATTGGAAGAAACACAAAGTAACTGTCAGACTTCCTCAGTCTGATACTCCATGCAAGATCTCACCTTGTGGAGTTTTAATGATCATGAGAACAGTGGGGAATCAGCACAGAACTACACAGGAGAATCTTGTTAATGATCTCAAGGCAGTTGGGACCATAGTCACCAAGAAAACAATTGATAACACACTACACCGTGAAGGACTAAAATCCTGCAGCGCTCGCAAGGTCCCCTTTCGCATGCACAGGCCCATCTGAAGTTTGCAATGGAACATCTGATGATTCAGAGGAGAACTGGGTGAAAGTGTTGTGGTCAGATGAGACCAAAATTGAGCTCCTTGGCTTCAAACATGGAGGGGGAAACATTATGCTTTGGGGGTGTTTTTTTACTAAGGGGACAGGACAACTGCACCGCATCAAAGGGAAGATGGACGAGGCTATGTACCGTCAAATTTTGTGTGAGAACCTCCTTCCCTCAGCCAGGGCATTGAAAATGGGTCATGGATGGGTATTCCAACATGACAATGACCCAAAACACACAGCCAAGGCAACAAAGGAGTGGCTCAAAAAGAAGCACATTAAGGTCCTGGAGTGGCCTAGCCAGTCTCCAGACCTTAATCTCATAGAAAATCTGTGGAGGGAGCTGAAGGTTCGAGTTGCCAAACATCAGCCTCAAAACCTTAATGACTTGGAGAGGATCTGCAAAGAGGAGTGGGACAAAATCCCTCCTGAGATCTGTGCAAGCCTGGTGGCCAACTACAAGAAACATCTGACCTCTGTGATTGCCAACAGGTGTTTTGCCACCAAGTACTAAGACAAAGGGGTCAAATACTTATTTCCCTCATTGACCTGCAAATCAATTTATAACTTTTTTGACATGCGTTTTTCTTGTTTTTTTGTTATTTTGTCTCTCACTGTTAGAATACACCTACCATTAAAATTATAGACTGTTCATTTATTTGTCAGTGGACAAACGTTCAAAATAAGAAGGGATCAAATACCCTTTTTTCCCCACTGCATTCCTAGTCATTTCTAGTCATGAAAATCACTCAATTGAATTCATAGTTTGGCATGTAATGTTCATTTATATACACTTCATCATCATGAACTAAATTGATATGAAATAATCAAAATTGAACGCCATAATGGAATGGATGAAAGCATCATACACACATAAAGATAAATTCAATGTCTAAATATACTAATCTATCACGGTACTGGCAAATGTGTTTTCAAATTAAGTAAAAATATACATTGCTGTCAAATATATGTATAAATCTGTGTATAAGTGCTAGGGATTCCATGGAAGGAGGCTTACTTCAGGATCTGTAGAGAGCAGGGATGTAGTTCTGGAAGGCAGATTAAGGAAGGGATTCCCTTTGGGAAGACTGAACTAGGAAAGAAAAAGAAGCCGGTCCCACGGTACTTTATTCCAGGCTTCCCTATTAGGGCTGCCCTCACAGTATACCTACTGTACATAGACAGAAGTGGACAAAATATTTAACACTTGGGAGCCAGGAAGGCTGTTTCTAGAAGTCTAGGTGAAGTATTTCATAAAGATAAAGAATATTTTGGAAAAACAGTTAGGAACCATTTAATAGCTCCATAACAGTAGCATACATTCTGGTGTATATTCTACCCTTGCAGCTGACTACAATGAGATGTACTTATGGCCTGGGGATATTGAGCATAATTTATTAGGTATCTGTTATCAGTAAATACATTTTGGAATGCAACACTGAATTAAACATATTCAATGCTACCTTTTGTTCAGTACCAGTCTCTTTATTGTATATGATTTTCAGCTCAATGACTCACATTATCATGTTTTGTGTATGTTGAGAGACTCTGACCTGAGCATGTATTTTCAATTGCAATTTTTTTAAATAACATACTCTGACACAAAATACAATTTGTAATGTAACAATATAATAATAATAATTTGAAACTTTATAGATACCAGCCTCTACTATAGATGAACTTGCTAAAATGTAGAAGCAAATAATATTGAGAGTTGGTATGTCAAGTTACATTATTCAAGATATGTATTTTTTTAAATCCTGTAATTGTCTAGACATTTGTATTATTAATATGACTCTGCATATTTGACATTATAACGTGTTAGTTTTATTTTGACTTCTCATAACATGAACATTCAAGTGAATGATGACCACTATTGGATATAATTTAATTGAATGCATTTAACTTTAGTTAGCTTTGTGTTCAGAGTTTCTTGCTGTTTTATAGCTGCATTTAACTAAAATGACAATTGAAATAAAATTTATTAAATTTGCTTCTATTCAATAGCCAGTAAATTAAATTCAAACTATCATTTGAAGTTCAAAATATGAATGGTTCCAATAACTGAGCCCCTAGACTGTGGGTGTGTTTGGGTATATGGAAACAACATATTTTAATCAGTTCACCTCCTTTGTTTAAGTGGTTTCTTTTTTATTGCACTGGTGTTTGATAGGGAATGCTATGGCAAATCAAATCAGTGATTCGTGACCAACAGTGCGTTCAAAATACGTGACACTGTGTCATATACCATAGTGCTTACAATGATGATCTGTTAATAGCAAATAGCACCTTTCTCTCACCACTTTGTAAGCTGTCCTTATGTCCAGGTGGCACATTTATTAATGATAACCCTGAGGCATAGCTGACAATACTCTCCTAACAGCAGTCAGTGTTTATTGGAAGAACATTTGGTCAGTCAAGAAACAGATAATTTAATATTAGATAGCTTTATTTGGTTCTTTGTTTGGGAAGTGAGAAGAACTGGTTAATAGTTAACAGTAATTAGATATATCAAAACATTAGTTCCATTTCAATCAATAGTATTTTTAGTAGTTTTTCCTCTACTACAAAAACAAGCATTTGGCATACTACATTCATTTAAAATATTCAGGAAAGTATGCATCTATTTTATTTTTTATTTATGTATATAGTACTTCTTGTTGAAACTGATACTGCTGGATTCTTCTTAACAAAACAAACTCTACATGCTTGACAAATTATTTTTTTTATAATCTAATACTGTCCTTTGGATCAACAAATATCAGTACTGGAGATATTTGAGATATGTCATGACATACTACCACAGCCAGTGGTATATTTAGGTTTTGTGCTGCCCTATGCCTGCTCACTAAACACCCCCCCTCCCCTCATACTTCTAAGAACAGAATTAAAACATTTGTTTATACTGTATATAGGCTCCCTAAGGGTGATAGGTCACTCCAGATGTGGACTCCTTGTTCTCTGTGCCTTAGGGTGTGCAGCTACACCTCACTGACTGGGCCCACGAGAGGATAAAAAGTATGTCCGGGGATTTGCTTTTTCTCCTGTTCGTGGTAGAATTGCCTAGTATTTCAGGTCTCGATCACTTTTTTGAGTAAGACTACAATAATAAACTACAGGATTTTTCTCCCTGTATACATTTCTTTGTTTATGGCAATTTTATCCCTGTACAGGGCACAACTGAGTTAAAAGCGTGCTGCTCTCTGAATAGGTTACCAGGCCAATATATCAGACTTACTTAGGTTTTGTCCGTTCTCAGACTGCGCTCTTTTTTTTGGAAAATATTTTGGAGCCAGATATACAACTTTTAGTAGTCCCGGTTCACAGAAATTTCCACTCCAGATCCCTATTAAAGTAATTACTGTTGAGGGGGAGGGCTGCAAGCTGCAACCACTCCCCATCTGCCTTCTCTGTCCACTTCCATCTTCCTTGCTCATCCATCTCCCTCTCCTTCTTTCTCTCTCCCTTTTTCCCTTTCTCTCTCCTATGTCCTCCTTTCCCCTCCCCACCTTCTCCCTACTCTTCACCTTTCTCTCTCTCTTATTATTCCTTTTGCTTCTGTCCCTTATTAACTCTTCTTCTTTCATCCCTATCTCTCTCCCTTTCTCTCCCCTCTGCCTTCTCTCTCCTCCTTTCATTCTTCACTCACCCCTTTCCTCCTATTCCCTCCTCTGACCACATTATCTCTCATTCTTCCGCTCTCTCCTCTACTTGCTCCACCTTTTTCCCTCTTTTACTCCCCTTTCTTCATTCTCTCGCCTCTAATCTCCCTTTTCTCTTCTCTTACTCAATTTATTCCTTTCCCTCTACTCTCTTCCTTTTTTCCTTCTCCCTCCTCTCTACCCACTTCTTCCTACTTGCTCTTTGCTTCCTTCCTTCTCCCTCCCCATTTCTTCTTTCTCTCCATTTTTCAGTGCCATCCCACCTTTTTACCAAACCCTACCCCCTTCAATCCCAGCATCAGAGTCTCCTTTAGGGAATCCAGTCTTCTCATGATATGGCCAAAATATTTAAACTTTAGCCTCATAGTCATACCTTCCAGTGAATGATTTGTCTTGATTTCCTGTAGTACTGGTTTATTAGATCTTGTTGCAGATCCAAAAGCTCTAAGCAGTTTTCTCAAACACCACAATTCAAAGGTGTAAATTATATGGTGCTCGGCCTTCTTTATGGCCCAGCTCTCACATCCCTATGTTACTGCTGGAAATACCATAGTTTTAACTATGTAGACCTTTGTTGGTAGTGGCATATCTTTACTGTTCAATAACTTATCCAGACTTGCCATAGCTTTCATCCTAGAACCAAACTTATTTTAATTTTATGGCTGCAGTCACCATCTGAAGAGATCGTGGATCCCATGAAAATAAAATCTGTCCTTGCCTCCACTTTTTCCCTATCTATTTGCCAGGAACTGAGATTGCTGTTTTCATGATCTTCAACTTTTTAATGTTATGCAACAGGCTAGCTTTTTCTCTCTTCTTTCATCCTCATCAATATGCCCTTTAGTTATTTCTTGTTTTCAGCCATCAGAGTAGCATCATCCACCTATCTGAGGTTGTTTATATTTCTTCCAAAAATATTAATTCCAGCTTTGAATTCTTCCAGTCTGGCCGTACACTTGATGTATTATTCCGCATATAAGTTGAATAAATAAGGTGACATTATAAAACCTTGTCTCCCTCTTTTAACAATCTTGAACCATTCAGTTGTTCCATGTTATGTTCTGACAGTGGCTTCTTGGGCATTATACAGATTCCTCAGGAGATGGATGAGATGGTCTGGCATCCCCATCTCTTTAAGAACTTGCTACATTTTGTTGTGATCCACGAAGTCAAAAGTTTTAGAATAGCAGAGGTATGTTTTTCTGGAACTCTCTTGATTTCTCTATTATCCAGCAGATATTATTATTATTATTATTATTATTATTTCTAGCAAAAATTATGGATTGGAGCCGAACTTGCAGTATCTTAAGCATTACCTAGCATGTCAAATCTGAGGTTTTCATAGTTCACTTCAAAATGGAGATACTCATATTTCATAATGCACCTCAAATTTGCTCATTTCCACCTAATTCAGAATTTGGCTGAAGATGGAAGTAATATTATTCATTTATGTCAATGAATTCTCAATGTACCTCATCTATAATGTATTATTTTCATATGTCAGTATTCACAATATACATCTAATTATAATTCATTTTCAATATGGATTTATCATAATACATTCCAAATCATTAGCACTTTTAAAAAATCTCAAATTATATAGTACTTTAAATGGAAAATCATTTAATTAGCTTTAAATATGAGTTATCACCTACTTTATCCTCCAAAACTAGATTTAACTATAATGCATTGTAAATTAGTAATAATCTTAAATAAAAAATAAAATATTTCAGTAATCCATTTAATTAACATCTCCCAAATCACCTTCATTCCTTTTATTTTACAATATTAAATTATTTTATAAGTTAAGACATTAAATCTTAATCAATCAGTAGGTTTTATAAAGCTAAAAAACTCAATTTAAATTATAGAACTGAACTTTTTTTTAATTAAGCAATTATTATTTTGTCTTCTAAATTTCCATATTCTAAGCAAAAAAATCAGTATCTCTATTTTTCCTTTTGATTCAATTGTTTGTTATTCAAAATCTACATAAATATATTTACTGTATATACTCAAGTATAAGCCGACCCGAGTATAAGCCGAGGCACCTATTTTACCACAAAATACTGGGTAAAATGAGTGACTCGAGTATAAGCAGAGAGTGGGATATGTGCTGCCCCCTGTGTCCCTCTTGTGCCCTCTGTGTCCCCCCTCTCTCTCCCATGTCTCTTCTCCCATCTCCCTTCCCTGTGTCTCTTCCCCCCTCCCTTATCACCCTCCTCAATCCCCCTCCTCGTTCTCAACCTCCTTCCTCAACCTCCCTCCTCATCCTTCCTCCTCATCCTCAACCTCCCTCCTCAACCCCCTCATCCTCAACCCCCTCCTCAACCCCCCCATCCTCAGCCTACCTCCTCAACCCCTTACTCAACCTCAACCCCCCTCCTCATCCTCAACCCCCCTCCTCATCCTCAACCTCCCTGCTCCTCCTCAACCCCCTCCTCAACCTCCCTCCTCACCCTCAACCTCCCTCCTCAACCTCCCTCCTCAACCCCATCCTCATCCTCCCTCCTCGACCCCCTCATACTCAACCCCTCCTCAACACCCCATCCTCAACCCCCTCCTCAACCCCCCTCCTCAACCTCAACCCCCCTCCTCAACCTCCCTGCTTATCCTCAACCACCCTCCACAACTCCCCATCCTCAACCCCCTCCTCAACCCCCCCATCCTCAACCCCCTCCTCAACCTCCCTCCTCAACCCCCCCATCCTCAACACCCCTCCTCAACCTCAACCCCCCTCCTCAACCTCCCTCCTCATCCTCAACCTACCTCCTCAACTCCCCATCTCAACCCCCCCATCCTCAACCCCCATCCTCAACCCCCTCCTCATCCTCCCTCCTCAACCCCCCCATCCTCATCCTCATCCCCCCCATCCTCAACCCCCTCCTCAACCTCCTTCCTCAACCCCCTCCTCAACCCCCCTCCTTGGCACCC
This sequence comes from Discoglossus pictus, assembly GCA_027410445.1. Taxonomy (NCBI): domain Eukaryota; kingdom Metazoa; phylum Chordata; class Amphibia; order Anura; family Alytidae; genus Discoglossus; species Discoglossus pictus. The sequence goes on from CM050164.1 coordinate 267,952,544, forward strand.
GGTATATGCTAATGACGTGGCGTGCATGTGACATCACATGCGCGCCGGGTCAAGAAGGAGTGGAGGACGGAGCAGAAGCAGGTAAGTGAGGGGAAATGGAGAGGGGGAGGTATTTAGGGGGTTTAGAATGAGTAGGGGGGGTTGAGGATGAGGAGGGGGGAGGGAAAGAGACACGCGGGGGTTAGAGAGACACAGGGGGGTAGAGAGACACAGGGGTAGAGAGACACGGGGGGGAAGCGTGACTCGAGTATAAGCCGAGGGGGCCCTTTTTAGCCTTAAAAAAGGGCTGAAAAACTCAGCTTATACTCGAGTATATACGGTACATAACTAACACAGATGTCAGAGCATGGTGCATCAGATCCAGAAGGCACAAAACATAATTTCACAACCCCCCATCCTCATCCTCCCTCCTCAACCCCCCGATCTCAACCCCCTCCTTAACCCCCCTCCTCAACCTCAACCCCCCTCCTCATCCTCCCTCCTCATCCTCCCTCCTCAACTCCCCATCCTTAACCCCCTCCTCAACCCCCCATCCTCAACCCCCCTCCTCAACCCCCCCATCCTCATCCTCAACCCCCCATCCTCAACCCCCTCCTCAACCTCAACCCCACTCCTCAACCCCCCTCCTCAACCCCCCTCCTCGGCACCCGGTATATGCTTATGACGTGGGCGAAAGAGTCATTTTGGATGATAGCTATTTTACCACTAAAGGATGCTTTTACACACTTCCATCCTTTAAGAATATCCAAAAAAATTAGATACAGGGCTTTATTATTAATTACGGTAATTTTACTAAAGTTGTCTACAAATGTAATCCCCAAATGAGCAAAAGAGTTGGAATCCCAATTAAATGGGTAAACATTTTTCAAATATCTCCTAGAATTTAAAGATAAATTAACCGATAAAGTATCCAATTTTTGCAAATTTAATTTGCAATTTGAGATTGTGCTATACTCATTAATCAGTAGCATAAGGGATTTTAAAGATTCCCTAGGTGTGTGTACTTGATAGCACTATATCATCGGCAAAAAGGCTTTATTTTGTGTTCTCTCTTGCCCAACTGGATGCCACGTATATCCAAAGAGGAAAGTATGGCTACTGCCAATGGCTCTATCAACAATGCAAATAGGATGAGAGAGAGGACACCCTTGCCTAGTTCCATTCAATATCCCAAAAGAACGAGAGTGATAACCATAACTAGCTACTGAAGCAGACAGGGCCTTGTAAAAAAGCCCCTATCACCTGAGCTCCACAACTTCCCAAACCAAACCTGGCTAAGGTAAGGTCATATAGTATCACCCTACCCTATCAAATGCTTTTTCAGCATCTAATGAAAGGAATAGGGTGGGAGATTTTACAAATTTTGAATGGCAAATCAAGTTTGATAATTTTCTAACATTGTCAGAACCACATCTGCCAGAAATAAAACCCAACTGATCAATTTCTATATAGTTTGTGAATTACTTTTTGAAGTCTCATTGACAGGATTTTAGCATAAAGCTTAACATCCACATTTAATAATGATATTGATCTATAACTAGAACAATAATGCGGATCTTGTTTGACTTTTGGAATCATAATTATGCTTGCATTAACCATTTCTGGAGGGATGACCCCTCCTGTTTTAATTTCATTAAATAAATCCTTAAGATGACTACATACATTTGCGGAAAAATTAAAAATTTCCAACCCATCGGGACCAGGCGTAGTGTAAGGTTTTAGCTGTTTAATTGCGTCCCTAATTTCTTGATCATAAATGGGGGTGTTTAATTCATCTAACTCTGCTAAGGAAATTGAAGGGAGATTAAGTTGCTCCAGAAATGCCTGTATTTGAGTTTTTGAAGGTTTGCTAAACGATTTATCAATGAATAATTTATAAAGATGATCATAATAGTTTGCAAACAAGTTGGCAATCTCGTAAGGGGACGTGACAATTAATTCGTTTTCCCAAAGATTTCTGTTTGATCTTATTGTTTTATTGTTTTGATGATAAGAGATGTGTTGCATACGCCATATTATCCTGTCAGACAAAAAAGTTCCCCTGATTAATTTTATTAATTTTGTTCTGAATATTCTTGATTTCTACTAATGTGGCATCCATAGGATTCTTCTTGTTCACAGTTTCCAATTTATTCAGACTAAATTTCCTCTTAAGGGCTCTCCTCGTTTTGTTACTTGAAACCTTAATTTTATTTAGGACACCCTTTGAGGAAACTACCCTCATTTAATTCAAAACATTTAATAGACTCTTCCTCAAGAGACTTTTTCCTGGATTCCTCCTTAATGAAATAATCATCCAGTTTCCAGCGGGGACGGTTAACTTTATACAAATTGACATTAAGTTCCATTGAAATGCAAGCGTGATCTGACAATACAATTGATCCAATATCTTAGTGATTTTGTTCAAGGTGTTAATATCAACCAAGAACAGATCTATTCGAGAGTATACCTTGTGAACATTGGAGTAAAAAGTGAAATCCATTTGACCTGGATGAAGCACATGCCATGCATCATACAAATTGTTACTATTAAACCAATTAGAACATTTTAATGAAGAGTTATAGATCCTATGTATATTTTTACATGATTTTTGAGATTTTCTGTATTTTTCTAAGTTCGGTATAACATTGAACTCTCCTGCGATAATCAGAGAACCATGAGCAAACTTATTGATGGATTTCCAGAAGCGATTTAAAAATTTCACCTGGTTCTTGTTAGGGGCATACAAATTAACCAAAGTGACATTATGGCCATTGAATGTTCTGCCCCATAAAATATAGCGCCCATAGGGATCAGATACAGTAAATTCCTCAACTGGAAAATTATTTTTAAACATGATTGCGACACCTCGTGATTTTTTTGTTAAAAGTGGAATAATATTTCAATTTAAAAAGTTTATTACCAAATATCGGGTTTTTGGAATTAACCCAATGAGTCTCCTGTAAGAATACAATGTCTGCCTTTTCCTGCTTGCAAAATCTAAATATCCTATTTCTCTTACCTAGCATCGCAATCAGAGACAGGAGCCTGCAACACACTCGCAGACATTCGGTTCAGTTGAGTTGTGGTCTTGGAATTGAATGTGGCTCTAAGTTTGCAAGTTTTCAATCTTGTTTAGTGCTTTAGGGAAAGCACTATGTACCTTTAATTTTAAGCTCAATAGCAGGGTCCTCCATTCTTTTGCAGTGTGTTTTGTTTTTGATTTGTTCTTAATCCCTGTATAGTGCTACAGAATATGTGGGACTGTTACAAATGATAATAATAAATGATAATAATAAAATCTAAACAGTTCCCCTTTTCAGCACAGTGTATCAGCTCAGACTGGGCAATAGCTATATGGCATATTCATAAATAATGCCTAAAACATTTTGCACATTATAATAAGTAGGATGTTGCTAGTTGTTGGTATCAAGAATAATTTTATTTTTACCCATATGTGATTGCAGTATTTCAATGTTTTTGCTGCTTTCCTTTGTGTCAGTATATTTATGACACAGTTCAGAGGTGGCTGGATTTATGTATTTTTCAGTCCCCATTACTATGTAACTATGTCTGTAAAAATGCTGACAATGGAATTATACTCTGTCAGAATAATAACTGTATTGTTGACTCTTTACATACAGAATATACTGAGAGTCTCAAATTTTGTCTCAATTAGGAACTATGTGCTTCTAACCAACTCTTGTTGTGTCATGAGAATACTAATAGATACAATATAAATAAATGTAGGTGATTTAGAGGTGAGCGAAATACAAATAAAATGCATGCAATGTTCAGTTGGTTTACTTCTGAATTTCATGATTATGTAGTGTCTACTAAAAAAGCAGGTCTTTTTCATGGTGGAACACTGTCATTAAAATGCAATTTGTAGTGGAATAACCTATCAATCACTTTCAGAATGGAGAAACCATACACTCTGTAGTAAAGAACCACATTATAGCATATTGAGTTTTGTCTCTATATATAATGATTATACTCATTTTATAACATTGTGTACAAATGCCTTTTGCCACAGCACATGTATTGATTGGTTTACAATAGATAAACATGATAAAAAGACAAAGACAAAAGAAGGTGATAAAGAAAACAAAGAAAACAAGGAAAACAAGGGAAAAAAATAAGAAGAAATATAGCCATTTAAATTATATTTTCCGTAAATTATATTTTCAGTAAGAGCTGACTTGACTAACATTGAAATGACTGGGAGTACAGGGACGATAAACTTTGGTCAGTCTACTATTGCAGGTAATTTGTTATACATGTAATTAAAGCATGCATTAAACTAACTTCTAATGTTGCAACATTTTGAAAAAGATATTGTAGAATAAAAAAATGTACAAGCTCCCCGAAGACTAATAATCTGTTTACCAAACATTTTTTTTTGCAAGTGGATTAACCATATAATTTTTTGACCTTTGAACTGATAAATACTCAATTGTACTACCAAAGGAGAAATACACATATTTATTTGTTACACCTGTGATATAAATTATCTACATATATGTATTTACATTAGCTCATAGGCAGTTTAAACTTATCATGCCTAAAACTAACTAAATATATATTTGCTAATGTTAATATATCAGCCATTATACACTCAATGGATAATACAGTCATTATAAAATGTGCTAGGTTATAATCATACCTTAGGTTTTGTTAGTAGCTGTTGAAATGAAGCATACTCATTATAATACATTAAATCCTGACTTCTAGCAACCTCTACAAGTTTCAGACATGTATGAAATACTAATACATAGTGAAATTAACTTGTAATTTTCCACTTCTATGCCGGACTCATAACCTCCATAGCTTAATTTTAAAGTACTTAATAGTGTTAAAGTGATATACAGCACATAAAAAAAAACAGAAGTGAAAGGTTCTGTTTCTTCTAATGTTAAATATTAAACTATTAATCATGGGTGTAGGAACTGGGGGGGGGGCGAGGGGACAACCCCCCCCCCCCCCCCCAGATTTCTCAATGTGTGTGTTTATGTGTAGAGAAGCAGTTGTGTGGTATTTTTATACTATATGTGGTATCCCCCCAGTTTGGCTCCTCCTACACCCATGCTATCATAATTCATAATTAAAAGTATGATCCATGTGGTTAAAACTGTTCTGTTTACAATATTTACAACAACTTTAAATCTACCATATATTTTGCTACCATGAACTCTGCTTGGTGAATGTTAGTACCCAGAGTCTCAAGAGGATAGTAATTAGAAATTGAATATTTTTAAACATTTCCTAAATGTACCCAAGGCAAAAAATAACTACCTGTAATTTCAAAAAAAATCCAACACTAGATGGCAGTGATGGCTTATTCAAAAATGTGCAATGTATTTCGTCCCACTTCTTGTTTGTGTTCTGACATTTTTTTAATGTACACATCCAGATCATGATTACTGTTACTACTGCCATGTAATTATGATGTATTTAGGGGCTTTAACACAGTACAATAAATTACAGCTAATAATTAAATATTGAAACTTGAAAGTTTTTCATTTTTAAGTTTAACATCAAATTTCATTTGAAACTTTCTTTACAACTTCCAGTATCTTGATGCATAAATGTGTACCTTTCTTTAATTAAACAGAAACAAATATCTAATCTTAGATTAAAACTTAAGACATAAGACAAATATGTATTTTAGACAATGGGCAGAACTTTTTTTATTTACATTAAGTTTGTTTTTTTTGCTAAATTTATGTTCAATAATATACACACAAAGAAAGAGAGAAAATTATTATGCATTAAAATATGAAATAAAAAAGCATACAGTATTAATTGTGCTAATTTTTGTTTGGGTAATACGCAGTTGAGTCACATTATTATGACTACCAGCTAATATCCGGAACACCTGCCGTGTGCAGCATGAACAGCAGCTAGACAGCATAGTAGTGAGTCAATAAGATGCTGGAAGGTTTGCACGGGTATCTGGAGCTATGCAGACTGCAGTGCATCTGACAGCTGCTGAAGAGCTGGTTGTGTACTTGATGTGCAAGGATGGATAGATAACGCAATCGGCTGAGAGTGCCTTCCAGAAGTGTTAGTGGACCCAGACAATGGCAAGAAAAAATTCCCCAGACCACAACGCTGTGTTCTTCCAACAATGGTTGCAGAGTGGTTGTTCTCTGAGGTTCTGCGTCTGACACAACAATGTCCATCCAGTCGATGGAGAAGAAAACATGACTCATCAGAGAAGGTAATCTTTTGCCAATCAGAAAATGTCCAATTTCTGTACCGTTGTGCAAATTGAAGACGTTTCTGACGATTAACCCTTGTCAGCATGGGTGCAGTGATCATCCGTTTGCTTCGGACGCCCCATACTCAACAGGCTTCACTGTACAGTCAATTTCGATACATGTCTGGTCAACTGTAGCATGTCGGTTGCCCCCCCGCACAGCTTTCCAGCTGACAGTCACCTCTGACATCAATGGCACGTGGTGCTCCGCAGTTTATTCTGCACTCCATTTATTCGCAATGGTGCTGTTTGTACAGTCACGGTACACTTTAACCACAGCAGCACACAAACAGTTCACAAACTCCACTGTTTCTGAAATACTGCCACCCTTGCCCCGAAAGCCAAAGTCGGATAAATCTTGACAATGCTGACAACAATGGTTGAAATGTTTGCAGAATGCTTACATGTCACCTCATATACCCACCAAGTCACCTCACGAGATGTACCGCATTTAATTGACTACGCGCTGCTGACATCAAAAGTAGCCAGTGGTCATAATAATGTGAATAGTCCATGTATAAAAACAATAGTATCCCTCAAAAATAAATCAATGTAATGCCTCAATATAAGCAAGTGTCAAAAGGAGTTTGCACTGATTCTACTTATACAAGACTCATAAAGCAAAATGACTGTGAACAAAAATGCGGAATAAGTCAGAGATGTCATTTTGCAAGTTAAGAAAAATGCAAGCTAGAGATGCAAATTTGCTGAACTCTTAGAACTGGTGTATACTTCACATTGGCAGTTGTAAAGACTGGAGCTGCTTAATGAACTTTATCAAGCTCCATTGACTCAGCAGGAGTGCTACATATTAAATCTCACATTCAAATTTTGGACAGTTCTTTAAGAAAGCATTAATGCAAATGTGAACTGGGCACAGTAAAAGAAAAAATATTGTACACGCTATGAGTTCTTTATATTCAAGAACACAGTTTTGGATAGTTGATCAGTCTGTATAAAAAAATGAAAATTACAGTAATATTCTGAAAATTGAGCAATTACATGTGTTGTTGGCAGTGAAAACAGAATACAATCATCCTTGTAATAGTTGCTTTCGATAGTTAGAAAAAATGCCCATAATATTCCATCATCTACATTATGATGATCTGGTATCTGTGAAAATACAGTGGCTCTTTTAGGTAAGTGAGAATTAGATGTAACAATCTAAAATAAGTATTGGAGCAATAACATTTTCAAATAAAATATGTAGAAAAAAGGTAAACATTCATTGGCAAGTGACATGCATAAATATGAGCAAGCATGAGATTAAGGAGAACTTTACCATCATGTGTGTTTTTACCCAGTAGTTTTCAACTTTGTGGCATATCATAAGAAGAGCAAATATTAATTAATTCAACAGCATCAAAGAAAACATGAATTTTTAATAGCATCTACTATTTGCACTAGGGAAAACAATGAATTTGAAACAATCAATTTTATTAGGGGAAAATTGGTGAAGAGACACATGGGACCTTATATATTGTTTGAGGACACTTGCAGAGAGCAGAGCAAAAACATGCATCTATCACAGCCTATAACTACTGATTAATTACTATATGCACTATTTCATAAAAAGACAAATAGAAGAAGGACCTAAGGGCATGGGGCTAAGACATTAGTGTTACTAGACCTAACCATTAATATGCAGGCAGAAATAACCCAAAAATGATCCAATCCTTGCATAAAAGAAAAGTGAAATGGTCCGACCCTTATAATTGTGAGGAAAATGTAAGATCACATAGGGCCTAGTAATTGGCTAGTAGTGTAATTTAAACCAATTAAAATAAGAGAAAAAGTACTATCTTATAAGTTTAGCCAATAGTCCCCAAACGGTATAAATAAATTTATTGTGATCATGGACAGGAGTGGATAGGCTCAATCAATTTCACTTGAGTAATACTTAACTTTTATTGAAAAGTAATTTTAAAATTGAAAAATAAACAAGCACAATTAAAAAACGACAATTACAAATCTTATGTGCAAAAATGATCTTGTAATAAGGTCAGAATAGGTAATTCTTATACAGAGCTACCCTATGTTACCTTTGTACTTGGTAAAATACAATTGTTTAATAGGAACCCAGGACGGTTGGCAATTGCCGAAAGCTGACTAACTAAGTGTTCCTGGTTGCAGTCTAGTGATGCTTTCATGTGGCTACATTCATATATTTTTTTGATTAGCACTACACCTGAACTACTTATTATGAGAAAAACTAATCTTACAGCACGGCATTTAACTCTGTTACATCGTAAACCAAATTGTCCAATGATGTATCTTATATTGCACAGAAAGAGCTTTCTTCCATCAATCAGGGGAATTCATATATCAGAAAAAGTCAGGAGGCCAATGATATCAAATGGCACCTGAACACAATGGCCCTTATTCAATTGCGATTTGGCCAATTGAATAGTGCTCTAACTAAGCACATAACATATATTTTTTAAATAAGTTTTTAGTTAGTGAAAACCTTGGTTTTGGATAGATGTTTACTAAGTAAAAATGTCTTTAAAAAAAAATGTTATGTGCTTATTTAGACCCCTATTCAATTGGCCAAATTGCAATTGAATGAGGCCCAATGTGTACAATTCTGGGTTAAGCCGAGAACAGCTTTATAATTGTTAGTTCAACCCATTTTATGTTATCCCCTAGGGATCAAAAATCATATGACTCTATAAACAAGCATGTCGTGCTTGTACCATAAATACTTTAGTAGCACTCTCTAATGCTGTATAGCGGTATTCCCTATCTTGATAAAATGCTAAACTTGTCGGTCCCGCTATTTATCCTCTAGCTATCTAGCAGTTAAGTAGCTTTCTTTAATGTTGTATAGCAGTAATCCCTGTCTTGATAAAAGCTAAGCTTTTAGGACCCACTGTTTCCCTACTTCACTGCTAATTGCAGGCCTTGGCAACCCAAAACTTTTGTGGTTCTCAAAGTTCACCTTCGGCGCTCATTACGAGCCCCGATCATTACGAGCCTCTCCCCAGTCTCTGACAACAGTGTCCGTTTCCCCCTCTCTCCGTGCTCAGTGTCTTTTGTTTTTCCTTATCCCCCCGTGTCTCTTTTAATCTCTCTCTAATCTCTCTCATCCCTGTGTCTCTTTCCACTCTCTCCCTCCCTCTCCCTCCCCTGTGTCTTTCTCCACTGTGTCTGTGCTGCAGTTTTGAGTGTCCTCGCAATGAGTGCCTTTGCTTGCATTATTTGGCTAAGTGTTACTGGCTTTGTGATCGTGTTTACTTTCTTGCGCTAAGTGTTACTGGCTTTGGGGTCGTTTTTACTGCCTTAGTCCTTGTTTTCATCCTTTTATGTTTTTTCATCTGCCATTTTTTTTCTTGCTTAGCCGATTTTAGTTAGTCGAAAAACGGCAATTATGGCTCAAATGAACTTGCAACCTCACTCACAGGCTCCCTGGCTCTCCCTCTGTGCTGTGTGTGAGTGTGTAATGTATTCTTTTTAAGTATTTGTTTTTGGGCGGTCTTTCGAGTTTGGTGGTTCGGCCGTCAAAGTCGTAAATTATTGTGTGCCATAAACTATTGTGTGGCTCGCGGTCACTGCCAAACTGCTACATGCTGAGTCCTGCTGACTCTCGGTCCCTGTAATGAGCGTCTTTGGCACTCATTGCAGCTAAGTCCCACGGGCCTCGCGATTAGCGCCTGTTGTGCACATCTCCACCCCTCGCTTCGGGACGTCTGGAAACGTGTCGACAACTCGCAGATTGGCAACTATTATAGTTGATTATTATACAGCATCCAGTGTATCACTCAACGCAGTACTCAAGGGGTTAATACATATCAGGAAACCATATGCACTAGGAACACATGCTCTAATGCATTGTCTATTTAAATATAATATATAAACACAAAATAAACACATTTATATATATTGAATCTATAAATACAAATGTCACATCTATTACATTTGAAAACATAAAAATAAATAAATTATATTTATATCTATAAATATAATGGTTCCTTGTTGCGGTTATGGCACTTGTTCTCACTCAATATAATAATCATGACGTTCCCTTTCCTATTGGTTCCCAGAGCCCCATTTATCATCTGTAAAGCTTGATTTGGGCACTCTCTACACTGCAATCTCTTGCGGATAAGGCAGGATTTACAGATGTGGACTGAGTGCCATAATGTAACGAGTGAAAAGCTTAGCACAAACCTGTAAAATAAGGTAAAAAATGCCCCCCGCAGCTTATTTACGGGTATGCCGCAAATTACACCACTCCATTAGGATGGGGGCCATAGTTACTTACTCCTTATACTGATATAAATATATAAACTCTCCTAGATTACATTATTGTATATGTGATGCTTAAAGTGATGCTGTCATGCTACAAATAAATTATATTCAATATACAGGCAATCTCCAAAATTATGTAAAAGCCATTTAAGACATATGTAAATTCTAAGTAATAAGATATTACTATTTATGTCAGCTTGCCTGTAACGTAAAAGCATGGCTCTGTGCGACTCAATATACAAATGAGTGGCAAAAGTACAAAAAAAGGACAAACATGTTTTCCACAAACTGTTAAAAATGATCTTAATGTATAAGATATTTTAATACATATAAATTACATGTTTGTTTGAGAGGTATTTGTAAAACTAGTATAAAATATGTCATCTAAAAACATAGAGAGTACAATTAAAATATATCAAGTGAAAGTTATGAAAGATACAAATTATATATCAAATCTTACAATTTAATAATCATAATCTATCATTTCTTGGATAGGTTACATCCCAAATGATTGAATGTAACCACTGATGTGTCTGAATTGTCATTGTGCTGAAAATAAGATATAATTATCATGAATTTTGTTCTTCCCATTCCATTCTGTATTTGTGACCTGGTTGATATAGAGTTATCAAATGCGAAATTTGGTATCCATATCATAGAAGTGCATTTTTTTTCCAGTCAACAGCTTAAAGACACAATTACTTATGTTTGTGGAGGACTATAGCTGCATCAAATAAATATGCCAAATAGTGATGTCGCGAACATAAAATTTTCGGTTTGCGAACATCGGACGCAAACTTCAATCAAATGTTCGCGAACCCGGCGAACCACCATAGACATCAATGGGCAGGCGAATTTCAAAACCCACAGGGACTCTTTCTGGCCACAATAGTGATGGGAAAGTTGTTTCAAGGGGACTAACACCTGGACTGTGGCATGCCGGAGGGGGATCCATGGCAAAACTCCCACGGAAAATTACATAGTTGATGCAGAGTCTGGTTTTAAGCCATAAAGGGCATAAATCACCTAACATTCCTAAATTGTTTGGAATAACATGCTTTAAAACATCAGGTATGATGTTGTATCGATCAGGTAGTGTAAGGGTTAGGCCCGCTTCACAGTAACAGACCAATCTCCCCGTTTAATGCACCGCAAAAAAACGCAAACAGTCCCTTTGCACAACCGCAAACTCCCCATTTGCACAAGGTTGGATACCAAGCTAGCCATGTACCGTTCCTTGTCCTCACTGATGTCATTGAAGGTCTCTTCCTCCACCCAGCCACCAAGGGTCCCCGAAAGGTGACAACAAGCCCCCTGGGACGCCTGCTGTGTTTGGTCTTCCACCTCCTCAAAGCCACCTTCCTCCTCTGACTCCTCTTCTTCAGACTCCTCTCTCTGCATTGCCTCTGTCTGCATTATTATAAGGTGTGTACTGTTAAGTAGTACTATTCCTATCGGTTTAATCCCTGTTATGTCCACTATTAGGGGACGTGTATATGGCATTGATTTTTGGAACAGGGAGATGGAAAAAGATGCTTGGTCGGACCTCCTACTTCAAATTTGGAGCACTGCACGTGCAATCTAAGGTGCCACCAGATATGAGTGTCACTGTGCACTGGCAAAAGTTAGAAGAGTAGATGCAATAGGCTTCACACACACGCCTGTAGGCAGGCAATTGCTATTCAATCTATTACAGTCAAAAAAGTGTTGTTTTATTTCACTGAGCCCAATATAAGCTGTGAGCCTGACACAGACAGGCAACTGAAATTAGATTAATTGTAGTGGAAGCTAAATACACAGCCTGGCTATCTATTTCCCTATTAAATCTCCAGCAGCTACACTATCTGTCCTATCACAACGAATGCAGCTTCAGAATGATTCTAAAATGTATGCTGTCCTTCAGATGGAAGGACCTGGAAGGTAGTCTATGCTGCTGATTGGCTGGAATGTGTCTGCTGACTGTGAGGTGCAGGGTCAAAGTTTCCTCAATGATAAAGAATAGGGGGAGAACCCAAAAGCGCATGTGTTTACCGTCCGATGCGAACGCTAACATGCCAAAATCGCCGCGAATAGTCCGCGGGTGAACTGTTCGCGACATCTCTAATGCCAAACAATTGCAAACTGCTTTAAAGCAAAACATGTTTTTCATTGATTTCTGTGTGTCAGTTTAAGTAAGAATTAAATAAAAAATATATCTACGTTTCCCTGTTTTTAACTTCTTTTAATCTAACACATACCAGAAACACACATTACGTTGAGTCATTCTATACACATACAGACTTGTTTTTTTGTTTTTTGCTTTTTATTGGTTACCACACCCGAGAGCTGCCTACATAGGCACCCTGTACTAACCAATAGAAACACTGCATTCAAGTAAGTTTTTTAACACTACACTAACCTTCAATCCAACAGCTGAAACAATACAGGAAGCTACAGCAACACTGGTAAGTTGCATCATTTAATTAAGGAAAGAGAGGTGTGGTTTTGGGGACTAGGGGCCTTATTCAATTGAGCAATTTTTGGTTACTGTAGCCCGCAATGTAAACCGCCTGTAAACTAATTTGCTGTTCAATTGGCGTCTTTTAGCTACCCGCAAACAATCTGCGGGTTACAGGCTGAAAATACCTGTGGTTGTCAAAATTGAAACTCCGACCCAGCTAAGCCTTTCATTTTCAAGCCTGTAATTGTTACAATCGCTATTCAATTGCTACAATATCTCAAGCCCGCAAATGGTTTCACACCCGTTAATGGCAAATATAGAAGAAAATCCTACGAGTACCAGATAGGGCTTGCAAGGGGGTTAAACACCTGATCATGGCACTGTAAATGCAAATAAAAAAGCAATACTGAACTTTAAAAGACAGGGAAAGCAATGAAAGACATTTCAATTAATTGTACAACAGTCTCAAGCTCGCAAATCTGCAATACATTTTTTTTTTTCATGTTTCATTTCCGTGTTATATCAATCTCAGGAATTAAGGAGTTAATACATATCAGGTCACTTACATGAACTAGAACATTTCCTTCATTAATTTTTATTATTTTGTTCATTGCCGGATTGCGAGTCTGATCGCATATCAGACTTCTAAACGCTAATTGATGTTTAACCCCCCATGTCATGATGAATGTCTCATTTACTACTGGCTGTTTCTAAATCAGTAGTTATGGCCTTGCTTAATTGATCATGATCACTCTCTGAAATGCTACTTTCGATTGCATGGTTTACAGTTTAGGCCTTCGGCCAGGTAGTTGCGGGCTTGTTCAATTGAATCGCTCTATAACTGTAGCAAATTTTAAGCCTGCAGACTTACGGTATGAAGGCAACTGCGGGCTTGCATTTGAAAAAGGCCCTAAACCAGAGGTGTCCAAACTCGGTCCTGAAGGGCCACATCCAGGCTTGGATTGAATATATCCTTTCTGTGCACAGGTGAGCCAATCAGGATGACTGAAGAAGTGATTGACTCACTTGTGCACAGTAGTGTTATCATCAAATCCAGGCATGTGTGTTACTCTCCAGGACCGAGTTTGGACACCCCTGCCCTTAGCCTATAAATCCCATGATGCTTTGCTGCAGATACTTTTATACCTGCCTCTCATTGGCCAAAACACATTATGAGTTTTATGCTTATTTAAGCATGGATTTTCAGAGGTGGTAACTCTTCAAATCAACTGCTAGCAAACTAAAGAGATTTAAAAAAAATCTGAGTTTCTTAATGTTTATTTTGGTATTTTTTCATGAAAAAAAAATGTTTTCACACACTACTGATTCTCCTCTATCAGTTGCATTCATAATCCATGAAACTTAAATATGCCTTTACTTATTTTTTCCAAATGATGTACATTTTCTGTTGACATATAAGCTGATATAAAACTGATACATGAAATCTTTAAGAAGCTATCCCCCAACCCAACACAAACACCTGAGAATGACAATTATAGAAAATAATTTTAGTGGATATGATACCTTTTAATGGCTAGCTAAGTATGTGCCACATTACAGTCAGATATGTTGGCAATTTACCCTTTCTACTACACTAATCCCAGCTCTCACACACATCTTTAACCTGCTCCTAAATACTGCCATGTTTCCATCTTCTCTAAAACATGCCATAATTACACCCACTCTTAAGAAACCCTCATCTGACTCTGATGTTACATCGAACTACCTCCTATCTCTCTGCTTCCCCTGGCTTCCAAACTGCTGGTGCGGCTCGTCTATAACCACCTTACAAGCTTTATTTCCTCAGCCCCAACACTCCACTGAGACAGCTCTCACAGAAGTCACCAATGACCTGCTCACCGCCAAGTCAAAAGGTCACTTTCCTATTCTACTTCTTCTGGATCTCTCTGCTGCCTTTGACACAGTTGACCATCTGCTTCTACTCCATATCCTCTCCTCCCTCTGCATTCGAGATACTGCTCTTTCGTGGTTCTCATCATACCTACAAGATCGATCATTAACGTCTTCTCCTCTGGCACCTCTGCTTCTCTTCACCCTTTGTCTGTTGGCGTATCCCAAGGATCAGTCCTGGGCCCCCTCTTCTTCTCAAATCTTGAGAAAGCGTTTACCCGCAAAACGCGCGTTGACTTCCCATCAGACACTGCACACCGACATTCCACGCCGACTTGCTGTGCTGAGGATCAGTGGCTTGCTTTTCCTGGCGAGTGGATACATATATTGCAACAAAAGCTTGCAGCCTGGATACATTCGTTGAACTAAGATATAATGAGATAAGTAACTTTATGACATTTGCAAGGAATCTTTATAGTGATAAATTGATTATAACTGTTAATCAATTTGGACTAAAAACAGAAAGGGACATATTTATTGTCTACCAATTGTAATTGTTTTTGTGGAAATCCTATAGCGAATTATGTACATGTTATGCACTTATAATAAGGTTATTTTTATAAATTAATATGTAGTGATGTTTAATGCTGTGCAATCACATGGAGTTTGTGGAACCAATTGACTGATTCTTGTATAAACACTTTCACATATAATTGGATTTTTCCAATTACTTAGCAAGCACTTTATCTATTTTCTTATAGTCAACACTAAGCACTTTATGTTATTTTAATAGGACTATATATCAGTCAGTTTTTTGTTTTGCACATTCAATGCTTTTGGATGAGTAATTGTATATGTGTGCATATCATATTGTTTTCCACATTAGATATCTATATCTCTATTATCCAGTGCAATTACCACATTTTCTAACTTATGGACGATATGGTGGAACAGTATAAGATATATATGTTTTAAGTATTTTAAGTGCCGTTGTTAATTTTAACATTGATAATAAATTCATTTTTAAATTATTATGATTGTATCTTCCTTAAACTAATAGATACGGGTTTAACAATTAAGTGGAGTGTCTATCCTCTTTTTCTGAAATATCTCCTCACTTGGTACCCTATTAAACTATTTTCAGTTTCAGTATCATCACTATGCAGGTGACACTCAAATCTACCTCTCCGCACCAGATGTATCCCACTCTCTTCTAAAACACGTCTCCAACTGCATCTCTAGCATATCCTCTTGGATGTCCGCCCACCATCTAAAACACAACATGTCTAAGACTGAACTTCTAACCTTCCTACCCTCTACTACAGCTCACATCCCTAATATCGCTCTCACTGGCAATGATGCCATCATCACTCCCACCTCCCAAGCCCATTGCCTTGGGGTTCTACTGGACCCTGCCCTCTCTTTCATCCCTCACATACCGTCACTAACAAAATATTGCCTTCTCCATCTAAAAAAACATATCCAAAATATGCCATTACCTTCACAAGACACAACTAAGATTCTAATACACTATCTCATCATTTCTTGTCTTCTATACTGCAATTCAATTGATTCTGGCCTGCCCACCACCCGCCTTTCCCCACCCCAATCCATAATGAATGCCTCCGCCAGACTCATCTTCCATACACAACGTTCAGTGTCTGCAGCACTTCTTTGTCAATCACTCCACTGGCTTCCCTTTGCCTCCATAATAAAATGTAAAATCATGACCCTAACTTACAAAGCCATCAACAACAGTGCACCCTGGTTCATCTCTGCTCTCATCTTCAAATACTCCATACACACCCTCTTCATTCTGCTAATAACTTTTTTCTTTCTACCACTCTTGTCACCTCCTGTCACTCCCGTCTTCAAGACTTTTCTTGTGCTGACCCTATTCCCTGGAATTCCTTGCCTCGCTCCACCAGATTATCGTCCTTCCTCAAATCCTTCAAAACCTCACTAAAAACACACCTTCCATCCTAGCATGCATAACACTTCTCTCTCCCTCCTGTACCACACACACACCTTAACCTTTAGACTGTAAGTGTGCGAGTTTCAATCCTGCAAGGTGCTTTAGGGAAAGCACTATAGACACTTGATTCCAAGCTCAGAGACAGCGCTCTCCATTCTTTGCAATGTGTTAATTTTAAATGTTCTCATTGCCTGGAATGGATGTATAGCTCTATGGAATATGTTGGCGCATTACAAATGAACAATAATAATAATAATAATAATAATAATAATAATAATAATAATGTCAAGTGGACATGTAAATTGCAATGTATTGATCAAAAGCAAGAACAAAAACAGTGCCGAGTGAAGGCAGAGCTCAGTAGTGTAACATGGCATTCACTGGTGTATGCAGTTAGGTGTAGCTGTAACCTTCAAATTTTCCTCCAAGCCATTACAATCTGAGATACCGGTACCTAGTAGCTACATTATTGGAAGGTTTGTGGAGGCTGCGATTGGAATGGATATGTAGCTAGCTCAAAAATGCTCCAACAGTTACCAGAGAACCATTTTGTGCATCTGCGTAGCAAAGTAGCAAAGGGCCTTAGGACTGAATTGCAAGCTTTCAAGGCTATATAGCCTCTTTATCGAACAAGAGCTTGAGTATGTGGCTTCTCCAGGATCTCCCTAAAAGCTGATACAATATATGTCAGATACTTCTTAAAGGGACCTGGAAACCAAGACAGTTATACATTCAAAGCAGTATATTATGCTCCAGGAGCTACATTTATAAAACAAACACAATGTTAAACATTATCGCTTGCCCTCTTTCAGATGCAACAAAGACAAAATATGCACTAAATTGCCCTTTTCGTGAGCATTTCTCTAGCTATTACATAGCACCCATAAAAGTTCTCCCTGTAAAAGTTACTGTCTCACACCGAGGGAGTATTGCACCTAGCTCTCTAGCGGAAATGTTTGCACACATCCTGCCTTACATATAGGAGACTCCAAACTAGTATCCTAACCCCTAAGATTGGGATCCTTATGCACCTCGATGACATACTAACCCCTACCATAGGGATCCTTATGGCACCTTACAATAACCTCTGACCGCGAACAGAGTTCTCTAATTGGTTCAAAGACTAAGCAATCAAAAAGTACATAATTCAATCAATGCATTCTGATTGGCTAAAATCTTAACAAACCAGAAAATGGGTGGTAGTTCTTAATATTCAAATATATATTAATGGTTATCATATGGCTGACACTTATTTTAGCCAATCAGAAGCCTAGAAAAAAAACTATATAAGGCAAGGGAGTGGTATTTTGTAGTTTTAGGGATGGAAGTTTTTTTTTTAGTGACCCTTTTAACTGGCTGAAAAGAGAATAATAGGGTCTGCAATCAAAAAAAAGAGAATATTTTTTCTATCAACATGGATGTGCCTGCTTATTCAGGGCTTTGGACTGAGGACCAGGGCATCAATGATCATCGCTGGAGGGTCATCACAGAGTTAATCTAACATTTCATTTTCTTTTTGCCATACAAGCCTAATTATTTTTTATTGCATGTAAGTTAATTTTATCATTTTCATTGTAATGATTTAATTTTAATTGTAATTTTGTTTTTTTGCTGAATTTTTTTTTAAATTTTATCTATTTTCTTCTTGCAATGTTTTTTATTTTATCTATTTTCTCCTTGCAATTATTTTTTATTTTCTGTGTTTAGTTTAGTGTAGGCAATTAGGAAGGTGCAGCTTTAGGAAATATGTGTGTGTGTGTGTGTGGGGGGGGGGGGGTTATAGACCTCTGTGGGGAGATAGGGTCTGTGGGAAGTTATACGGACCCCTATAATAGAGATTAGGTTACCATGGCAGTTTGTAGGGACCCAGTGGTACAGGGGTCCCATAAATGCCCATAGGATCCCCCATTTTTATAGGGTAGGATACCATGGGGCCCATAAGGACTCAACTAGTAAAGTGGTTAAAGTTAGGTGCCATTGGGGTCCATAGATACCCCCATAATTTAGATTACGTGTTGGGGCATGGGGGTCTCTATTGACTTCCAAGGTAGATAGGGACAGGTCCTTTGGGTAGGGACTATGCAGGTTTATTGGGACCACCATGGGGCAGTTATTATTTATTTTGTGTGTTTTTGTGTAGTTAATGGGGTTAATGATGAGTTATTGGGCCATCTGATTGCTATCAGGTGCTGAGGGGAACACAGGAATACCCAGGATCATATGGAAATCGAAACAAACACAATACTGGTGTTTCCACAGTTTAAATAAAACTCATTCCCACACTCCAGTTTTAGAAGACTTGCCCTCTTTTCTTTTCTTTCCTTTCTTCTTTTCTTCATTGATAAACCATTTCTCCAATCGGCACTAAGTAAGGTGAAGGAATGGGCAGGTCTACAGATTTAAAAACCCCGCCAGAACCAACGTCAGTGCTTAATCCCTTGACAAATCTGCTTGTAGTAGCAGGGAAACGCGCTTTGTTTAGCATCAAAGTAAGCACAGTATGATATTAGAATTTTTAAAAAGGTGTATGATGCTAAATAATGGGGTCTAGTATCATCCTATGAGACCATATACTGGTACATGTCACTATTGCCTTAACATAAAATAATGATCCTTTTAAAATTACTGCCTGTAAGATAAAGCGCAGCAACAGCAGCGTGAATCATTTCAGTAGCAGTCTCTGTATTTAGCATCAGAGAGAACATCGTATTACGCTACTATTTGAAAAGAAGTGTGATGCTAAAATCAGAAAAGATCATTGGGCAATATTAGTAAAAGACTGAATATTATATTGCTAGTGGTAAATACAATACTAACTGAGTGATGACAAAGTGAGTAGTGCTATATGATCTTGTAGCATTTTTGTAAAATGGAATTGATATAACAAGGCAAAATAAGACTTGTTGGTTTATTAAGTCTGACCTCATAATAATACAGTACTGTCAGTTGCCAAGTACTTACCAGGTCTTAATACAAATTGTATAAAAGTATCATTGAATGGCAACTTTAAAATGCAATTCACTCAGAATCCAAATTTGATTCAATTGATTATAATACTGCGTTAGTTAGCATTATGTTTTCCCTAATTGTATCATTAACATTAAAAGTTATGTTGTAACATATTCAAGTAGAATCTAGTGTGATTGAGGTGGTCTTCCACTAGAGGAACCACTAAAATCATTTATGATAATCAATTTATAGTTTACTCTATTATTGTTTTTCTACATTTAAACAGCAAACTCTTTGCATCACATGGAATAGCAGGATGTAGGCGGAAGGGTCATAAACACCTTGGATTAATTTCTATTGTAGTTCAACCTCTTTCCTGTTGTGATCGCGGCAAGGAAGGGTATAGCTTTAATTTTACATATCATATAACAGCTTTTGGTAAGGGTTTAGCTTGTAATTCTGTAATTACTGGGAAAAGTTGAATTTTCACATAGGGTTTAGCTCATGTGAGCAGCTTCAGGGCTTTGTCAGAACTAGTAGGATTAAGATAGATAAAGAGCTTCTGAAATTCCATATTTACTTTATTTTTTCACAATTACTTTTAAAAATCTAGTCCTGATAGTGGGAACATGTTGTTAATGAGAAAAATACATACAATCTTTATTTTGCTTATTATTAAATATTTCCACTAAATATAATAATAACTAGCGACTTGCCCGTCAAAAAATGACGGCAATGTGATGAATATGTTTGTCAAGTTGTTTAGTTATTAACATATATTTTTGACACTTGTAAGTATTTTAATATGAACGTGTATTTTTGTAAAATGTTGATGTAAAGGTTTTTTAAAATGTAATTTGTATCTGAAGAATTGTTAACTTTAATATACATTGAATGAATAGGAAAGCAAAAAGTAAAAAGCCTTCTTGAAACGTTACGAATTTTAACATGAAGTTTAAAATATATGTAAGCAATAACCTTCAAAGTATATATTTTGAAACTTTAACTTTATTTTTTATGTAAGTTTAGAAGTTGACAAAACATTTGTATAATTTTGAACATTATAAACAGGAACATAGCGCAAACATTTTGTAACCTAATTTTTTATTAAAAGTATTAACATTAGAATGTAAAAACAATTGACCTTTAAATTAATCAGTATTAACATGCAATTTCTATCACAATAATTGTTAACTTGAATATACATTGAATGTAGAGGAAGGCATACAGTAAAACTCTGCTTAAAACGTACGTAATTAAAGTAATTCATTACTGAGCACATAAACTGGCGATAAACATTAATGTAGTTAGTAATCTTAAGATAACAGACAATATTTACATTGTGACTTAAAAGGTGCTTGACCTCTTAACATCGACTTTGTAATCTGTTGAATGAAATAACTTGCAAATATATTTTTTAAACTTGTAACATTAGAAACATTAACATAGTGACTTAACATTTTCACATAATTTTGACTAACAATGCAAGGCAAGTATTTTGTGAGGCGAATCATTCCTAAACAGTACTTTAATTAATTATGACTGAATTAAACAACCAATTGTTATGTATTTTGCAATGCTTTTAAAAAATGTTGGCATCTTAAATTTGTATTCTGCAAAGTTATAGTACTTCATAGTAGACAATGTTTTTAGTAAAAATACGTCCATCTTCTAATAAATCACCTTGACTTTCATTGTTTTCAATGTAAACTTTAATAGCCTGTGGATTTTTGCACCGTGACAACGCAACGTACAATTGACCATGTGCAAAAACTGGTTCTTCTAAGTAAATACCAACAGATTTGAAAGTCTGACCTTGTGATTTATTAATGGTCATGGCAAATGCCATAATAATGGGAAATTGTCTTCTTTGAAGTATAAAAGGGAGACTACTTTCACTTGGTGCTAAATCTATTCTTGGTATGAAAACTCTCTCTCCTTTATGGGTCCCAGTTAAAATTTCAGCATCTATAAAATGGTCCTTTAATTGTTGAACAATTAATCTTGTGCCATTGCATAGGCCTTTTTTGGGGTTCATATTTCGCAGTAACATGATAATTGCACCTTTCTTTAGCTGCAAAATATGTGGTGGCATTCCAGAAGGAGTTAAAGAGTTAATGAATTCAGTTGAAAAGTTTGCCTGACTTTCATTGTCATCAGCAAGTACAGAATCAGCACTGTGATAATTTCTTTGTGGTGCATTATTTTTTTTTAAGATTTCATTATTGAGTATTAATGCATCTTTATTTTTACACGTCAGTATGACTTGGTTGGCAAGCTCAGAATATTCTTCGTTATTTATGCTTCCTTCAAATATTGCCGATATAATATCTTGTTGACAAATCATCTGAGGTGGGATCTCTACAGTGTCGTCAGGTAAATGTAGTATTTTTTCTGTTCTTCCTTCTCCAATTTTAATAAGCCAATCATTGAAATCAGTTTGGCCTTCTGATCTCATATTTTGTTGCAGTTGAAGATGGGTAAAATGTTTCCATACTGTACTTGACTTTATACATGTTTCAATAATGTCTGTTCGATTTCCATGTACAACGACAGGTAATGTTTGTCTGAAATCGCCACCCAACAAAATTACCTTTCCACCAAATGGAAAAATATTATCCATGACTTCACGAAGCAAACGGTCAATACATTGGAGGGCATAGCATGACATCATTGTGGCCTCATCTATTATAATTAATTTACATTTCTTCAATTTCTTTGCTTGTAAGGATGTCATGCGAATATCTGACACTGAATTTTCCAAAATAGGCACTGGCAGTTTGAATCCACTATGAACAGTTCTTCCACCTTCTAATAAAAGTGCAGCAATTCCAGTAGTGGCAAACGCCATTGCTATTTGTCCTTGTGCTCGTACTGAACTCATTAATAAATTGTACAAATATGTTTTCCCTGATCCGCCAGGTCCATCAAGATAGAAATAACGCTCTGTCACCATGTCATCATCTATAGCATTTTTAATGGCATGAAATGCTTGCAATTGTAGTGTATTTAAAGTTGCAAGTCTTTCTTGTGTTCTTTCTGCTTGTAGTTGAATGTCATAGTCTTCAAAGTTAATGTCATCTATTAGACCTGGATCAGGCAAATTAAAACTTGCACAACTTAATCCATGAGTTAAAAAGACTTCTTGGATTTCCATTAACGCTTTTAAGTGTGCAATGGGTTCATTGTATCGTCGCATAAAGTCTTCAGCCATATTACTTTTAAAAGTCTCCCACAAAGCTAATGCATTTGGAGCATTTGAGAAGATACAAATAAAAGCAAATTGTTCTCTCATCTGTCGTGGCATTTGACATTGTGCTGCTTCTTCTAAGCATCTTTCCCACTCTGTATCATCAGCGAGTAAGTTTCTATTTCTTGCAGCTAAATGGAAGGATTCATATACAATGTCATTAACAGTTCTTAAGTGTTCAAAACTTTGTGCTCCTGGAACATTTAAAAGTAATATCCGTAAGCAAAATCGTTCAACATCTCTTGGACTGACTGTGTAAATTCGTGGAATTATTTTATTGCCTCTGGTTTTTCTTGCTCTCCATAATCCATTCACAAAAACATAGTGATATGGAATTTCAATATATAAGTATTGTGTTGCTTGAGCATCAGTGGAATTTAATGCAAACCATGCAGTTAGTGTAGTGTGACGATCTTCACTTTGGGCCAATGCATTCATTTCATGTCCAGAATGGAAATAGACTAAATGTCGTTGTGGCAAATGTACTGCTAACCTATATACTGCATGTGATCTATCATGCATTTCAAATTTTAGAAGCCGCCACATAGCTTCTGGCGCACTGACATAGCGAGCATCTACATGAGATGCAAGTTCATCATGTACTAACTCACTACTTTCAGGGTTGTCTGCACTTTTGACGACTACAGTAGCTGCATCGTAACCTTTGTAAATATATTTGTAGACATATTTAATGGATTTGATGGAAGTGCAGGCTTCTACGTTGATGTGGGCGTTGTACTTCATGAGTAAATGTGGATTGTAGGGTACTACATATCTATTGTCCACTTTTTTCCCACGAATAATGGCACTATCTCCTTCTCTTCTTTTATAAAGTGGATATCCATCACAATTGGCATAGGTTTTGTCTCTATAATCTTTGGGAAATTCTTTGGAACATTTATTATTTTCCATACATGGTGATTGTGGATTAAGGTCACCACAGGGTCCATGAATCATGCGATGAGTAACAATCTCATATAGTCTACCATATAGTTCTGGATCTGGTAGTTCAGCAACAATGACTGCATCCACTTTGTCCGAAGTATCTAATTTATCTTTTTCTTGAAGTATTATTAGAAGATGTGCATGTGGAAGGCCTCTTTTTTTAAATTCAATGGTATATACATAAGCAAGACATTTGCCAAATAACTGATTTATAGTGAAGTCACGTATTAATTCATTTAATTTAATCTTAAAAACTCTGGCTACTAAATCTGGTCGATCTGAAGCAGTTTGTCCAAGAAGTAGATTTAGTGTAATTTCTGGCCATTGTGGATTACATGTAAATGTCACAAATAAATCGGGTTTGCCAAATTTTGTCACAATAGCCATAGCATCATTGTATCTTTCTCTCATATTCCGAGGAGATCCTTGAAAGGAAGATGGTAAAATGATGGCTTTGCCAGCTGTCATGTCTCTGCTTGTAGCCACGTCAGCAACATAGTCCATGAGTCCAGAATATTGTTCTACACGGAGTTTATCTTGTTGATATTTGATAAAGTTTAAATTATTTGCCTCAACTTGCAAATATGAATCAATAATCCATTGTTGTGTTAGTTTCCCACCACATAAAATTGGATTAAATACATTGCGAATGGCAATTTGAGCTACTTTAAATTCAAGCATAGAAACATTATTTCGGATTCTGGCTTTAGCATTTGGGTAACTGGGAAGAGTTAATTTTGGTTGCCAACCTGCTTCTCCGTGTGGGAAAAAGATGGGATATGTCATTGGATCTAAATTTGGACTTAAGATACTCATATTAATAAACGGTTGGTCCTCATTTCTAGGATATATTCGTATGTCTCTTTGAAATGGTGGTTCTCCTTCATCATTGTGAAACACCATTGCAACCTCATTTGTTGTTGGCAAGTTATAACGACGTTTATCAGTATGTCTGTCTCTTTTAAGCACCATATTAACCTTCGGCATTGGTAATTGATGTGTTTGTGAATGAAGTAGTTGTTCATTTTCTACTTCTGCCAATTTTTTATAAGCTTTACTGTAGGGATTGTTGTCCATAATGTTATTTAGCTCTATGAAAACAGTGGGTAAGCATTTTTTATTTTCTTCCATCTGCATACGTTGGTCAACAGCTTCCATTGTATCTAGGACATATAGTTGAGCGAATTTTCTTTTATTTCCTTCCTCTGGATGTAAATGGGAAGTGCGATGATAAATTTGTCCTTGGACTTTAAAACAGTAAGGACCATGTCCTGGTACATTAGCAGCCAATGTTGCC
This sequence comes from Discoglossus pictus, assembly GCA_027410445.1. Taxonomy (NCBI): domain Eukaryota; kingdom Metazoa; phylum Chordata; class Amphibia; order Anura; family Alytidae; genus Discoglossus; species Discoglossus pictus. The sequence goes on from CM050164.1 coordinate 267,977,743, forward strand.
CCCATAGATGCAAATGATATGGCACTATTGTAGGATCTTATGTTTGTCTTAAAATTTTTGTAATTTGGAAAAGTAGGTTCAGTCAGAATATTTAGTAAATAGGTTGGAAATTGTTTCCTTTGTGGAAGTTTGAACTTTCCTTTTTGACAACAACTAATAAATTGTCCATCTCGGGGTCTCTCCTGTTTAAAATAATAAGCCTCACAAAATTGACATTGAGTAGTCATGTCCCCACAACTATGAACCTCTACTGCTAAAGACTTCATTAAAGGACAATTTGCAATGCATATTGGATGTTGACTTTGATATTCATCAGATGAAAAGTCATGAAATGTTTCAACAACAGGTTCTAAATGTTTAGTTTTTTTCGTAGATTTTCTTGGTATATGTTGGACTTGTTCGGTTGAAATTTCCTGTAAGTTTTTAGTAAGAGTTTGTAAATGCTTTTTTTTGGTAGTTTTTTTTTTTTGGTCTGTCTTGACTGGTATGTTGTAAAATGTCATCTGATGTTTTAGGAACAGTTTGTAAATGCTTTATTATTTTTTTATTTATTTTGGTTGTATCTTTCATTTTTGCAGCGGATATTCTTTTATTTGCAAGTCTTTTGCGTTCTTTTTCTCTTCTAATTTCTTTCTCCTCCGGTGTCTGCTGGGCGGCCCATCTCTCTTGTCTTTCTCTAGTTTGACGTCTTTTCTTCTCTTCTTTGGTCTCGTTATCAGCCATATTAATCTGTAAACGGAAACAAATAAATGTAATTGTGTATATTTAAATTTGTAATTCCTGTTAAAGATGATTGTGCACAATTGTTGAAATAAAAGGCAAATCATGAATGTATCATTGATATTTAGTTAAATTTATAATTCCTGTCTTCAGTGGCTCAGAATTTTTCCAATGGAATACTGCTGTAAATAAGCATGTAACATATTTATTTAAAATAATGGTTTTATTTATTAAAAACTTTGTTTGTGGATAGATATTTACCACTGCAAAACTTCTTTGCTGAAAAAAAAAGTGATGTGGTTATTGAGCTATGTATTGCATAGTAGCAATTTAAATAAAATAAGGGAGATAGTAAATTAAATAATTTATTTTTCTGTTGAGACGGATGCAACTGAAACCAGTTTCTTTAGTGTTATTCTTTAGTAGTTATTATAGTTTACCTTGGTTGAAGTGTGATTTAAATCCGAATGTTTGTTGGTCCTCGTTTCAAAATCGTTGTCCAATGGTGTGGTCCTCTGTCGGAAGTCCTCGTCCGATGGTGTGGTCCTGTCGCGATAGCCCCTGTCCGATATTGTGGTCCTGTGGCGATATCCCTCGTCCGATGTTGTTGTCCGTTGGTGAAAGTCCTCGTCCGATGGTCTGGTCCTGTGTTGAAATTCCTCGTCTGCTGGTCTGGTCCTGTGTTGAAATTCCTCGTCTGCTGGTCTGGTCCGAGTCCTCGTCCGATGGTCCGGTCCTGTGGAAAAAGTCCTCGTCCGATTGTCTTCACGCAGTATCTGTTGTAATGTAAAATAGAAAATGTTGTTTGAGTGAAATGTCTTTTAAATAAGTAAAAAATGTATTAATTTTGCTGTATTGTATCAGTTATGTTTATTTTTTTTTTTAAATTTTTTTTTAACTTTCTGTACAATGCCAAGACTTTTGTTATTCTTATTTAAGGTTCTTAGTAAGGCTTGTGGGTTGTGATATATTACATAAGAATATGAATTTATTTTGCTATGTGTTTATGTTAGTTTTTGTACAATCCTGTTTTGTGCGCACCACTTGTGGTATACTTATTTAACCTTTATTTGGATGGTTATAGTTAGTGAAACATGAAATAATATAATTAATGTAGTTTGCTATGTGTTTGTGTTAGTTATTGACAATCCTGTTTGGTGCACATCACTTGTGCAAAACTAATTTCTTCTTGATTGTACAGGTTATAATTTGTTAAACATTAAAGAAGAATGTTAATATAGTTTGCTATGAGTTTGTGTGCTTTTTTATACAATGCTATTAGGTGCACAACACTTTTGTTATACTTATTTTTGGTTATTTGTAAGGCTTATAGGTTGTTAAACATTTAGTCCCTCATTCAATTGCGATTTTGCCAATTGAATACGGCTCTAAATAAGCACATAATATATATTTTTTAAAGAAGTTTTTAGGTAGTGAAAACCGTGCTTTTGGATAGATGCTTAATAACTAAAAACTTCTTTAAAAAATATATGTGATGTGCTTATTTAGACCCCTATTCAATTGGCAAAATTGCAATTGAATGAGGGCCTTAATAAGAAAATCTGTTTTGTGTGTAGCAGTTTGTGTGTCATTGAATTGCGATTTGGCTAATTGAATTGTGCTGTAAATGAGCACATAGCATATTAGCATATTATTTAAAATAATTTTGTAGTCATTGAAAAACTGTATTTTTGATATTTTTTTATTAACTAAAACCTTAGTTTTAAGCTATTGTTATGTTGTTATTTAGAGCCCTATTCAATTGGGCAAATTGCAATTGAATGAGGGCCTTTGTGTGTACCATATGTTGCATAGTTTGGCCCTCATGCAATTGCATTTTTTACAATATAATAGTACTGTAAGGCCGTAATTGAATTGCAATGTAGAAATTTGAATAGGGTTGTAAATAAGCACATCACATATATTTGTTAAAATAGAGTAAGGGCCTAAAAGTTCTTATTTATAGCCATATTTAATTTTCCAAAATAGCAATTGAATAAGGGCCTTTGGTTACTGCATTTGTTATATTGTGAGCTACTTATTCAATTGTGTTTTGGCCAATGGAATAGAGCTCAATATCAGCACAGAGCATATGTTTGTACGGAATTTTGTATTTAGTGAACTTGTATCCAAAAGGAACGTGTTCACAAAAGAAAAATTTCCTAAAAAATATGCTCTGTGCTTATATAGAGCCCTATTGAAATGGGCAAATGACATTTGAGTGAGGCCCTTGGGCATTAAAGACATATAGGTCCTCATTGAATTGCAATTTTGCCAATTGAAGAGGGCTCTATATAATTACATAACATATTTATTGAGCAAAGTTTTTAGTTATTGAAAACCTTGATTGTGGTTAGAAGTTCATTAACTAAAAAGTTCTGTTTCCAAAATATGTTATGTGCTTATATAGAGCCCTATTGAAATGGGCAAATCACATTTCAGTGAGGCCCTTGGCCATTAAAGACATATAGGTCCTCATTGAATTGCAATTTTGCCAATTGAAGAGGGATCTATATAATCACATAACATATTTATTGAGCAAAGTTTTTAGTTATTGAAAACCTTGATTGTGGTTAGAAATTCAGTAACTAAAAAGTTCTGTATAAAAAAAATGTTATGTGCTTATATAGAGCCCTATTCAAATGAGGAAGTTGCAATTGAATAAGGCTCATGGTTATTTCTTGTTTATACTTAATACTTTACCTTGATAGAAGTTTTGAATGACAGACGGTCCCCTCCTGCCAATCTTAATCCGCCGGTCTTCTTTTAGTGTCTGTTTGAAAAAGAAAGTGAAATAGTTATTTGTATATTTATAATTTGTCATCTAGCAAAGCATGTCCTTTTGAGCATGTAATGTGTTCTTGTATCTTACCTCTTCAAATTTGTTGGTGTTCTTTAAAAGGGATTGTGCTTCACAGTGCACGGTGCAAATTGTTGAGAGACGCTGTTGATGCAGAGTCTGTTTGAATATGAAACGAAATAGAAAGATTCAGCTTTATCTGATGTATTGAATTGCAGTAAATTAATTCAATTAACCTTATTTTTTGTTGGGGGCTACACACATATGTCACATACATGAAGCACATTACATAGTTTAATGTAATTATTTTGTGTACGTGTGACATATCAGTATACATGAGTCAAATTAAAATGGTTAAATTAACATTATATTTTTTTTTTCCAACACACATAAATGTGTGTGTGTGAGATGTAACTATAGATGATACACATATATGTGCGTGTGACATATCAGTATACATGACATATAATGTCATTAAAATGTAGTTGTTTACTGATTTTGTTGTAAGCTAATTTTGTTGCATTGGTAATACACATAAATGTGCGTGTCACATGTCACTATACATTATAGACATATATGTCGGTGTCAGATGTCACTATGAAGGGGCAATACACAGAAATGTGCGTGTCACATGTCACTATACATTATAGACATATATGTGCGTGTCACATGTCACTATACATTATACACATATACGTGCGTGTCACATGTCACTATGAAGGGGCAATACACAGAAATGTGTGTGTCAAATGTCACTATACATTATAGACATATATGTGCGTGTCACATGTAACTATATATTATAGACATATATGTTGACATATATGTGCGTGTCAGATGTCACTATACATAAAGCTCTGTTTAATTTTGTTTGGGAGCCTATACACATAAATGTGCCATACATGATGACTACATAAATCCTAGTTTATTTTTTTATTTGTTTGACCTGACCTGATAATAAAATGTAATATATTATAGCTTACCTGTCAGTTGTAATTTGCACAATGTAAAGTAGTAAATTAGTAAAGAATTGTCTTCTCAAGTAAAAGCAGCAGTTATCTCAGAAGTCACTCCGTTGATCACCTGAGGAGAAATGTATTTTTTAGTTGGAAATAGCCAGTATTTATAAACTTGTAGAAAGTTCTGGAAAGTGAGACCGTTAGAACGCAATACGCATGCGCTATTTGCGTTCCAGCTTACAATTTGCGTTCCATCCGCCATTTTAGGCGTATTACTGTTCAAAATGGTGTTTAATATGATTGTGATACGTTCCGCATAGTATGTGTTTCATTATTGCGAGTAAGTGTAGTGTAGTTACGTCTGAAGCCTCGTTTTCGTTTTGTTCGTCGGCCATTTTTTCTCTCGCTTAGCGATGGTATTAGTGTCTAAAGTGTTTATTTTGATTTAAATGTAGGTGTAACTTGTTTTTTTGAGGTGCTGGCTGGTTCCTCTTGCTGTAGGTAAGCTTTTTATGTGTTTGTTGTGTGTCTTTGTTAAGTTTTAAATGTTTGTATGTCGGCGTGTTGCGTCCGATGTTTGCGAAGTCGTAATGTGTGGTAACGTGTCTCGTATGGTGTTTGCGTGTGTAGCATGGTGTTTGCGTGTGTAGCCTCGTTTTCGTTTTATTCGTCGGCCATTTTTTTTGTCGCTTAACAAAGTATTTAGTGTCGAAACTCTTTTATTTTGAGTGCAATTAAGTTCTAAGTTGCATTTTTGAGGTCCTGGGTGCTTCCTGTTTGTGTAGGTAAGGTTTTTATGTATGTGCTGTGTGTATGTATTGTGTTTGTAATTTTGTAATGTTCGCGAGTTGCGTCCGAGTGTTGCGAGGCCGTAATGTGTGTGAACGTGTGTCGTATGTTGTTTGCGAGTGTCGTAATGTGTTTCAACGTGTGTCGTATGTTGTTTGCGAGTGTCGTAATGTGTTTGGACGTAAACTTTTTTTTTCAAGGGTCGCAGTTGCTGCAACTGAAAACCTCGCTTTGCGAGGTCCTCAGGTGCTGGCATGGAGCGCCTGCGGCGCTCCAAGCCAGCAACTGAGGCCCTCGCTTCGCGAGGGTCCTCAGTTGCTGGCAAGGAGCGCCTGCGGCGCTCCAAGCCAGCAACTGAGGCCCTCGCTTCGCGAGGGTCCTCAGTTGCTGGCAAGGAGCGCCTGCGTCGCTCCATGCCAGCAACTGAGGCCCTCGCTTCGCGAGGGTCCTCAGTTGCTGGCAAGGAGCGCCTTCGGCGCTCCATGCCAGCAACTGAGAACCTGGCACAGTGCCCTCGCTACGCGAGGCCCGCGACTCGCTGCGCGAGCCGCGGCCCTCGCTGCGCGAGTCGCGGCCCTCGCTTCGCGAGGCCCGCGACTCGCTGCGCGAGCCGCGGCCCTCGCTTCGCTAGGCCCGCGACTCGCTGCGCGAGCCCGCAATGTCTCCACAAAATGTATAGTTAGATAAAAAGGAAGCAAATGGATGAAAATGGAAAGCAATCAGGATATTCTATGATGTAGCAAATTGTCACTACCATGCCATTCCATATATATATATATACAAAGAGAAGAAAAAAAGCTCCCCACTACTAGTTTATTGAGACATGTTTGGGGATAAAGAAATCAGTTGAGGGTAATTTATTTTAAAACATTGTTAAGATACGCTTTACTTCTCTGTCAGCATGTCTGTCAGATCCTGAAAGATTCATTGGATGATTATGCACATTGGGGATACAGTAATTGTAACCACCAAGTGGTATCTGCTATGTAACAAACGTTTGTCAGACTTATGTTTTAGTCAGAGAAAATAACTACGGTATTTCATGATATAAACATATGTATCAGTGTTTGAAATGTTTAGATTACTAAAACTTTTTTAACTTTTTATATTTTATTCTCCTTTTTAGGATTTTTGTGAAAATAGTGTTATTAGAAGTCATTATTTAAAATGTGTTCTGTAAATTCACAATTGTATGTCATTTATTTTGTAATAATATTTTAATATGTTCTTCCTATTTTGAATCATTATTTTCTTTAATACTTCTTTTGTTCCTTTTAATAGTCTTGAAATGTATTGCTGATATTTTCAACATAAACCCCAACACTCTGAAGTCTTATTAGGTAATGCTTTTACTACGGGTAAATGATGGCTACCTTTAAGTTCAGTTGCATAGACTCAACTAATAAAATATTATTTCTTTTTAGCAATTTACTAGAATTTCATCCCATCTTCTGATGAAATCTTAAATCTTACAGTTTTAGTGGGATGAATATTAAATCATAAATCCCTAAGTAATTACATCATGAGATTACATTTTAATTTCTGCCTCTACATAAGTGTAAGGAAGGGAAGATACCATACGGGTTAATACTTGATTTGGAAGACGATGCAAAGAAAGATAATTTTGTTTTGTTGACCACAATTACTTAGTTTGATAATGTTTGACAATCTTAAGAGTGATTGTTTGCATCCCTGTATATCATAATGAGGAGTTTATATTATTCATTAGCAGTCATTTAAACAAGGTAATGGGAAGCCATATAATCAACAGTAATTCAAACTACTGAAATTGTTGACTGACAGTGTTCTAAACAGCAATTTCTGTACAAGCAAGATTGATAATATAGGTAGAATATGTTTAGTGCAATCACACATGTATTTAGGTTAAGAATAATACATAACCCTCATAACAAAATAATTAAATGACAATTTGGTGTAATGGATAAGGGAAACTATACTATGCAAATACTATACTATTAATAAGTAATTAACAACTAATTAATTAATAACTAATCCGCATATTGCAGATCAGAGGAGATCTTAAAAGGTTGAACTTGATGGACTGAAAGCCTTTTTTCAACCTCAATTACTATGTAACTATGTGGTCTGGAATATCCCTGTTGATATATCAGTCAGGAGTAAGGTATGTTACAGTAGGCAAATTACATAATTTGCATAATTAAGCCTATTTACAATTAAGGTGACAAGAGTGGAGGTTCCAGATTTGTTATAATTTTAAACCATAGTTAATAGCAAGTACTTTGTTAATTGAATGTTATAAAAATGCATTTTCCTACATTGAAGTTTTACATTTTTACCCACCAGTTAGCCTTTAAGATCAACCCCCAAACAAAGGAGGTGTTTATTGAGCCATCACAAATGCTGTAATGGGGAGAGATATTTACTAAACATTCACAAGGGCTGTGATGAGGTATAAAGGCCTGTGATTTCAATTTTCCCCATAGGAATTAGAGCATATTGAATACAGTGATGCATAACACAACCACTGTAGTATTTAAAAAATTCCCTCATCATCACAGTCCATGTAAATGCTTATAAATGATTCCTCAAAGAGTCATATCTCTTGTTAATACTATATCATTACCACTTATTGCTGATTAACCCCTGGCGCCCATAGTCAGGCCATACTCAAACCCCAGGCAGCCTTTTGGTGTGAACAATTAGCAATTATTGTAAAAGTTTCTCATTAACAAGATATGTGACTTGTAATTTGTGGGTGGATCAGAAAGGATCACTGGTAGTGTATGTTTAGATAATAAAAAACTGCTTAGCAACTGAATGCTATAAAATGCATTTTCCTACACTATAGTATTAAATGATACAATATTTTGAACCACCAATGTGTCATTTTAATCTCTGTTAGATATAATACTAATAAATGGCGGTATCTGATGATTCTTCTATCTAAAATACATATAGGGACCATTTAGATGGTTGAAAGACACATGCAAAAGGTGTTTTTCCTTTGAAAAATCACTGATTATTGACAAACTTGCAAGAAACTGCTTGTGAAAGAACTTCCAGAAACATGGAGACTGTGAGCCTCATAAAATTCAAAAATTGCAAGAGTTAAAGATTGATTTAATCAAACAAGCCCGTAAATACAGGGCTGAAGGCTTAAAACTGTAAACCCTGGTTTTGCATGTAACACTTCCAGGTAGCCGATCATATGAAGGGCGCCAAAGTTGCGCAAGCCCGTAATTACTGATCCTGTCACAGCCCAATGAACCAATAGGAACAGGAGAACACCAATCAATGCTTCAGGAAACGACTTTAAAAGCTAATGGAAACCGTAAGTCCCTGACAGTGCTGTAACTGAGAAAGTCACCCCACAGAACTAGGCATCAGTGGGTTTCTGAGCTTTGGAGAGAGAGAGGGAGCAGTATTGTGAGTTATTTTGCTATTTTGACTACTAAGATAAATTAACACTTAATTTACAATACACATAATTACTAATATCACATAATTTATACATATGGATTAATACCTACACATAGATATAAATAGTGTTATGCCAAAGCACATCTATACCCCCCATACCCTTACCTACTCCCTCCACCCCATACCCATAATATAATATACCTAACGAACTATATGTAATTGTTAATTGTGTGTTTGCGGCCCTTTCCTGATGTGTTGGAATAGATTAGTGTGGTGAATGTAATTTGGCCACCATTTCTATTCCCAATCTAGATCTGTTGAGTGAGATGTATATAAGAATATCTTTTTATTTTTAGGGTCCACATTACAGCCTCTGTGACAGAGAAAGGCATAATATGGCAGGCAGTTTCATGTTTTTGTATTGCAATTTAAACAAGTAGTGTATCTTTAAGTGTTTTATGCATCTTGCAGCCACACTTTTTATATTGGCAAATGCAGGACCATTCCAACATATTAGAAAATATTCGAAAATAAAATATTTTTTAAGGCCTATTTGTTCCTTGGGGGTTGTTGTGCAATTAATTATAATGCCTTTCATTGCTTTCCCCATATTTTAGAGTCCAGTAGTGTGTTTTTATTGTCTTTTGCAGAATTCAGAACTAGTCTGTAAACCATTTGCGAATCCTATTTGGAATTCGCAATATAAAGGCTACATTTGCCATTTGCAGGTTTTTTTATAACATAAATTTTATTGAGAAGTTCTGGAATTGCAATGACAAAACGAAAAGAATAATGAAAAACATAGTCCACAAGTTGTCTTATAACTGACATCTTACTGCTAACATGTTGTAACCGTTCCATTTAAAAAAAATTCTATTACAACTCTTTTTCATATTTTTGGTGATTCTGTCCAACTATATTCAAACTAGTTTCTTAATATTCAGCAATATATACAGCTTATAAGGTCACATTGATCAAATTACAGTAATTCACATTTCCATGGATGAACCTGAGCAGCAAGAGATATGATAAAAGAAAATAAAATAGAAAGAAAACAAGTAACATTATATAAAACATATGGAGGAGTGTCTTCCCCCAGTAATTCCCTGCTCAACCAATCTTAAGGTAACCATCCTCCCCCTCTGTACCTTTGGAATACTGAAGAAATATCTCTCTGGGTCCTCTCACCACCTCTTCCCGTCCGTTCCACACTCCACTCCCCAGCCGCACATCAGGAATGGCTTCTTTATTGTGTTCCCTTAACTTAATTATTATATATTACTATCTGTGAATAAAATCCAGGGTTCCCAAACCTCCAGAAAGCAGTGATGTGTATCTGATATGATGTGGGTCATCCGCTCATTGATGCAAATAAAATTTATTTTGTTTGTTACTTCATGGAAATTAATGTCCCTGCTCTTCTATCGTCTTGCGATGGTATTCTTAGCTGCTAGAAATATCAATTGGGCCAGTTTATTCCCCTTCCTTCCCAGTTTTGAGAAGCGTGCTCCCAGGAGACAGACTGCTATTGATGGTTGGAGTGGGGTTTTGAGTATTCTTGAGATTAGACTGGTCGTCTCAGACCAAATTTTAAATACCTTAGGGCAGCTCCACCAAGTGTGTATGAAGTCTCCCCTTCCTTGGCACCCCCTAAAATATATATCTGGGATTGTTTGGGATATCTTATTTAGTCGAACTGGAGTTGTGTATGCCCAGTGTAAAATCTTAAGAGAGGTTTCTAACAAACTATAATTAAATGAACCCTTCGATAGGTTCGATAAGGATTCAGCCCATTTATTCCCATTCCAATTTTGTCCTAGGTCCCACTCCCACTTCGATACAAAGGAAGGCCTCCAAGTGCTTGGAGGACTATTGAAGATTTTGTATATTGACACTTATTTTAATGTAATTGAAAAGTTCCCGGTGTGGTACCTCAAAGTTCCTAATCATGGATTCTGAAGTTCTCATAAAACCTCCCTCAAACCAAGCCCCCAGTTTATCTAGACCATGAGAAGTCCAATATTCCTTGGACTCTGCAGTGATGGTGGTTGATAAGGAGGGTGATGTAAAGATTGATGTGAGGGGAGATACCGGGTGAGTCAGTTTGTATTTCCTCCTAGCCCAGATCCAAACTCTCAGTGTAAACTTAGTTATGGGATTCTGTATTCTAGAGTAAAAAAACTCTTGCACCTGGAGCCCACAGTATAATACCTCACATAAGCGGGGCCATCTGCAACTCCTCTACAAAGACCCAGTTTGGTTGAAGTGGAATGGAGTGAGCCAAGGAGACAGAGGCAAGCTGGGCTGCTCTGAAGTAATTCAGGAAATTAGGACAAGATAGACCCCCCTTGGATTTATGTACGTACATCGTTTTTCTCCCTATCTTAGGGGATCTATTTCTCCATATGAACTTAAACACTTGGGTCTGGAAGCGGGCCAACTCTGTATTTTTTATCTGGATTGGCAGCGTCCTGGCAAGATAGAGCAGCCTCGGCAATATGTTCATTTTAACCGTGGCTACTCTGCGCCATTTGCAGGTTTGACCGCAATTGTGTCCTTGGGGAATTGTAGCAAATAAATAATGATTTGCGATTGTAACATTTGCAGGCTTGAAAGATCAAAGGCGGAGAAAGGACGGAGGTACCATTTTGACAACTGCAGGAATTTTCAGCCTGTTGCTCGCAAATAGATTGCGGGTAGCTAGAGGAGGCCAATTAAATATTAGTAACTTTCGCTGGCTATATTATGGGCTTTGCGATTTTGACAATTTAATAGGGCCCTATGAGCCTCATTCAATTAGCAAAATCACAATTACTTTAACCGGTATGTAGACCATAAATGTAACAGATATTCAATTGGCTACATTTAGCAACTCGCAATCCAATTGCGTGTTATATGCTCAAAACCAAAACGTATCTCTGTCCTATCTCCTCTAATTGATTTTTTAAATGTTAACAGTACCAAAAACGCAAAATCGATATTCAATTACAACAATTCAACAAGCCCTCCAACTGCCTTCAAACCCGTAAATGGCATAAAAAAAATGTTTGTATACCTGCAGCAGCAAGTAAACACGCACTACTGTCCTCTAAAATACCGGGAAAGCAATGAAAGGCATTGGAATTAATTGCGCAACAGTCTCAAACTCGCTAATCTGCAATAAAAAATAATTATTTTAAACTTTTATTTCCGTGTTATATTGAGCCTGTGAATCAAGGGGTTAATACATATCATGGAGCCTGCATGGACTAAGACCATTGCTTTACTAATTTGTATTGGTTTCTACATTGCTGGATTGCGAGTTTGATCATAAATTATACTTCTAAAAACAAATTAATTGTAGTTTAATCTCCATGTTTCACTGACGTCATAATGATGGTCTCATTTACTATTGGCGCTGCCTAAGAAGTATTGCAAGTGTTTAATAAGTAAATTATGGCTTGCTTAAATATTGTCAGATCATATGATCATGCCCCCAAAAATCCTACTTACGAGTGTAGGGTTTGCGTGTGGAGGTTGTGAGAGGGAATTTGCGTGTTAACTCTATAACTATAAATGCCTATAACTAAATACATTTTTGTTGATTTTTTAGAAATATAAGCCAAAACAATACTTAAAGAGACATGGATGGCATCAATACTTCATTCTGTGCTTTATTAGATAGAGGCTTGCAAATCTTTCTCTCAAGATTTTCAAGCCTCTATCTGATAAAGCACAGCATGAAGCTTTGATGCAATCCATGTTTTTGAAGGGCAGATAATTCTGAAGGGAGCACTGGATTAGAATGGACATTGGAATCAAGCAATTTAAATGCAACTGCACAATAGATAAGGTATGCTCAGAAAAGTTAAATAAAAAGAAAGCTCTAGAGAGGAGCCAGGTATTTGTAAGGCAGATCAAACCTGGTTTGCTGAAAATACAAACTCCATCAATTGAGGATAGTGAAATGTCTAAAATCAAACAGAGGAAGTTTAAGCAGATGTGTTAAGGACCAAATAGGAGAGCTACACCACGAGAATGGTAATAAAATAGTACTTACATATTTTAGTAAGAAAAAGTAAAACAAAATAAGGAATAATTATGCAGAAGATGATAGCTACAGTATATAGAAGAGAAGGACAAAGCAGTCTGATTACATGACTACTGTACTTCTAAGATTTTTTTAAAGATGTAGGAAGAATCCCCCCACAAACACACACTCTGAGGGGAGCTACAGTAAATGAAAACATAAGACTATTTATAGGAAATTATGTTTTATTGACATTAAAGGTTAAAAGTGAATATGTCGGCCTTGATAAGGTAAATCAAAGGTTTTCACGGAAGAGTAATTTAGTTAAAGGATCATTGAATTTTTGACAAAAACTATTTATAAAAGTTAAGATCTAAGATTCTAACTTTGTTGTTGTTCAGTTTTTCAGTTGTGTCCGACTGTCTGTGACCCCATGGACCGCAACATGACAGGCACAGCTATCAGTCACTGACCCTCTGAGCTCCATCAAGTTTATGTTCATTGCTTCAGCAACCTCATCCATCCATCTCTGCCTCTGTCGCCTTCTTCATGTGCATTCAATTTATCCCAGCATCAGTCTTCTTCAGGGAGTCCTGCCTTCTCATAATATGGCCAAAATAGTTGAGCTTCAGCCTTCCAGGGAGCAGTTTGTCTTGATTTCCTGTAGTAGGGATTTATTGGATTTTCTTGCAGTCCAAGGGACTCTAATTAGTTTTTGCCCGCATCACAATTCAAATTCCTCAATTCTACAGCGCTCAGCCGTCATTATGGTCCAGCTCTCACATGCGTATGTTACTACTGGGAATATGATAGTTCTAACCATGCAGATATTTGTTAATAGTGTCATATCATTACTTTTTACTAGGTTGTCCAAGCTTGCTATAGCTTTCCCCATAGAAGCAAACATTGTTTAATGTCATTTTATAGAGATCTTGAATTCCAGGGAAATCTGCGTCCAATTCTTCACAGTCTGATTGCCAGGATCTGAAATTGCTGTGCCTTGATTTTCATCTTTTTAATGTGGAGCAGCAGGGTAAAAGAAGCACTCTCTTCTTTAAACCTCATCAATAGTTCCTTCTCACTTTCAGTCATCATAGAAGTATCATCAGCATATCTGAGGTTCTTGAGATTTCTTCCAGTAATATTGATTCCGGGTTTGGATTCATCCAGCCCAGCCTTAGGCATGATATACTTTGCATATAAGTTGAATAAAAAAAGGTGACAACAGCACATCTTTTCCAATCTTTAATCATTCTGTTGTCCCATGTTCGGTTCTGACTGTGGCTTTTTGGTCCACTTTTTGATCAGATGGCGGATGAGATGATCTGGTACTCCCATCTCTTTAAGAATTTGTCAAATTTTGTCAAAGGCTTTAGAATAGTATATGAAGCAGAAGTAAAACATTTTCTGGAGCTCTCTTGCTTTCTCTGACATTGGGCCTCATTAATTTCCAAGCCCGCAGTTGTCTTCATACTGCCAGTAAGTCTGCAGTCTTGAAAATTGCAACAGTTACAGATCGATTAAATTGACTCAAGCTTGCAAGTACTCTCATCTCACAGTGGCTCACCCTCATCTCACAGTGGCTCCCTTACTCTATGCCTCAACTAACCAACTACACTCAGTCTTCTCCCTCCCCCAATCCAACAGCCACTTTGAACTGCTTTGCCCCAGCTACAGAGGATGAAGTCACAAGCCTGCTATCATCCACTCGCCTCACAACATGTCCTCGGGATCCGATTCCATCTCAGATCATCCACCCTCTCTCTTCCACACTAATCCCAGCTCTCATACACATTTTCAACCTTTCCCTAAGTACCGGCAGGTTTCCTTCTTGTCTAAAACACTCCATAATTACACCCATCCTCAAAAAACACTCATCTGACTCTGGCATTGCATCTAACTACCTCCCTATCTCTCTACTTCCCCTGGCTTCCAAACTGCTGGAGCGGCTCATCTATAACCGCCTTACCAGCTTTATTTCCTCTAACTCCCTTCTTGACACCTTCCAATCCGTCTTTTGGCCACAACACTGCTCTGAGACAGCTTTCACTAAAGTCACCAATGACCTGCTTACCGCCAAGTCAAAAGGTCACTTTTCTATTCTCCTTCTTCTAGATCTCTCTGCTGCCTTTGACACAGTTGACCATCCACTTCTACTCCATATCCTCTCCTGCCTCTGTATTCCAGACACTGCCCTCTCGTGGTTCTCATCATACCAACAAAATCGATCATTCAGTATCTCCTTCTCTGACACCTCTTCTTATCCTTACCCCAAGGATCAGTCTTAGGCCTCCTCCTCTTCTCCATTAACACATCCTCACTTGGTACCCTTATAAACTCTTTTGGGCTGCAGTATCATCTCTATGCAGATGACACCCAAATCTACTGTACCTCTCAGCACCAGATCTATCCCCCTCTCTTCTAACACGTCTCAAACTGCCTCTCTAGTATATCCTCTTGGATGTCCACCCACCATCTCAAACTCAACATGTCTAAAACTGAACTCTAATCTTCCCTCCCTCTCCCGCAGTGTCAATTCCTCACATCTCTCTCACTGTCAACAATGACATCATCATACCCACCTACCAAGCCAGTTGACTTGGGGTTCTACTGGACCCCGCCCTGTCTTTCATCCCTCACATACAATCACTAACTAAATTTTGTCTTCTCCATCTAAAAAACATCTCCAGAATTCGCCACTTTCTTACACAAGACACAACTAAAATCCTTATACACTCTCTCATCATCTCTCGACTGGACTACTGCAACTCGCTTCTTGCTGGCCTACCCAAAACCCGACTATCTCCACTGCAATCCATTATGAATGCCTCTGCTAGACTCATTTCCCATACACAACGTTCAGTGTCGGCATCACCCCTTTGTCAATCACTCCACTGGCTTCCCATAGCCTCCAGAATAAAATTTAAAATCATGACCCTAACTTTCAAAGCCCTCAACAATAGCGAACCCCTATACATTTCTGGTCTCATCTCCAAATACTCCCCCACCCGCCCTCTTCGTTCTGCTAATGATCTTCTTTCCACAACACTTGTCACCTCCTCTCACTCTCGCCTTCAGGACTTTTCTTGTGCTGCTCCTATTCTCTGGAACTCCTTGCCTCGCTCCACCAGTTTATCCTCCTGCCTCAAAACATTCAAACCTCTCTAAAAGCACATCTCTTTAAAGAAGTGTATCACCTTCCACCCTAACACACTCTCACCTCTTTCTCTCCCTCCTTTTCCTCACACATTACCTTTAGGTTGTAAGTCTGCGTGTTTCAATCCCCCAAGGCAAAGCACTATGGACACTATGGATTTGAGGCTCAAAGATAGGGCCCTCCTTGCTTTGCTATGTTTAAGTTGTATGTATCTCTGTCTTGAACTTATCTTATGTACAGCGCTACGGAACATGTTGGCGCGTTATAAATAAACGATAATAAGTACATGGCAGAATGCCAAAATTGTAAATCATTCTTCTATATGTAGCACTTCAGGGCCTGATCTTGATCAATTAAGAAATACCCATAACCTACTGCATAGACAGAGCCAAACCCTTAACTTGCAGCTTAGACAGAGCCTATAGTAAATGAGACCATCATCATAACATCAATAAAACATGGAGTTTAAACTACAAATCATTAGTGTTTAGAAATACAATTTGCGATCTGACCCGCAATCCAGAAATGTTGAAATGTATAAAAAATCATAAATCTACTGGTCTAGTGCATACAGGTTCCATGCTGTCTATTAACCCATTGCTTGCAGGGATCGATATAACACAGAAATAAAACGTAAACATTTTTTTCTGCAGATTTGCGAGCTTGAGACTGTTGTGCAATCAATTATAATGCCTTATATCACTTTCTCTGTATTTTAAAGTATAGTAGTGTGTTTATCAGTGGCGGCCCGTCCATAGGGGCGTCGGGGCAAGCGCCCCCCCAAATATTTTCGTGACCCTGCAATAAAAAAACACAATAATTTATTAGTAATAAACAAAAAACAATTAAATATAATGTATACATCAGCATTCGTTGTTATTACAGTAATAAATGAAGCAAACTATTCCCTGGGACACTGTCACTTTAAGATAACCCCTTGCCCTTGTGTGTATATACAGATTAACTGCTGTGTATCCATTGTAGCTTTCCCTGCATCGCTGTGTGATCATATTACACTACACTAGTAACCTTTAGACTCTATGAATGAGGCCTGACCGTTAATGCATTCCGCCCACCAAGCCCAATGACGCTATGCATGGGCAGTGATAATGTATCCATTTCAATGACTGACAGTCTTCCATCATTGACCAATCAATGATGGAAGGCTGTACAGTTGTCAGGAGAACCACCTAAACCCACCCAGACCGTTATCTCCGAGGGCCCGCCAGCTAATAGAGCCTCGAGTTTACTTTTTGATTGACAGCCCCTGTTAATAAAACCACCATAAGCCAGGTCCCATCCCTCTTTTCGTTTCCTGACCTGCTCCCTCTGAGACTGACTGAAACCTCCCTGGCTGAAAATACTCACTCAGACTGACCCAACCTAAACAGTAAGTCCTAACTGCCCTGGCCAAACCCCTAGTCCCCCTAATAAAAGGAAGGGTCCCCCAGTTACCCCACTATGCCTGCCTGCCACCCACCCACGCACCAACTTACCTACCTAGGCCTGCAATGCCTGGGCAACCCCCAATCACCCCCGCAGTGCCAGTAGGCCCAAAAGACCTGTGCCAGTGCCACCCCCGATCACCCCCATGGAGCCTGTGCCACCCCATGACCACACCGATCACCCCCATGTGGCCTTTGCCACCGCCCGATTACCCCGATCACGGTGATCGGGGTAATCGGGCGGTGGCATAGGCCATATGGGGGTGATCGGGGTGATCATGGGGTGGCACAGGCCCCATGGAAGTGATCGGATCACCCACATGGGGCCTGTGCCACCCCCGATCACCTCCATGTGGCCTACGCCACAGCCCCATTACCCGATCACCCCCATGGGGCCTGTGCCACCCCCATGGGGCCTATGCCAACCCCCGATCCCCCCCCCCCCTGTAGGCACATCGGGGCCTGGCCAACCCCAACCTACCTAACTACCAACCCACCTACCTACCCCCCTGACTCAGTGACCACACCCTGACCCAACTACCAACCCACCTACCCCCCTGACCCAGTGACCACACCTTACCCCACCCTGACCAAACTACCAACCCACCTACCTACCTACCCCCCTGACCCAGTGACCACACCTGACCCCACCCTGACCTAACTATCAACCTACCTGCCTATGTTAACACTACAGTTAAACACAAAACACAAAACACAACCCCCCCCATATTTTTTTTTCCATTTTTAGAAGTAACAGGCAATGTATCTTTAACATTGCAGTTAAAATAAAAATAATAAATTGCCTGTCACTTTTAAAGATAAAATAAAAATAAGGGAAGGGTGAAAAAAAACAATAATAAAGTAAACAACAGCACATACTTACCTGTCAAATTCACCCCTCCAGCGGTGGCCTTCTGCCCTGGATAGTCGGGCATTCCAATCAATTTTGATTGAAGCCCATGTCATTACATCTTGATAGAAGCCCTTGTCCTCCTCATCTTGATTGAAGCCATTGTCCATCCATTCTGGCCCATTGAAAGAGGCCTCCACCTAAAAAAAAACAACGCTCTAAAAAAAAAACCACAACAATCTAACGGACAAGGAGCTCCCCCCGTGACTAATTGATTTTTTCCCACGCTCCGCCTTTTATACTATTTTTGAAGGACTCTGATTGGCTGAAATTTTTTGATTGACATTGATTTCAATCAATCAGAGTCTTTAAAAAATTAGCAAAGCAGGTATGGAAGCCTGTAAGGGCAAAAAAGGTTAGTGTGAACTTGTGTGACCCTGTATGTATTATACATATTACAGGGCTATTTATGTGATATACATATTACAGGATAATATCCTGTAACATGTATAGCAAATAAATTAAAGTACATCAATAAATCAATTAATAAATATCAATTAGTATATTTTTTTGTTTTATGTATATTGCTTTATGTGTGTGTGTGTGTATATATATATATATATATATATATATATATATATATATATATATATATATTGATTGATAGATATATTGATTGATATATATATATATATATATATATATATATATATATATATTGAGATATATATATATATATATATATATATATTGATCAATATATATATATATATATATATAATTAATTATATATCTCAATATATATATATATATATATATATATATATATATATATATAAATATATATATACATATATATATATATATACTAGCGAATTGCCCGTCAAAAAATGACGGCAATGAAATTGTAAGGTAGCTAATGCTGTTTGGTGTATAATAATGAAATATGTAATACATTACTAAATGAATATACTTAACCTATTTTGAAGCATTGTGATGAAGAGCTGTCAATCTGTGTTGATGTTGCTGCAGCATTAGTGATGTGGAGCTGCTGTGTAAGCATGCTGAATGTGTGCACTGTGTGGTATGAATATCCGTAGGTCGTTTGTTGCGTTTTGCGAGTTTCTTGTGGTGTTTTGCGAGTTTAGAGTGCTGTAGCTCCGTTTTCGTTTTGTTCGGCGGCCATTTTTTCTCTCGCTTAGATTTTTTTTTAGTCTACAAACTCTTTTATTTCGAGTAAAATCGAGGTGTAAGTTGCATTTTTGAGGTCCTGGGTGCTCCCTCTTGGTGTAGGTAAGGTTTTTATGTATGTTCTGTGTGTATGTATTGTGTTTTACATTTTGTAATGTTCGCGAGTTGCGTCCGAGTGTTGCGAGTCCGTAATGTGTGTGAACGTGTGTCGTATGTTGTTTGCGAGTGTCGTAATGTGTGTGTCGTGCTGTTTGGGTTGCGAGGTGAAATTTGCGAGGGTCGCAGTTGCTGGCATGGAGCGCCTTCGGCGCTCCATGCCAGCAACTGCGGCCCTCGCTTTGTTCTGTGTGTATGTATTGTGTTTTACATTTTGTAATGTTCGCGAGTTGCGTCCGAGTGTTGCGAGTCCGTAATGTGTGTGAACGTGTGTCGTATGTTGTTTGCGAGTGTCGTAATGTGTGTGTCGTGCTGTTTGGGTTGCGAGGTGAAATTTGCGAGGGTCGCAGTTGCTGGCATGGAGCGCCTTCGGCGCTCCATGCCAGCAACTGCGGCCCTCGGGCAGTGCCCTCGCTTCGCGAGGGCCGCGGGCTCGCTGCGCGAGCCCGCAGCGTTAGCAACAGCTCGTACGCTCACAACTATATATGTGATATATATATATATATATATATATATATATATATATATATATATATATCTCAATATATATATATATTTTTTTTTTGTATTTTTTGTATTAGTTTTTTTAAATGTACAGTTTGGGCCTATATGGTTTTGATTGGTTATTTAATGTTTTTAAGGTGCGGTTGGGGCCTATATGGTCACACTTGGTTATTTAATGGTTTTAAGGTGCGGTTGGGGCCTATATGGTCACACTTGGTTATTTAATGTTTTTAAGGTGCTGTTGGGGCCTATATGGTCACACTTGGTCTTTTAATGTTTTAAAGGTGCGGTTAGGGCCGATATGGTCACACTTGGTTATTTAATGTTTTTAACGTGCGGTTGGGGCCTATATGGTCACACTTGGTTATTTAATGTTTTTAAGGTGCAGTTGGGGCCTATATGGTCACACTTGGTTATTTAATGTTTTTAAGGTACGGTTGGGGCCTATATGGTCACACTTGATTATTTAATGTTTTTAAGGGGCGGTTGGGGCCTATATGGTCACACATGGTTATTTAATGTTTTTAAGGTGCGGCTGGGGCCTATATGGTCACACTTGGTCTTTTAATGTTTTTAAGGTGAAGTTGGGGCCTATATGGTCACACTTGGTTATTTAATGTTTTTAAGGTACGGTTGGGGCCTATATGGTCACACTTGGTTATTTAATGTTTTTAAGGTGCGGTTGGGGCCTATATGGTCACACTTGGTCTTTTAATGTTTTAAAGGTGCGGTTGGGGCCTATATGGTCACACTTGGTTATTTAATGTTTTTAAGGTGCCGTTGGGGCCTATATGGTCACACTTGGTCTTTTAATGTTTTTAAGGTGCGGTTGGGGCCTATATGGTCACACTTGGTTATTTAATGTTTTTAAGGTGAAGTTGGGGCCTATATGGTCACACTTGGTCTTTTAATGTTTTAAAGGTGCGGTTGGGGCCGATATGGTCACACTTGGTTATTTAATGTTTTTAAGGTGCGGTTGGGGCCTATATGGTCACACTTGGTTATTTAATGTTTTTAAGGTGCAGTTGGGGCCTATATGGTCACACTTGATTATTTAATGTTTTTAAGGTGCGGTTGGGGCCTATATGGTCACACTTGGTTATTTAATGTTTTTAAGGTGTGGCTGGGGCCTATATGGTCACACTTGGTCTTTTAATGTTTTTAAGGTGCGGTTGGGGCCTATATGGTCACACTTGGTTTTTTAATGTTTTTAAGGTGAAGTTGGGGCATATATGGTCACACTTGGTCTTTTAATGTTTTAAAGGTGCGGTTGGGGCCGATATGGTCACACTTGGTTATTTAATGTTTTTAAGGTGCGGTTGGGGCCTATATGGTCACACTTGGTTATTTAATGTTTTTAAGGTGCAGTTTGGGCCTATATGGTCACACTTGATTATTTAATGTTTTTAAGGTGCGGTTGGGGCCTATATGGTCACACTTGGTTATTTAATGTTTTTAAGGTGCGGCTGGGGCCTATATGGTCACACTTGGTCTTTTAATGTTTTTAAGGTGCGGTTGGGGCCTATATGGTCATACTTGGTTATTTAATGTTTTTAAGGTGCGGTTGGGGCCTATATGGTCACACTTGGTTATTTAATGTTTTTAAGGTGCGGTTGGGGTCTATATGGTCACACCTGGTTATTTAATGTTTTTAAGGTGCGGTTGGGGCCTATGTGGTCACACTTGGTCTTTTAAGGTTTTTAAAGGTGCTGTTGGGGCCTATATGGTCACACTTGGTTATTTAATGTTTTTAAGGAGCGGTTGGGACCTATATGGTCACACTTGGTTATTTAATGTTTTTAAGGTGAAGTTGGGGCCTATATGGTCACACTTGGTTATTTAATGTTTTAAAGGTGCAGTTGGGGCCTATATGGTCACACTTGGTCTTTTAGGGTTTTTAAGGTGCGGTTAGGGCCTATATGGTCACACTTGGTTATTTAATGTTTTTAAGGTGCGGTTGGGGCCTATATGGTCACACTTGGTTATTTAATGTTTTTAAGGTGATGTTGGGGCCTTTATGGTCACACTTGGTCTTTTAAGGTTTTAAAAGTTACGGTTTTGGTCTTGAACGTTCTAACTTTTTTTTTGTTGTTGTTTTCTATCACCCCTAGGTGCAAACTATCTGTGGAAGCAGATTTGTTTGGACTCGTTGGTTGACTTACTGAACGTGAATACCCCGAGAAGGAGAGTCAACTGTTGGTGAGTATATGGTCACACTTGGTTATTCAAGGTTTTTAAGGTGCGGTTGGGGCCTATATGGTCACACTTGGTCTTTTAAGGTTTTAAAAGTTACGGTTTGGGTCTTGAACGTTCTAATTTTTTTTTTCTTTTTTCTATCACCCCCAGGTGCAAACTATCTGTGGAAGCAGATTTGTTTGGACTCGTTGGTTGACTTACTGAACGTGAATACCCCGAGAAGGAGAGTCAACTGTTGGTGAGTATAATTGCTTTGAATTTTCTGTCCATGCGTATAGGTGCAAATTTGATGTTGATGTAGTCTTGTCACATGAGGGTTTGCAATCTGTAATGTATACCAATGAATTCAACACACTGTTATTTTAAAGTCATTTTGTGACATAATATAAATTAATATACCGTGATCTCTTTCTTCTATTGGTATCAGAAATGAATACTATTGACTAGTACTAGTACTAGTAGTAAAACGGTTAGAACCTGACCAACCAGAGATAAATCTGCCGCAAATCGCAAGAGATAGAGGGAAGCAATATTTCCGTACTTTCAATACTGAATGGTACAAGAACAACAACAGCTTTGTGGAAGCGTTTCTAGGAAGTCCTTATATTGTTTTCCATGCATCCTATTTGGTGGTGACGCTGCTTGGACCAAAACTGGAGTGACTGACGTCAAACATCTAGCAGATAAATTGGCGAAACACAAAAGTTCTAAAGCTCACTTGGATAACAGAATCAAGTTTGAGATTCTTGAACAGGCGAACATTGCAATTCAACTGGACCAAGGATACCAAGTCAGTATTCAAAAACACAATGAAGAAGTGGCTAAGAACCGGTACATCCTTTCGAAGATAATTGATTGTGTTCGCTTTTGTGGCGCTTTTGAACTGGCATTAAGAGGACACGACGAAAGTGAAACATCGCTAAATCCAGGAGTGTTTCGAGGCCTGGTGGATTTGGTTGGCAGTATCGATAGTGCAATGGAACAGCATTTGAAGACTGCAACTGTGTTTAAGGGCACGTCCAAAACCGTGCAGAATGAGCTACTGGACTGCATGCTGGAAGTTATTAAGGAAGTGATTCACCAGCAGCTTAAGGAAGCCCAGTTTGTGGCAATCCAAGTGGATGAAACAACCGATATTTCCGCTAGGACACAGTGCGTTGTAGTCTATCGCTACATTGACAAGAAGCATCAAGTGGTGAAAAGATTTGATGGCTTCACGGAACTGAAAGCAACGGATGCAGACTCGTTTGCTGCTGTTGTGCTGGAAAATCTGAATACTGTTCTCCCAGAGCCAGAAGACAAGATGAAACTCATAGCTCAAAGCTACGATGGTGCCAGTGTGATGCGTGGAGATCAAGGAGGAGTTCAAAGAAAAATAAAAGACGTGTACCCGAACGCACACTACGTCCATTGCTATGCTCACCAACTGAATCTAATAATGGAGAAAGCAGTTTCAAAGATTCGAAGAGTTCGAGTTTTTTTTCTCCAACATAGGCGGCATACCATCTTTTTTTTCACGCTCTCCAAAAAGGACTGGAGTTCTGGATGAGGTAGTTGGTTGAAGACTTCCAAGACGTGCACCGACACGATGGACCTTCAACGTTTGGACCGTGAACGTCATCTACGAGAACAGAGATGCGCTACTTGAGTGTTTCCAGACAATTGAAGCATGTCTAAACTTTGATCAAACATCTATACGTGAAGCCGCAGGTTTCGTTGGATTGCTGGAAGACAGGGAGTTCCTTTACTTACTTAAATTATTTCATTTAATAATGCCACATGTTGACATCCTCTATAGTCAGCTTCAGAAGCGAGGAACGGATACTGTTTATATCCACAAAGTCACAGAAGACTTTGTCAGCAGCATCCAGGAAATCCGTAATTCTGTTGACGAGATAGAAGCAAGTTTGCCTAGCGATGTAACATTCCACAGACGGAGTACGGAGACCTCAACCTTGAGACAACTTTCAAGAGAGGTATGTGACATAGTGGTGGTTCATGCAAAAGAACGTTTTTCATTTTCAAATCACCTAGTCAGTGCCAAACTTGTTCAAAGTGACTTGTATACAACCCATGACACTTGCTTTCCAACCCAAGCTCTGGAAGACACTGTGCAAGCATATCCAATACTGAAGTAGGAACAATTATGCACTGAGCTGTCACTTCTGTATGGGAAGACAGATTTTCATGCTTGTACAAGTGCTGTTGCTCTGCACAAACTTTTCCATCAATTTAATCTGCAGAATGATTTCACAGAGTCAGTGAAATTATTACGAATCCTGATTACAACACCGATGACCACTGCAGAATCAGAAAGATGCTTCTCCACATTGAAGAGGATAAAAACCTTTTTAAGAAGCACCATGTCCCTGGAGCGGTTGAATGCATTGGCGATGCTCTCAATGGAAAAGCAACTGATTTCCGAGATCCCAGACTTCAATGAAAAAACCATTGAGAAGTTTTGTTCTTTCAAAGATCGCTGTGCAAAATTTAAATACAAGTGATTGAAGCAAAGAAGAATGCATACCCCCAGGGTGTGCAAAGACAAACTGCGTTAAGCAGCACCACCTCACTACCAAACATAACTAGTGGTAAGTAAAGTATGAACCGTGTGTGGGTGTGCATATGGAAGGAGCTATGAAAGGTGTGTGCATGGTCAGTAACAATTGTTGAAGCCTTGGCGTGGTTTGAAGGAATTGGAGGCACTTCCAAGGGTAGCTGTCACTTCTGTACGGTAAGCCAGAATTTCATGTCTGTACGAGTGCTGTTGCTCTGCACCAACTTTACCATCAATTTAATCTGCATAATGATTTCACAGAGACAGTGAAGCTATAAGGAATCCTCCTTACAACACCGAAGACTACTGCAGAATCAGAAAGATGCTTCTCCACATTGAAGAGGATAAAAAGGTATTTAAGAAGCACCATGGCGCTGGAGAGGTTGAATGCATTGGTTTGAAGGAATTGGAGGCACCTTCAAGGGTAAGTAAAGTTCTCAGAAATGGCACCACCGAACTACCAAAAATAACTAGTGGTAAGTAAAGTATGAATGGTGTGTGGGTGTGCATATGGAAGGAGCTATGAAAGGTGTGTGAATGGATAGTAACAATTGTTGAAGCCTTGGCGTGGCGTTACTGCTCATATGGTTATCCATATGCTAATTCAACGTGTTTGTTTTACATTGATTATTGTGTTGTCTAAACAGAAGTGAAATGTTGTTGTTTTCTTGAATCCCAAGATCCACTGGTTTGGGCCTATACAGTCCTGATTGGTCTTTTAAGGTATGTTTGGGGCCTATATGGTCACACTTGGTCTTCTAAGGTATGTTTGGGGCCTATATGGTTCCACTTGGTCTTCTAAGGTATGTTTGGGGCCTATATGGTCACACTTGGTCTTCTAAGGTATGTTTGGGGCCTATATGGTCACACTTGGTCTTCTAAGGTATGTTTGGGGCCTATATGGTCACACTTGGTCTTCTAAGGTATGTTTGGGGCCTATATGGTTCCACTTGGTCTTTTAAAGTTTTTAAAGTATGGTTTTGTTCTTGAATGGTCTGATTGATTTGCTTGTTTTCTTTCAACCCCAGGTGCAAACCCTCTGTGGCAGCAGATTTGTTTGTACTCGTTGGCCAACTTACTGAACGTGAATACCCTGAGAAGAAGAGCCGACTAATGGTAAGTGTCACTGCTTTCATTTTTCTGTTAATGCGTATAGGTGCAATTATGATATTGCTGTAGTCTTGTCACATGAGTTTTTTCAATCTATATTGTATACCAATGAATTTAACACATTGTTACTTTACTTCTTGACATTGCTGCATTGCTGATCATGTATTTCAATGGGCTTTACAAGTATAAGGTCATTAAGCGGGGCTTATAAACGTCATTATGACATCAGGGGAGGAGTTATAAAAACGGGTGTGGTTTGAAAGAGGGGAGTGGCTATGTTTCGCCCTGGCGCCCCTCCAACTTGAAAGTTCACCAGCCGTCACTGGTGTTTATATTTGCTTCTGCAGTGTTACGAACAGGTGTTTAATCCCCTTGCGAGTCCTCTCTAATATATTTGCCATTTACGGGTTTGAAAGCAACTGCAGGCTTAGGGAATGTAAGTAATTTAATAGGGATTTGCAATTTTAGCACTTGTAACATTTGCGGGCTTGAAAGATCAAAGGCTTTACTGGGTTTGGAGTTACGATTTTGGCAGCCTGTAGGAATTTTCAGCCTGTAACCTGCAAATAGATTTTGAGTAGCTAAAAGTGGCCAATTTAATATCAGTAACTTTTGCGGGCTACATTACGGGCTATGGTAACTACAATTTGGACAATTTAATAAGGCCCATTGTCAATTTGATCTCTTGTGCCTCTTCCTCTGCAGTCCATATATTGTTAGAGTCAAGCTTGTAGGATCTTTAGAATGACCTTGTGTTTTTTTCTGTCACTTGGTGTTTTTTCTGTTTGCCTTCCTCAGGATTAATTAGCAATTAACAATTAATCTTCATACTGCAGATCATAGGAGATCTTAAAAGGTTACATAGTTACATAGTTACATAGTATTTATGGATGAAAACAGACTTTCAGTCCATCAAGTTCAACCTTTTAAGATCTCCTCTGATCTGCAACATGCGGATTACCTATTAATTAATTCGTTGTTAATCAATTATTAATCAATTATTTAAAAAAAATATGTAATTATTAATTAATCCAGAGGAAGGCAAACAGACCAGCGACCGGATTTCTCCCTGGATCAATATTGTCTCTCTAATTATCATGATAACCCTGAATTCCCTCTTTAATTCGAAATAAATCTAGGCTATTTTTAAAGTTATCTATCAAATCCACGGTCACCACCTCCTCTGGTAGAGAATTCCACGGATTAACCACCCTTACTGTGAAGAACCCTTTTCTTTCTTTAACGTGGAATGTTTTTACTTCTAACCTCAAGGGATGTCCTCTTGTCAGTTGAAAACCTCTTGGCACAAAAAGCTCCCTTGAAAAATCTTTATACTCACCCTGGATGTATTTATATAAGGTAATCATATCTCCTCTTAGACGCCTTTTTTCTAGAAAAAATAAGTTTAATTTGGTTAGTCTTTCTTCATAACTTAGCCCCTCCATTCCCCTTATTAGTTTTGTTGCCCTCCTCTGTACCTTTTCCAGCTCTAAAATGTCCTTTTTATGAAGTGGTGCCCAAAATTGTACTCCATATTCCAAATGAGGGCTTACTAGAGATTTGTATAGTGGCAGAATTATATTAGCTTCCCTGGCTTCTATACCTTTCTTAATACATGCTAATATTTTATTTGCCTTCGCAGCTGCTGCTTGGCTCTGAGCACTGTTACTTAGGTGACTGTCCACAAGCACTCCCAAATTAAGATTATAAATTGCATAGCTATTTTTCCTTCCCAGATGCATAACTTTACATTTATTCGTATTAAATCTCATATGCCATTTCGATGCCCATTCCTCAATTTTATGTAAATCCTTTTGGAGGGTAAGCACATCATTATCTGATTTACTTACCTTGCTCAACTTTGTGTCATCAGCGAAAATGGAGACACCATACTCCATTCCTACCTCTAAGTCACTAATAAATATGTTAAAAAGGGGAGGACCTAATACTGAACCCTGAGGAACCCCACTTACCACATTAGTCCAATAGGAGTATGTTCCATTTACAACAACCCTTTGCTTCCGGTCTTTTAGCCAGCTCTCAATCCATGAGCAGATATTTACTGCAACTCCTGTATCTTTTAGTTTGCACAATAGTCTCCCATGAGGCACTGTATCAAAAGCCTTTGCAAAATCCAAAAAGACTACATCCACTGAGTTGCCTTGATCCAGGTTCCTACTAACCTCCTCATAGAAACTAATTAGATTTGTTTGACATGACCTATCCCTCATAAATCCATGTTGACTCCTACTTATAATCCTGTTCAAATAGACATATTCTTGTATATTATCCCTTATTAACCCTTCTAAAAGCTTCCCCAATACAGAAGTAAGGCTCGCTGGTCTATAATTCCCTGGATTTGCTCTTGCTCCCTTTCTAAATATAGGTATCACATCAGCTTTTCTCCAGTCATCTGGTAGAGACCCTGTGTTGAGTGAATCTTGAAAAATTAAATATAATGGTTTGGCTATTACAGAACCCAGTTCCCTTAGTACCCTTGGATGTATTTGATCAGGACCCGGGGCTTTATTAACATTTATTTTTTCCAACCTCTTTTGGATTACTTCCTGTGTTAACCAGTTATTTGGCAAAGGTAGTGTAGCCCCATTATGTTGCAGTGTCCCAACCACTGGTACCTCCCTTGTGTATACCGAAGAAAGGAACCTGTTTAGCTCATCTGCCTATTCCTGGTCACTAATTTTCAGATGGCCTGTGTTACATTGTAATTGCTTCCTTCCTCTCCTTCTTCCCATTATTATACTTAAAAAATATTTTAGGGTTAGTCTTACTCTCTTTTGCAATTAATTTTTCATTTTCAATTTTAGCCAGTCTAATCGCGCTTTTGCAAGCCTTGTTGATTTCCTTGTATTCCCATGAAGCAGTCTCTGTCCCTTCTTGTTTGTATAATTTAAATGACTGTTTTTTACTCCGTATCTTGATCTTTAAATCATCGTTAAGCCACATTGGATGGGATTTACTCCTTTTACTTTTATTCCCACACGGTATATGCCGATGTGTATTTATATTTAGTAAGGATTTAAATGTTGTCCATTTATGTTCAGTGTTTTTATCAGTTCTCTGTCCCAGTCTATACTTTGTATTGCTGCCCTTAGACCGTTAAAATCTGCCCTTTTAATATTAAGAGTTTTCGTTGGCCCCTTAAAATTTTGTTTTTTTAATTCAATCTCAAATGAGACTGTGTTGTGATCACTGTTTCCCAAAGCTTGCCCTATTCCAACATTTGATACTATATCAATATTATTTGTGATGAGTAAATCTAAGATAGCTTCATTTCTAGTAGGAACTTGAAAGTTTTTTCCAAACGC
This sequence comes from Discoglossus pictus, assembly GCA_027410445.1. Classification (NCBI taxonomy): domain Eukaryota; kingdom Metazoa; phylum Chordata; class Amphibia; order Anura; family Alytidae; genus Discoglossus; species Discoglossus pictus. The sequence goes on from CM050164.1 coordinate 268,006,914, forward strand.
CAATTAATTGGCATAAGGCAAGCATCATTTTCACAACATCATATTGTAGAATTTTGAATAGTTCAGTTGGGATTCCATCAACTTCTGCAGCCTTGTTATCAGCAAGATATCCTGGAGCCCATCTCACTTCACTCTCCAAGGTGTCAGGCTTGAGCTCATTGGACATACTTTTAAAGTCATCACTTCTGTTAAGATCCTTCCGATATAGATATCCAGTGTATTCCTGCCACCTCTTCTTTATCTGATCTTCTTTAGAATGCACCAAATGTTATATTCTAAAAAGTTAACTTATATCATACTGCTCATTTCTAGGGATCATCATTTTAATACCTATGCACTCCTGTGTGTGAGAAGATGGACTTTACAGCGGCACTTCTGACATCTGAGCATGTACTAGTGGTCAACAGCTGGTCACATCACCAGAACATGGGTAGGCTTCGGCACTATGTAGAAAAATTCAGCTTGGAATTATTTCCCTTTTTCCATTTAGATTTTTTTTCATAGGATGAAGATACTGTTTTGTAATGCTGGAACCAGGCACAGAGCTGTGTCTGGCTCCATGCACATTACGTTAGCATCATAGGAACCAAATTTGAGGGCTTTGGTGATCTTCAAAAAAAATAGAAACAAATTCCAAAGTCCAAACTGGCCCCCTGAAACACACTCTGTGGGAGCTATCCAACAACCCATAGAAATGAACAGTGAGGTACAGATTACATTTTTATAATCGGTCATTACACATGCAATGCATTTGATCTTTAATAGGACATTATGATTTAAATCTGTGCCACATTAAACTGTATAATGTGGCAGTGGAATCAAAGGTAGTTGAGTAGAGAGAATATTGGCTGAAGTCGATGTTGCCAGAGAGTAATAATATTACATTCAAAGAAAGGGAGGATCACTAGTGGAGTGCTTTAGGAAACAGCTGTTCTGTGGAAGGAATTTATTAGCAATATCAAAAATGGGCTTCAAGTAATTGTTTCTCTTTGCAAATGCCAATGACATTGCATAATGGGTACATTTTTCTAGGATATTCTTCTAAAGCATGGCATGGTTTGTTTTAGTTGTATGCAGAAAGAAAATCATATGTCTGAGCCATATTGAATAGTTGTATGCTTGTAAAACATGTATTTTCCCGTTCTTTGATTGCAGGTTGATTGGTCTTTACAGGCTTTTCAGATGCATAAACTAATTAAAGCTTGTGACGATGTTCAATGAGTTCTTGCCATTTTTTCCAACCTGAGATAACATCAAAGTTGTGCGTAATTGAAAAAAAAAAATTCTTAGGCAGAAGAGATTAGGATGCATATTTTTATTTGATTTTTCTAATGACTATTAAAATTGTTTGTTTCTTCTTAGTAAACTAAAATTGTCTCCATCTCATAGCAAAACAACACATTATTACATTATTATGCTTTTAAATTATTTGTGAAATGAAAGCCAGCATGGTTGCTGTACCATTATCTTAGTTTTTAGATTTATTGTACTACTGTGAGTCGAATAGTAGAACCTCAGTGACCTTTATTTAATGAGTAGCATAATAACTATTACTAAATTCTAGCAAATAAAACATTTTTATTTTAATTCTGCCAAAAACTGTGTTGGTGAGGGTTTTTATCTTACTATGATACTGATTTCTGTAATTTGAAAAATAACAATATTAATTGCTATTATTTGCTGGGTATGTATGTAAAAATGGTGTTGAAAAAAATACATTTTATTGTTTGAACAGTACATTACTATTATTCAATGTATTTTAATATACCTGTGAATACATTTGATATTTTCTGTATGTTAAAGTGATCTAATATTAAGATACATTATAATAATATACAGTATGATAGCAATCTTAGGAGTTGTTGACTGTGGTATGGCACATGGAAAAGCAGGAAATGTTATCAGAATGAAGTCGAAGTAATATGTCTACCTACATTTGGCACTAAAAGCATTATTTGATGGAAACTAATTGTAGTCAACATTTTTTTTAAATGTTTTTTTCTCTGAGTTACTGATTTTCATCATGTTTACTGAAGTATAATCACATTCATTCTGCATTTACATTCTGAAAGGCATTTTGTAGCTGACATGTCTAAACCCAGCAAGGAGTGTGTGATATAATTCAACCACATACATCACACACAGTATTAGCAACACAAATCTCATTGGCATCACTCACAACCACCTACAGAATGCTATATGTTTTCCTCTTTCTGATATCAATTGTGTTTCCACTCCTTCCAAAAGCTGGATTTGAGTTAAGATTGATATGCAAGGAAGAGTAATGTTGTAAATATGTAGATAATGAAGAAAAAAAGCTTTGCAAAGCTTTATTTGCTGCTAATATTGAAATTGTGGTAAGAGAGCATAGGGTAGAAAAAATCACTATACATCATGTCATTATTTCTTTATATGAATAAAAACATATTAAATGCATGTCAGAGCAAGTGCATTCATGCTAAGGAACACCAGCAAAAGACAACTGATTCCCACGCAAATATTGACTGTATCATCAGTGGCGGCTGGTGACTTTTCAAGTTGGAGGGGCGACAGGGCGAAACATAGCCACTCCCCCTTTTTCAAACCACACCCATTTTTATAACTCCTCCCCCTGGCGTCATAATGACCTTTATAAGCCCCGCCCAATGACCTTATGCTTGTAAAGCCCATTGAAATACATGATCTGCAATGCAGAAATGTCAAGAAGTAAAGTAACAATGTGTTAAATTCATTGGTATACAATATAGATTGAAAAAACTCATGTGACAAGACTACAGCAATATCATAATTGCACCTATACGTATTAACAGAAAAATTAAAGGAGTGACACCTACCTTTAGTCGGCTCTTCTTCTCAGGGTATTCACGTTCATTAAGTTGACCAATGAGTAGAAACAAATCTGCAGCCACATAGGGTTTGCACCTGGGGTTGAAAGAAAACAAGCAAATCAATCATACCATTCAAGAACAAAACCATACTTCAAAAACATTAAACGACCAAGTGGAACCATATAGGCCCCAAACATACCTTAGAAGACCAAGTGTGACTATATAGGCCCCAAACATACCTTAGAAGACCAAGTGTGACTATATAGGCCCCAAACATACCTTAGAAGACCAAGTGTGACTATAGGCCCCAAACATACCTTAGAAGACCAAGTGTGACTATATAGGCCCCAAACATACCTTAGAAGACCAAGTGTGACCATAGGCCCCAAACATACCTTAGAAGACCAAGTGTGACCATAGGCCCCAAACATACCTTAGAAGACCAAGTGGGACCATATAGGCCTCAAACATACCTTAGAAGACCAATCAGCACTGCATAGGCCCAAACCAGTGGATCTTGGGATTCAAGAAAACAACAACATTTCACTTCTGTTTAGACCACACAATAATCAATGTCAAACAAACACGTTGAATGAGCATATGGATAACCATATGAGCAGTAACGCCACGCCAAGGCTTCAACAATTGTTACTGACCATTCACACACCTTTCATAGCTCCTTCAATATGCACACCCACACACCATTCATACTTTACTTACCACTAGTTATTTTTGGTAGTGAGGTGGTGCCATTTCTGAGAACTTTACGTACCCTTGAAGGTGCCTCCAATTCCTTCAAACCAATGCATTTAACCGCTACAGGGCCATGGTGCTTTTTAATTACTTTTTTGATCCTCTTCAATGTGGAGAAGCATCTTTCTGGTTCTTTAGTAGTCTTCGTTGTTGTAAGCAGGATTCCTTATAGCTTCACTCACTCTGTTAAATTATGTAGATTAAATTGATGCTAAAGTTGCTGCAGAGCAACAGCACTTGTACAGACATGGAATTCTTGCTTCCTGTACACAAGTGACAGCTACCCTTGGAAGTGCCTCCAATTCCTTCAAACCACGCCAAGGCTTCAACAATTGTTACTGACCATGCACACACCTTTCATAGCTCCTTCCATATGCACACCCACACACCGTTCATACTTTACTTACCACTAGTTATGTTTGGTAGTGTGGGGTGGTGCTGCTTAACGCAGTTTATCTTTGCACACCTTGGGGGTATGCATTCTTCTTTGCTTCAATCACTTGTATTTTAATTTTGCACGGCGATCTTTCAAAGAACAAAACTTCTCAATGGTTTTTTCATTGAAGTGTGGGATCTCGGAAATCAGTTGCTTTTCCATTGAGAGCATCGCCAATGCATTCAACCGCTCCAGGGACATGGTGCTTCTTAAAAAGGTTTTTATCCTCTTCAATGTTGAGAAGCATCTTTCTGATTCTGCAGTAGTCATTGGTGTTGTAATCAGGATTCTTAATAATTTTACTGTCTCTGTGAAATCATTCTGCAGATTAAATTGATGGAAAAGTTTGTGCAGAGCAACAGCACTTGTACAAGTATGAAACTCTGTCTTCCCATACAGAAGTGACAGCTCAGTGCGTAATTGTTCCTTCTTCAGTATTGGATATGCTTGCACGGTGTCTTCCAGAGCTTGGGTTGGAAAGCAAGTGCCATGGGTTTTATACAAGTCACTTTGAACAAGTTTGGCACTGACTAGGTGATTTGAAAATGAAAATCGTTCTTTTGCATGAACCACCACTATGTCACATACCTCTCTTGAAAGTTGTCTCAAGGTTGAGATCTCCGCACTCCGTCTGTTGACTGTTAGATCGCTTGGCAAACTTGCTTCTATCTCTTCCACAGAATTCCGGATTTTCTGGATGCTGGCGACAAAGTCTTCTGTGACTTTTTTGATATAAACAGTATCCGTGTCTCGCTTCTGAAGCTGACTATAGAGGATGTCTACATGTGGCATTATTAAATGAAATAATTTAAGGAAGTAAAGGAACTCCCTGTCTTCCAGCATTCCAATGAAACCTGCGGCTTCCCGTATAGATGTTGGATCAAAGTTTAGACATGCTTCAATTGTCTGGAAACACTCAAGTAGCGCATCTCTGTTCTCGTAGATCACGTTCACGGTCCTAACGTTGAAGTTCCATCGTGTCGGTGCACCTCTTGGAAGTCTTCTACCAACTACCTCATCCAGAACTCCAGTCCTTTTTGGAGAGCGTGAAAAAAAAGATGGTATGCCGCCTATGTTTGAAAAAAAAACTCTAACTCTTCCAATCCTTGAAACTGCTTTCTCCATTATTAGGTTCAGTTGGTGAGCATAGCAATGGACGTAGTGTGCGTTCGGGTACACGTCTTTTATTTTTCTTTGAACTCCTCCTTGATCTCCACGCATCACACTGGCACCATCGTAGCTTTGAGCTATGAGTTTCTTCTTGTCTTCTGGCTCTGGGAGAACAGTATTCAGTGTTTCCAGCACAACAGCAGCAATGGAGTCTGCATCCGTTGATTTCATTTCCGTGAAGCCATCAAATCTTTCCACCACTTGATGCTTCTTGTCAATGTAGCGATAGACTACAACGCACTGTGTCCTAGCGGAAATATCGGTTGTTTCATCCGCTTGGATTGCCACAAACTGGGCTTCCTTAAGCTCTTGGTGAATCACTTCCTTTATAACTTCATGCATGCAGTCCAGTAGCTCATTCTGCACGGTTTTGGAAGTGCCCTTAAACACAGTTGCAGTCTTCAAATGCTGTTCCATTGCACTATCGATACTGCCAACCAAATCCACCAGGCCTCTAAACACTCCTGGATTTAGCGATGTTTCACTCTCGTCGTGTCCTCTTAATGCCAGTTCAAAGGCGCCACAAAAGCGAACACAATCAATTATCTTCGAAAGGATGTACCGGTTCTTAGCCACTTCTTCGTTGTGTTTTTGAATGCTGACTTGGTATCCTTGGTCCAGTTGAACAGCAATGTTCGCCTGTCCAAGCATCTCAAACTTGATCCTGTTATCCAAGTGAGCTTTAGAACTTTTGTGTTTTGCCAATTTGTCAGCTAGATGTTTGACGTCAGTCACTCCAGTTTTGGTCCAAGCAGAGTCACCACCAAATAGGATGCATGGGAAACAATATAAGGACTTCCTAGAAACGCTTCCAGAAAGCCAGTCGTTCTTCTTGTACCATTCAGTATTGAAATTACGGACATATTGCTTCCCTCTATCTCTTGCGATTTGCTGCAGATTTATCTCTGGTTGGTCAGCTCCTAACCGTTTTACTTTCACCTTCTCCTCATAGGTTAGGGTGGCGAAAGGCTTCACAAGTAGAGAGTCAATAGTATTCATTTCTGATATTGATACCAATAAAAGAAAGAGATCACGGTATATTAATTTATATTATGTCACAAAATTACTTAAAAATAACAGTGTGTTGATTTCATTGGTATACATTACAGATTGCAAACCCTCATGTGACAAGACTACATCACCATCAAATTTGCACCTATACACATGGACAGAAAATTAAAGGCAATGATACTCACCAACAGTTGACGCTCCTTCTCGGGGTATTCACGTCCAGTAAGTCAACCAACGAGTCCAAAGAAATCTGATTCCACAGATAGTTTGCACCTGGGAAGTTATAGAAAACAAAAAAAAAAAACATTAGAACGTTTAAGACCCAAACCGTAACGTTTAAAACCTTAAAAGAGCAAGTGTGACCATATAGGCCCCAACCGCCGCTTAAAAACCTTAAATAACCAATTTTGACCATATAGGCCCCAACCGTACCTTAAAAACCCTAAATATCAAATTGGGACCATATAGGCCCCAACCGCACCTTAAAAACCTTAAATAACAAATTGGGACCATATAGGCCCCAACCGCACCTTAAAAACCTTAAATAACAAATTGGGACCATATAGGCCCCAACCGTACCTTAAAAACCCTAAATAACAAATTGGGACCATATAGGCCCCAACCGCACCTTAAAAACCTTAAATAACAAATTGGGACCATATAGGCCCCAACCGCACCTTAAAAACCTTAAATAACAAATTGGGACCATATAGGCCCCAACCGTACCTTAAAAACCCTAAATAACAAATTGGGACCATATAGGCCCCAACCGTACCTTAAAAACCTTAAATAACATATAGGCCCAAAAAAAAAATAATAATAATATATATATATAAATATATATATATATATATATATATATATATATATATATATATATAAATTGATATCAATATATCACAATAAATAAATATATATATATATATATATATCAAATTGTTATATATATATATATATATATATATATATATATATATATTTATTTATTGTGATATTTTGATATAAATTTTTATATATATATATATATATATATATATATATATATAAAAAATTACACATAAATATACATAAACATATACATACAACAATATATATTAATTGATATTTATTATTTGATTAATTGATGTTCTTTATTACATGGTATATTATATTGTTCATGCATTTCTATTACACTTTATTTGTTATACATATTACAGTGCTATTTTTTGGCTATACATGTTACAGGATATTATCCTGTAACATGTATATCACATAAAATAGCCCTGTAATATGTATAATACATACAGGGTCAAACAAGTTCACACTAACCTTTTTTACCCTTACAGGCTTCCATACCTGCTTGCTGATTTGCTAATTTTTTAAAGACTCTCATTGGTTGAAATCGATGTCAATCAAAAATTTCAGCCAATCAGAGTCCTTCAAAAATTAGTATATATAGCAGACCGTGGGAAAAAAACAATTAATCGCGGGAGGGGCTCCTTGTAGGAGGAGCTCTTTTTAGTGTGTTGTTTTTTTTTTTTTAGAGCGTCGGTTTTTTTTTGTGGAGGCCTCTTTCAATGGGCCAGAATGGATGGATGGACAATGGCTTCAATCAAGATTGGATTATTTTTGATCATTGGCTTCAATCAACATGGATTATTTTATTTTTGATCATTGGCTTCAATCAACATGGATTATTTTATTTTTGATCATTGGCTTCAATCAACATGGATTATTTAATTTTTGATCATTGGCTTCAATCAACATGGATTATTTATTTTTCATCATGACTATATCCAGAGAGGACAGAAGGCCAACGCTGGAGGGGTCAATTTTACAGTTAAGTATGTGCTGTTGTTTATTTTATTTTTTATTAATGTTTGTTTAAAGCTGTTTATTTTTGTATACAATGTGTTGTGTTACTAACTGTACTAACAATGTGTGTATGTGCTGTTTATTTTATTTTTTATTAATGTTTGTTTAAAGCTGTTTATTTTTGTATACAATGTGTTGTGTTACTAACTGTACTAACAATGTGTTTGCTTACTGTGTGTTTAATTGTAATAATGTTGTTACTGTATTTTTTTTTTCCCTTCCCTTATTTTTATTTTATCTTTAGAAGTGACATGCACATATACATGCCTGTTACTTCTAAAAATGGAATAAAAATAGGGGGGGGGGGGGGGGGTAGGTAGTTGGTTCATCCAGGGTGGGGTCGGTCACGGTCAGGCGCCCATCGGTCGCCCATAGGCCACGATCAGGGGTGGCACAGGCCTCATGGGGGTGAACATCCACCCCCATGTGGCCTGGTCAACCCCGCTCACTGCCCGAATACCCGGGGTAGCATAGGCCGCATCGGGGTGGTGCCGGGGGCCCGATGGTGATCGGGCCTCGGGGGTGGCATAGGGCGGCAACATGGAGGCCATCAGGGGTGGCACAGGCCTCATCAAGGGGGTGATCCGATCACCCCCATGTGGGCCTGTGCCACCCCGCTCACCACCCGACTACCCCGATCCCGTGATCGGTGTAATCCGGTTGTGGCATGATGGCATAGCTAGGCTAGCATAGGGCAGGCCTGATCGGGGGTGGCACAGGCCACATGGGGGTGATGGCTGGGGTCGTCGGTGGTAGTGGGTGGCTGGGTAGGTGGCACTGGCAGGCTAGGCAGGCATAGTGGGGGACTGGGGGTAACTGGTCACCCCTAACTTTTATTAGGGGCTACTAGGGGTTTTGGTTTGGCCAGGGGCAGGGCAGGTGCCAGGCAGAGGCAGGTGTAGACTTACTGTGTTAGGCAGGCAGAGCAGATGAGTAGATTCAGCCAGGGAGGTCTCTCAGTCTCAGCGTGACCAGGGTCAGGAAACAGAAAGGGGGAAGGGACAGGGAACTGGTGGTTTTATTGACTGTATCAGTCAATCAAAATCAAACTCGAGGCTCTATTTGCTGGCGGGCGCTCAGGGCTAACGGTCTGGGTGGGTTTAGATTGATCACTTAGTAACTGGACAGCCTTCCATCATTGATTGGTCAATGATGGAAGACTGTCATTTATTAATTGATACATTTATGACCGCCCATGCATATCGTCACTGTGATGGTGGGCGGCATGCATTAACGGTCAGTGGGCCAGGCCAGGACTCATTGAAGAGAGAGAAGAGTCTAAAGGTTAGTGTACACATTGTAATTTGATCACACAGGGTGCAGGCAGGGGGCGATAGATACACAGCATTAGTTAATGTAGCGCAAGGGTTATTTTAAAGTGACAGTGTCCCTTTTCTAACTTTACTTCATTTTAATACTATTTAGACTTGAAATGATGATATACACCTTATATTTATTTGTTTTTGGGTTATACTAATACATTGTTGTGTTTTTTTTATTGCAGGGTGAAGAAAATATTTGGGGGGGCGTTTGCCCTGACGCCCCAATGGACGGGCCGCCCCTGTGTATCATGCTGTTCAAATTAACATACAAGATCCTTGGAGTCAAGGCTAGATTTTCAAGCACTTTAGGAGAGTAGTGTAAGTTTCTTTGCATTTGCTATCACACTTTATTTTACATCTAAAATCTTATACTGAGGGCTCCCTTCCATTATTTATAGTTTCTGAGTTAAGTTGCCTCATAAATCCCTACAAGTCTATTGCAAAACACAAAAAAGCCCTACCAGAAGTGCACTCTAAATGTTATAAAAAATACAAAAATCACAATCCATGTGTAGCTGTTTCATTAAATTCCTTAAGCTCATCACATTCTAAAATCTGAGTGATACATGTTAACTTCTGAGTGATCGTAAGGCCTCAGATTGTCCAAAATACTAAGTATACCCTGACCCATAGAGGCTCAAAGAATGCTTCTTAGAAGCCAACAGGTGTCTGATCTGACGCTATTTTTAACCTAAAAACATAATTGTGTCTGACATAAGGCTTTATTTCTCATATCCAACAAAATTATGGGGTTAACATTGCCCACCATAATATTCCCCATCTATCTATAATCATGGGGGTAGCTATAGACCCTAATGGTACCTAAAATGTAATCCTCCTTAAAGGATTCCTGGGCAGTTAAAATTAACCAAAACCACCAGGGTCACCAAGGGACCACTGTGGCATCTATAATGAACCCTTATGCCACAAAGTTCATATAATGACTTCCATGGCCTCTAAAATTAACCCCTTGCCACAGGGTTCATGTAGGGGCATCTAAAATGTATTCAATGCCATGGAGGTCATTAATGGACCTGTGTGGCATTGATATATTAACATTGCCACAAAGGTCCTTAAAGGACCTCTATGGCACCTAATGTAAACCTGCTATGCCATGGGGGTCTATATGGACTTCCATGACACCTAAAAGTAACCCCTTATGCCATTGAGAGCCATATGGACCCCCATGGCACCTACTTACCATTACAGGGGTCCATATTGGACCCCCATGAAATTACTTATTCTATAGGGGTTCATAAGGATCCTCAATGGTCCTTAAGTGTAAAGTAAAAAAATATTATGTTAAATAAAAAAACATTAAATAAAATAACAAAAGCCTTACAGAAATAAAAAATACACTGAAAATAATCAAATAAATTACATAAAATAAATAAAGAAATATTTAAAATAAAATTAAACCAAAATTAAACCTGTAAGTGTTAAAAAATCTATGTATCTATCTTGTGATGCCCATCACTCTATAGGAGCAACTCCCATGTAGAATATCGACTTTTGCCAAGCTTCTGTGTGTCAATCATATTACAGCTAATCTGAATCACAGAGTTGACGTTACCCAGTTCATTTATGAATAGATAATTGTCTAGCCAATAAGAATTCAATTAAAGATTTGTATATGAGGAGGATAACGTCTACTAAGCAATTCTGATTGGCTGGAATATTTGGCCATATATTGAGGATTTAGGTAAACCTCTACATTTCCATAATGTAGTCTTTGATATGTGTGGTATTTGTGAGTAAAGAGAAAATAATCTATGCAACATTTGGCACAGCACCCAAAATTTATTTATAGGGCAATATCCCAATCCACTTAGGTGGTGACAAGCTGGTTCAGAAGTTTATATTCAAATTACACAACAGAAAGAAAATAGAACCTCTTTTCAATAACCAACTCATTCCTTAATAATTACTTATGTATTTCAATATATTGGTGATATAGGCAGACCAAGAATAAAGGCATAAACTTTGTTTAAAACATAGCTTGTATTATTATATATTAAAACTCCAAGGGTCTCATTCAATTGCGATTTGGTTAATTGAATAGGGCTCTAAATAAGCACATAGCATATTTTTTTAAAGAAGCTTTTAGTTAGTAAAGACCTTGCTTTTGAATAGAAGCTCACTAACCAAAAACTTCTTAAAAAAATATATGCTATGTGCTTATTTAGAGCCCTATTCAATTGGCCAAATCGCAATTGAATGAGGCCCCTAGCCATTAAATAAAAAATACATTGAATTTTTTTTTTAAATATTTTAAAAGAACAGTAAGCTGTCTCCACTATACATATACATGTACCTTTAACAAAAGTATGATCAATTAGATAAATATAATATATCCAGGTATTATATCAAAGATTGCACCAAATTGCCCTTGACCCCTAAACTATCCTGATAAATAATGAGCTAGTATGTAAATAAATAATCTCTAGTAGGGTAATCACATATTATAATTGTCAAACTGCAATTTGTTGTCACGTTTGCAAGCCTTGCATGAACTCGCACGACTTAGGCGATGAGCCCCAAAATCGCTCATTACCTGCGAGCCAAAGCGAGGCAAGCAGTCGAGGCATTGAAAAATGTGGGACTTATCCGTAATGAGCACCGAAGGCGCTCCTGTGAGCCTTGCGAGGCGAGCAGTTGAGGCATTGAAGCACGCAGGACTTAGGCTACAAGCGCTTAGGAAACACGGGATTGCATTAGGCTGCCAGAAGCAGTTTACTCCTGAACCGCGCAAATCGAATAACACCAAACTCCCACCCCCCAAAAAAACAAAATTACATTTTTTTTTAAATTACACACAGCATGAGGGGACACCCAGGACATCTGGGTGTGAGGTTATACGCAAATTTAAGCCGAATTTGGATTTTGGCACTGGAAAATCGGCTGACAAAAAATATGGCAGATGAAAAAAATTAAAACGAGGCTACACGACCCCGAAGAGTGCAAGACACTGCCACACTATTACGAACGTCTGAAAGCAACTGCCACACTATTACAAACGGTGGAAAATGCTTGCGAACCCCGTAAGACATACACTATCGCCGCCATTTCACAATACTAACTTGCACATTACCACATTATGCTTTTGAAATGAGAGGTTCTCCCACCTAAACGATTTGCCCTTGCGTACAAAGGCTATATACACTGCACACTTAGCACATTGCTGACACTTTCTCCTCAGATGATCAACAGTCTCCCAGTACATTTTAAAAAATACGCCAAAAAGATTGTTAGCTCTTCAGGATATTGATTGCTGCATATTAAGTGTAAATACAAAATTAGTTATAGTAAGGTATATTCATTTATTAATTAATTATTACTTACTTTTAAAAAAATATTTCATATTTTACACAGCCTTTACTTTATGAATAATGCCCATTGGCTGACAGGGATATGATACTTAAAGCAGTTAAATATTTAAATCACTTTATTATGCTCTGACACCTAATACATTTTTCCGAGCCCACACGCGGGACTAAGGCCCTCTATGCGACATGCAAAGGCACTCATTGGACTGTGAACCTCGCAAAGCGCTGACATGCAGGACTGCAATACAGGGTGCAATGAGCGCCGAAGGCGAGGCGTGCAGTTGAGGCATGCAGTGATCGCTGTTGGTGCCGCAACTGCGAGCCGTTGCCTCGGAAAGAGAGGAGACACACAGGACTTAGGGTGCAATGAGACACCCCAGACTTCGGGTGCAATTAAGGCACGCAGTACACTCCCATTTCAACACTTTTTTATTGACACATCATTTTTGACTGGCAAGTTGCTAGTGTATAAATAATAATAATATCCTAAAGTATAAGGAATTAATGTATAACTTTAGGTTACATGATCAGATTAGCATATGCAGGGTACTGTAAAGAAATGATCTATATATTAATTAATGTCAATACTTCACGGGAATAATTCTAGAGTAAAAATAATTATCATATATATATATTCACCAATTACAATTCCTAAGAAATCTACAAAATATGTGTAAAATGTCATGACCATAAATAAATACTACTCTTTGTAATAAAACTGTGCTGTCTAATAAAAAAAAAACACAAAATAATTATATAACCTACATTACCAAACTCAAGTAGTTAATCAATATAATAAAGTGTATTATATGGTAACCAAATTCCAAGGGCCGGAAAATGGCTGCAAAGCTACGAATCCTTGCATCCAGTTTACGGCCCTGCATAGCGCTACAGCTACGCTGCTATTTAAATGGACAGCGCCGCAAGGAGGTCCCCCTTACATGCTATACAATCGGCTGCAAGCTTTTTCTGCACGCCCGTAAATCCTGTTTCAAGGCCGCAAAGTTGGAAAACTGTAAATGCAAATATAAATTCAAGATAGCACTGTAAAGCACTGTAAGTAATAGGCAACATAATGGGGGACATGAGGATTAATAGCAACACCCTCTCAAGCTTGCACATCGCCAAAATCCAATATTTCATTTCAGGTTTATTCTCCATCCCAAGTCCCACGGGTTTCAATGACCTCAAAGCCAGTAAATCGTTGTTAAAACCCATACGGGTTCGGAGGTTGAAGGCCGCAAACTCAAAGCATTGTAGAAGCAAATATATATTCAATCCAGTACTGTAATAAATGGGGAACATAATGGGGGATATGAGGATTACTAGCAAAACATTCACAAGCTTGCACATCGCCAAATTATAATCTTTGATTTTAGGTTTAATTTCCGTCCAAAGTCCCACATTCTTCAATGACCCCCAAGCCTATAGCTCGTTTTTCAAGCCCGTCCAGGCTTGGAGGGTGATTGACCTCCAATCCCGTGGGACTTGCATGATAGAAAGAACATGAAGATTGAACATGAAATTAAATGTCTTTATTTGCAGATTTGAGAGTAGGGGAATGTTGAGCTATTAATTCTAAGACCAATCATCACTTTCACTTTTAATAAAAGTACAGGATGGCTCTTCTATTTGCTTAATTAGTGCTACAATTTGTAAGTAAGCCCTTTGCGACACCTCAGTGGCCCAAGTAATCTGTGGGTCTATTTTACCCATTTACGGACTTGACGGAGGGTAATCCCACAGCCGTTGCAGGTCTGATGTGCTCCAAGCCCGTGGGACTCGGACACGGAAATTGATCATGAATTACAATAAAAATGATTTTCAGATGTGAGTGTAGGGGAATTTTGTGCTATGAATTCTAACACCTACAATCACTTTCATGGCCTATCAAAGTACAGGATGGCTTTTTTAATTGGTGCTACGATTTGTAAGTAAGAGCCTTGCGGGACCTTTTTATGGTGTAAGTAAGCTGCAGCTCAGTTTTAGCGAATTACGGCCTTGACGGAAGGGTTCGCGTAGCATTTGAATAGCGACCTGTGTTTCTTGCGTCCGCAACTCTTGTGGCCGCGTAAGACCAAAGGCTTTGACACAAGTAAGCTCATTGCAAGCGGCCACAGCTCGACCATCGTAAGCCGCCTGGAGGCCACAAATTGAACAGCGTTGTAGCCTGCGTCCTCCCCTTGAGGCCCAGGTGTATTATCTTATCATTTAAGTCCCTACAATGAATGTGGTAGCAGTACAGGGAACCCACTACTTATTTCCCTAAAGATAATAATCCAGTAATCCCTACTCTCCCCTCCTAACTCTTTCACAAAGTAAGTCCCTATAACTCAGGACCCTATAAACAACTAGTATAGCTTAATTGGGGATTAACCACTTACCCCCCTAACTCAAAACACACTTTCCTACTCTCAACTCCTATTACTAACACATCAAGACAGGGCATAATGATTCACCAGATAGGAACATTTAAAGGAGCTTTCAATTTTCTTGATGACATGCCAATAACTAGTAACAAACAAATAATCAAATGTAAATATCTTAATAACACTAGCACATACTTATAAATTCCCTGGGTCAGTGCCTGCCTTATACGATATGCATATATCCACCATACTTTACATAAATGGTACAAAATGACTTCTGTCAGCTTTGCCAGCTCAGCACCATGGCCCAGTGCCTCAGATCAGTGTCCTCATCTGCTAGAGCTCTACTGCTGACATCATCAATTTGGGACACTTTGCTTGAAATTTGTGTTGAGCTTCCACCAGAGCCAGGATAAGGAAGTCCACTGATTAACTATTTCTGTTCTCTTTCAGATCTCCTACCCCCTGAAGAATTAGAGCTGAAATGCAGGACCAAAAAAGAGGAAGAATATTAGAAATCCACATCAAAGATTTTCATCATATGTCAAGATATCCACTATAATAGTTGTCAAATATGCAAATGTGTCCATCAAACCAATGTTAAATAACACTGTGATGAGCAGGCAAACTAGCAATTCCGAATACTCGCGATGAGCACCGCAGAGAGTTAGCCTGCAATGAGCGCAATGACTGTCCCTAATGTTAATAAGGCAGTGGGAAAAAGCCCCCCCCGGAAGCATTAGATACATTGGATTTAAGAATAAATAAAATAATAAATAATAACAAAATAATAATGCATTACTGAATCATTACACTGCCATCTATTGGCGCTAAGGAGTCATAACAATAACTTATTAGAGCAACATCATTTGGATGTGGAAATATAAGTTGCATTCTTACAGTGCCATCTGTTGGATGTAAGGATAAATTACAACAGTGGAAATCGTTTTTGTAGTGCCATCTATTGGATATAAAGATGTATAATGCCAAGATGCCCCATATTAGAGATGAGGACATAAAGTAAAGGGGGGTAGAGGCTTGCAATGAGAGCTGAAGGTGCTCCGTGCGAAGCATGAAAGTGGCGGGTTAGCCAAGGCCTGCAACGACGGAGGAGAGGCTTGCAATGAGTGCCGAAGACGCCCATTGCGAGGACCACGATGAGTGAGGCCCGCAAGTCAGAGGGCCTCGCATTGTGGGGCAAACAGCATTGCCAGTCTTAAAATGTTTTTGCTGTCATTTTTTTTACGGGGGAAATCGCTAGTTATATATAAATAGCATATATCAAATCACTGTCTATAAATTACAAAAGTTCTTATACTAAATTGATTGCATATCATGAAAAAAAGGAAAAACATATATAAGTCTCTGATGCAGTACAATTTATTAAAATTATTTATCAATCTTTCTATGATTAGTGGGTCTCATTTAACCACCTCACACCAAGATATATAGGTATATCAAATAACTACACACTGAATTTTCAAGAAAGAAGGAGATTCAAAAATGTATATTTCACATACTTGGATAACAAATATCTAGATATTGTACACACATTATGTACCTCTAATTGAAAAATATGTACATATACTGAACATTTGAACACACCAAACTTACAAAAAGATTAGTTGTCAATACTAAATATGACTGAATGGCAGATGACCAATCATTATTTGTTTATCATTCCAACACCATACTCATTTATGAAAACTCCCTCATAAACACTATTGTAAGTTCAGATAACTACAGTAGGTGCATTAACTCATTAATATGTAATTAACCTCCAGTACTATCTACCCAATTGGTGTTTATATTTTATCATCTAAATAATCATAGTCCTAATCAGATTATCAAATAAATATGATTGAAGAATTAACTAATCCACATGGTTATCATCAACTCTTTTCCATATTAGTATCTAATTTTTCCCCCAAGATAATATTTTTTTTTTAATTCTCTACCACATTGATGTTTTTATTTTACCATCACAGAGAGATGACACCACATTAAATAATCATAGTTGAATTGTCTCACAAGTGTAATTCAAAGATTACAAAATCTCTCATAAATAGTAAAATTCAATCCACCTGAATGTCATCAACTGAATGCTACAATATGGATCCCACAATAAAGTTAACAATTTACTGGCCAGTTATTTGATAATCTGACATTTTGTTCAGGGAACAAATACTAATATCTCATCAACCCCACTATAATTATTCCCATAAAGTACTGAGATTAATTAACATAAAGATCATTCATTTTTAGTATCTTTCATATGAATTGATAATCTGATAGTACAACCTAATGTTATAAATTAATTTCTTCTACTTAAGGATATTGTTATTATATAAACATTACCCTACTAGAGAAAATGTATATACTATCCTGTCTCATCATTTATCAGGATAGTTTAATGGTTAAAGGGCAATTTGGTGCAATCTTTGATGTAATAACTGCATATATTATATTTATCTAATTGATTATACTTTTATTAAAGGTACATTATTATAATTATCTTTATTTGTAACGCATCAACATATTCTGTAGCGCTATACAGGGGTTAAGTACATGGCAAAGACAAAATTAATACCTTGTAAAGAATGGAGGGCCCTGTTCTTGAGCTTAAATTCAAATGTACATAATGCTTGTTTCCAATGCACTGACACAATGTAGAAAAATCGCAAACTTACATTGTTTATTTATAATGAAGCTTAATGTTCTTTTAAAATATAAAAAAAAAATATGCAACATATTTTTAAATTTAACGTCTATGAGTTTTAATATATAATAATAAAAGTTAAGTTTTAATCAAACTTTATGCCTTTATTCATGATCTTCTAAGGACAATACATTTTAGCCACTTATTGTTGGTATCTTAACTCTTAATTGGATCAAATTTTGCTGAAAAAGTTCAGACAAAAAAAGAAATATCTTTTAAGAATACCCATAAAGTACAAACAGTTAAAATATAACCTTTAATGATATTACAATACAAATATTTATGTTTTAAAATACAAACAGTTAATAACAACGTAAAATTGAAATCTCTAATGACCTATGATAACCACCAATTTCTAATAATTCCCCCTCCTTATCCCCTCCAGCACCTCCTGATTCCCACCTCTGCTACCTCTTGAATCTCCCCCTTTCATGATACCCCTTGGCCTTCCTACCTCCACAGCAGCACTCCTCCTGCACTGCATCCTTCCCTTGTGGCATGTCTGTTGTCAGACAGGGAATACCTTGTGTGTGACATCATTGGAATTCCCTGCCTGAGGGCAGACGCACCGCAAGGGAAGGATGCAGTGGGGGAGGAGCGCTGCTGGGGGCCAAGAAGGGGAAGGCCAAGAGGGGGATCAGTAGGGGGGGATCAAAAGGAGCAGAGGTGGGAATCAGGAGGAACTGGAGGGAATAATCAGATAAATAGAAATCTCATCATACATCACTCTATATAATAGAAGTAACTAGTAATGCGCATAGTACTTACCTCATGTCTTCATCTGCTCAATTAAACATAATAACTCCTGGATTATATAATCCAGTTCAATTACAATAATACAGTGTGTTCAGAAAATCAAAAGTAAATAAATAAATAAAAGATGGTCATAACCTAAAAAAAGGCAGAGGAGAAGAATAATCTAGCAATATCTGTATGTACAACAATTGGGTGTCAGTACCTTATGAGGGCCTGAGTGGCAAGTCAATTTGGGAGAGGAGTTGGCCAGTGAGGTCAAATGTCATAGGTGCGGCTGAAGATCCAGTAAGTTACATAAATCTTGAATTCTCCTCAGATCCCATGCCCTCTGATCCTCTCTGTCTTTCCTCCTCCGACTAAGATGGATCTTGGTGGACCAGGGCATGAACAGCAACATTCAGCACTGCCTGAGCTAATGCCCACACCTGAGGACCCAGGCCTTCTGACACCTGAAATGTGAGAATGATGAAATATGACATTGTATGATCATGTGTTTGCTGTGTGTTCCTATATATCTGGCATCCCTATAATTGGAACCTGTATGGTTCAATTCTTTGCAATTGTATGTATTAATAATTAGGAAACAATGATCATTGCTTTGTATTATGGCCTTGGTTGTTAATGGCTCATAACAATATATTGATTCCTGATGCAGTCTGCAGCAGATGCATACACATATTCTGCTGAACTTGCTATGCAGCGTGGCATCCTAACCAGTCAGTGATAACCTATCAGCAATAGTTTTTTATATGCTGCTGAGACGTGTTCCCTAATAGGCTAGTACACTACAGTGCACATCATTACCCACAGAGTCTTTATCTGCATATGCTGCAGTGGGTACATCAATACATAGGGCCTCATTCAATTGAGCAATTGTAAATCGCTGGAGCCTGTAATGTAGAACGAAAGCTAATTTGCAATTTAATTGGTGTCGCTTTGTGAGCCGCAAATGGTCTACAGGTTACGGGCTTGAAATCCCTGCGGTTGTTACAACCGGAACTTACAGCCCATCTAAAACCTTTGATCTTTCAAGTCCGCAAGAGTTACAACCGCTAAAATCGCAAATTGCTATTCAATTGCTACAATTCCTCAAGACTGCAAACGCATTCAAGCCCACAACCGGCAAATGTCAGCCAAAATCTTATGGGTTCCAAATAGGATCCTCAAAGGGTTTACAGACTAGTTTGTAACACTGCAAAAGACACCAATGGACTTTAAAATATGGGGGGGGGGGGAGGGGAGCAATGTAAAGCATTATAATTCATTGCACAACAATTCCTAATTAACAAATAGCCTTTAAAAATGTTCTAATGTGAAACCTAAAAATACAAATACATCTCACTCATCACATCTACATTGGGAAAACAAATAGTGGCCAAATTACTCCGCCACATCACATATATTCCCCTGGTATATAAGTACCAGGGGAACATTTTATATTTAATTGTTCAGTCCCTCAGTTGTGTCTGACTTTCTGTGACCCTATGGAACCCTATGGAATGCAACATACTTATGTCTCTGTCTGTGCTTTTCCACAATGATTGCATGGCAAACATACCGGAGTGGGTTGCCAGTTCTTTCTCCATTGGACTTTGATTTGTCTGACCTCTCTGCTATGACCTGCCCCCATATTATTATATGATATCTTATCATGTTACTATTATTATTATTATTATATGCATTAATCTATTTCATAGTAACTAGGGCTCATTAGTTTACAGATATAGAAATGTGACGCAAATGTGATGAATGTGGGTGTCCCAAAACCGCAGCCATTGAAAACACACTGACACAGTGATAACGGTATAACAAAGCTTTATTTCATACAAAGAGCACAATCAGAAATGTACAAGACTGTGCATTAATATCATTGATGTGGTGTGGGCGGATCCCAGAAGGGCAAGAAGCTTTTTGGGAAAAAGGGGATACCTAAAGGGTGTAATGTCATAGTCTAGGATAATCATGATGCATTACACCTCCCAGGGTCACATGTGGTCACTACACCACTGCAACCAGAATCTAAAAAATAAAAGGCTAATCAGAAATCACTCCATTTATTTGAAGAAGCCATTAATGTGAATATCACTTACAAGTTGTCTAGATCTGCTCAATGAAACAGATGCTTAAACATCTGGACTCCAATCCAGTTGCACACATACAGTGTGTTCCCAAAACAGAAATCTAAAAAGAAATGGTAATAAAAAAGGGCAGAGGATTATAAAAAAAAGAAAAACATGCATGTAGAGTGTAGTACTAAATACTGTAACTGTAACAATATACCAACTCACCAGATTCCCATCTGCAAGCATTACTAACCATTAGCTAGTTCTCAGGCTAACTCACTGGCCATGACCATTAATAATCATCTCACAATAAATGCTTAGCTATGAGCAGCGTCAGTGGTCAAGATAACAGCAATGTTGTCTTACATATCTGGATATATGATAGCTTTAAGATTATGGGAGCTACATGTTAACTGAAGGAATGTCTACCTGAGAGGCAATGGGAAAATGTTACACTTAATACATTTCCTTCACAATGCTTGTAAATGCAGAAGATGCCTTCATGGACCTGAATTGTATCTAAAACAAAACAAAAGAAAAAACACCTGCAAAATAAGGCCTTAAAAAATATAGGGACTGCAGCATATCTTCTCAACAGCATTCCTTTCATTCATCAATTGGTGAAATGTTACATAGAAACCTATGTGTCCTCAAAGAAAACAATCTATAAGAAAATATTTAAAAAAATGTGAGGGTGTACTTTGCCACTTGTCTTAAAAGGGAAAAAAAAAATCTACAATTCCTTCCTGACCCCAGATACTGTCGATCGGATTCATTGGATCAATACCCCCTCTCTAATTATCCAGGATAGCCCTGATTGCCCTTTTTATTTAAAAATATATCCTATCCCTTTTTAAAGTTATCTATCGAATCCGCTGTCACCACTTACTTTGGTAGAGAACTCCACAGATTAACCATCCTTATTGCCCTTTTCTTTCTTTAAGGTGAAATCTGTTTACTTCTAATCTCAAAGGATGTCCCATTGTCAGTTGAAAACCTCTTGGCACAAAAAGGTTCAGTGGACAAAGCCATGTATTGACCGTGGATATATTTATATAAGGTAATCACATCCCCTCTTAAATGCCTTTTTTCTAGAGAAAATCAGTTTCATGGTTAGTCCTTCTTCATAACCCCTTATTAGTTTTGTTGCTCTTCTCTGAACTTTTTCAGCTCTAAAATGTCCTTTTTGATCTAGTGGTACTCCATATTCCAAATGAGGGTGTACTAGGGATTTGTATACCGGCAGAATTATATTTGCTTCTATACCCTTCTTAATACATGCTAATATGTTATTTGCCTTTACAGTTGCTGCTTGAATATACACATTCTTGTATACTATCCCTTATTAACCCTTCTAAAAGCTTTACTACTACATAAGTGAGGCTTACCGGTCTATCATTTCCTGCATTTGTTCTTGCTCCCTTCTTAGATATAGATATCACCTCTGCCTTTCTCCAGTCATCTGGTAGAGACCCTATATTGAGTAAATCTTGAAAAAATAGATATAATGGTTTTGATATTACAGAGCCCAGTTTCCTCAGTACCCTTGGATGTATTCTATCAGGACCTGGGGCTTTATTAACATTTATTTTTTTCAAATCCTTTTGGGTTTCTTCCTGCGTTAACCGATTATTTGGTGAAGGTAGTGTAGCCCCATTTTGCTGCACTGTCCCAGCCACTGGTACCTCCGTTGTTTATACAGAAGAAAGGAACCTGTTTAGCTCATCTGCCTTTTCTAGGTCACTGATTGTCAGAGAACGTTTTTCACATTGTAATGTTCCTATAGCTTCCTTCCTGGCCTTCTTTCCATTAATATATTCAAAAAATATTTTAGGGTTAGTCTTACTCTCCTTTGCACCTAACTTTTCATTTTCAATTTTAGCCAGTCTAATCGATCTTTTGCTTACGTACTGCAGTTTCTGTCCCCTCTTGATTGTATAATTTAAATTACTTTTTTTACTCCTCATCTTCATCTTTAAGTCATTGTTAAGCCACATGGATTGTGATTTACTCCTTCTACTTTTATTTCCATATGGTATATGATGATCAGTATGGTTATTTAGTAAGGATTTGAACGTTGTCCATTTTTGTTCAGTTTTTTTACCCATTAGTTCTATGTTCCAGTCTATACTTTTTTATTGCTGCCGCTAAAAAGTGTGACAAAGTCATTAGGACAAAAGTAATTTCCATAAAATTACAGTGTTTTTAGCTGGAGTCCTTTTTCAATGTGTCAGAAGATGAGGATACATTGGATTCAATCAAGAAAGAAGAGAACCAGAATCTACTAGTAGCTTGGATAGCCTTCTTATTATTCCTTCAAATGATAATTGGTTGAGGTCTGCTATATATTGTTTTGAAGGGCATGGTTAAACTTTTTAATGTGTATGTAGGGCTTTGTAGTGTGTAGGCATCATGTTTATGGTGTATAGTCCTTTAAGAAACCTGCACCAGCGAAACATGTCAGAATAAACACACATATATACATCGGCCTCTGGAAGAGAAAAGAGAAACCAGGAACCCGAGGCACAGTTGGGAGGGCAAGGGGCTGTAGCAAAGCACAGGGCTGTTGCGGCATTGGGGAATGCCAACAGGGATGTGAGGTCTGTCAAGCACATATTTGATGACAGCCGGTTGAAGGTAAAGAGTAAGATGGCAGAGAAGGCAAGAGCAGCCCATGCAACTGGTGGTGGACCAGGACCTTTTATTACATACACAGCATGGGAGAGGACAATGAGGGAGTGGATCGAGACAGCGGCAGTAGTAGGTCTTCCAGGACAGGTGGACATGGGTGTGCCGAGTACCATGCAATATATCATATACACCATCACACACTCATCTGCACACCACACACATAGATTATTGACATACAATAGCAATGACCCCCTTCTGGATCTCTACCTTGTCGTAGTGAAGGGGCTTGTGTACTTCGATGAAGCTATGAGCTATACCATGTAGGGTCAGCCAAGATGGGCAAGTCATGGCAGAAAGGTCAGACAAATCGCAGTCCACTGGAGAAGGAACTGACAACCCACTCCAGTATCTTTGCTAAGGAAACTTTATGGAGACGCACAACCAGAGACATCACGATATGGCACCGGAAGATGAGCCCCTCAGGTCAGAACGTGCCTACCCCATTACTGAGGAAGAGCAGAGGGCAAGTACAAGTACACCAGATCTAATGAGGTGGTTGGGCCAAAGCCGAAAGGACACCCAGCTATGGATGTGTCGGGAGAGGAAGGAAAGTACAATCCTGCAAAAATCAATTCAGAATAGGAACCTGGAATGTTAAAACTATGAACAAAAATGGTAGGGACTTATTAGAAGAAGATCAGATAAAGAAGAGGTGGCAGGAATACACTGAATATCTATACAGGAAGGATCTTAACAGCAGTGATGACCTCAATAATGTGTCCAATGAGTTGGAGTCAGACATCTTGGAGAGTGAAGTGAGATGGGCCCTAGGATGTCTTACTGATAATAAGGCTGCAGGAGGTGATGGAATCCCAATTTATCTATTCAAAATTCTAAATGATAATGCTGTAAAAGTGTTACTTGCCTTATGCCAACACATTTGGAAAACTCAACAATGGCCAATAGACTGGAAAAGGACAGTCTACATCCCAATTCCAAAAAGAGGCAGTGACAAAGAGTGCTCCAATTATCGAAAAATTGCAGATTTTATTTTCCTTGGATCCAAGATCTCTACAGATGGTGACTGTAGTCATGAAATTAAAAGATGTTTGCTTCTGGGGAGGAAAGCTATGGCAAGCTTGGACAAGCTTGTAAAAAGTAAAGATACTAAACTATCAGCAAAGGTCTGCATAGTTCGAACTATGGTAGTCCCAGTAGTAACATACGGATGTGAGAGCTGCACCATAAAGAAATCTGAATGCCGTAGAATTGACGCTTTTCAATTGTGGTGTTGGAGAACTGCTTAGAGTGATCCAATAAATCAATACTTCAGGAAATCAAGACAAACTTTTCACTAGAAGGTATGTTCATGAGGCTAAAGCGCAAATATTTTGGCCATTTTATGTGATGGCAGTATTCCCTAGAAAAGACTCTGATGCTGGGAAAGATTGAAGGCACAAGAAGACGGGGATAGATGAGGTCACTGAAGCAATGAACATGAACTTGATGGAGCTCAGAGGGGCAGTAACTGAGAGATGCACCTGGCGTGCTGTGGTCCATGGAGTCAAGGAGAGTCAGACATGACTGAATGACTAAACAACAACAAGCAATGCAGCACTGTAAGCTCTCTGGCCATGGCTAATGATATATGGGGCTGCAATAACTATTTAAATCCAGGAAGCAAACATATCATAATCAGAATTGTTATCAATAATTATCTGCCCAATACCTGCAGGTAAAACTGATTCTGATTAACAGTCGTTAAATATGTTAAGATTAATTTAACATCCAAAAGAGAGTACATTTATTCGTCTGCATGTGCATGTCAGGTACTAGCCTAACCTGGGCCATGTCTCATCTGCATGTTAACAACCATTGCTGATAATTGTTCACAGATTGATCAGTCTCACACACTGAGCATGTTACCTAATGAACTGCAGATGGCACACAAGGATTACATATATTGATATGAGCCATGATCCACAATGCTCATTATATAGGTCAATGTTTATCTGCACAAGACAATCACCACAGCCAATTACAAGTGACCATGATGTCAGGGATATGAAAAAACACAGCAAAGAATTGTTTAGAGAATCCCAACTCAAACACTATTGTTCCTTCATTTCAGTTCCCAGGAGGCCCAGCCTGCCCGCAGAGACACATGCGATAGTGTTGGCTCCACGGGAGGATGAACCAGATATACCCCCAGAAGTGGTGGTTGAGGAAGGCAAACACATTTCAGAGGGCCTGGGACTGTCACAGGAAGCTGACTCTTCAGCAGCAAGACCTCCTACAATATCAGCAGTCTATGTATCACCTTTACGGGCGCTCCAATACATCATGGTCATGTTTGCAGCCTGTTCAGCCATCTCCATCTCAACCTTACATGTTTTGGAGCCAGCAACCACTGCCACATCCACAGATGTTCTGGTACTGGAGATAACCATCAGCTGGCCTACAAATGCCATTAGCACCAATCCCATGTATGCCTTGGCAGGACCCCACCACTCCTCCACTCCCAA
The DNA here is from genome assembly GCA_027410445.1 of Discoglossus pictus. NCBI lineage: Eukaryota > Metazoa > Chordata > Amphibia > Anura > Alytidae > Discoglossus > Discoglossus pictus. Next base: position 268,032,677 of record CM050164.1, read on the forward strand.
CATGGGCTTTCCCAATATGGGCTCCCCAAACACAGATGTCACCAATTTGGTCTTCACCACTGGCGCCTCTGAGACCATCGCCACGGCTAACAGTGACACCAACGCCATGGCCAACAGCGACACTATTGCCAGCGGCACCTCTGTCATCACCACAGTCCATCAAAAGACCCAGCATGTCCAGTGACAGACCTCACACCCTGAACATCAGCCACTTGGTTGGAGGACCCAAGCCATCACACCCTAACGGTTGACCTGGGACAACAGCCCGAAAGGCAAAATAATATTACTAACTTCCTCCTTGACAGCAAACAGATTGATATATGGTGAGATGAGGAGGCACAATCGAAGGATGGAGAGGTATAAGCAAAAGGCAAATAGGGACAGACAAGCCTAGAGAGCACTAATTGAGCAGCAAATTTAATTGGCGGAATGCCAGCTCATATCTACCCAGGCTTTGGTTCCCCATCACAACCAGAGTCAGTGGCCTCCTCATCTCACACCTTCCTGTTAATGGCAACTGCTACACAGCCGTGACAGGTGGACACACCCCTCACTCCAACACCTCCACCACGTGGTAGAGGGAGGAGGTACGTGGGCACGGAAGGTGGGGATCCAGTGCTGAGAAAGAGGAGGTAGTTAAGAACATCCCCTAAGTGTTCCTCATCAACACGTATGCTTATGTTTAACATCAATTATGGTTATGTGTACACGTGTGGTTATGTATAACATTTCACCAATTGATGTTCAATCTGGATTGCCATTGAGATGAGGTATTGTAGTCAATCTTAATAGTCTTATGATTGATATCTGATTCTTGTCTCTTTAGGACTTAATAGTCAAATCTCACAACCATGAAGTCATGTTCATCATCTTTGAGCAGTGCAATGATATCAACCCAGTGCCTGTCAGGCATTAGATCAGTGACATTCCCGATAGCATATAGATCTGAAATGCCATATATGATTCTATATATCATCACTAATGCACATAACTGGTGTTATGTTCAATTACAATGAATGCAGTCCTAGCTGTAGAGTTGCACAGTCCCATTAGTATCTGCTAATCCAAGCCAGAAGTTATTCAGGCGTTATTGTTGTATGTCATCCTGTTAACATTCTGATAGGAGATTCATGTGTGTGATTTAATTCACAAACATTATGGATGATAGTCTTTGACAACAGGATCAATGGGTATGTGTTTAGGAGTAATAAGTCTGATCTGATTAAAATGTGATATCAGTGTGATATCAGTGTGACCTAACAGTTATATATGGTGATTACTCTTTGCTAACGGATTGTGGTCACAGCAAAGCATTCCTTGTGAATTTACGCATCCTCAATAGTTTTCGGGGACAGTGATTGTCCAGGACAGATTCACTATGGTTAGCACTGCTGGTAGATAGTTTATTATTTCGGTAACAGCATGAAACACTGTACTGTAAATTCAGCTATTGCTTGTTTATCAGACTCCTCTTTTTGTTTTCCAGATTCTGGCCATCTATTTGGGATTGTTTCTTCATAAATAAAAACACACTGTTTGTGAAATATAATTGGATTACAAAATCCATGATTTGTTGCATCTGTTTATTTGAGCAGATGAAGACTATATGGAAGCTCTATGCGCATTAATGGTTGCTTCTTTTAAATGGAGTGATATATGATGATCCTTTCTTCATCAGATTATGGTTACTGTGGTGCATTATATAGTATTATTTAACTATTTAGGTGTCCCATTTTGCCAAAAAGCCTCTTGCCCTTCCGGTATCCGCCCACACCACACCCATGATATTAATGCACAGTCGTATACCTTTCTGAGTGTGCTCTGTGTATAAAATGAAGATTTGTTATACCCTTATCACCGTTTCTGTGTGTTTCCAATGGTTGGGGTTTTGGGACACCAACATACATCACATTTATATCACGTTCATATATAATATATATGTAAACTAATGAGCCCTATTTACTATCCAATATATTGTTATGTGAACATTCCAGCCCATTACAGTGACACAGGTGTGGTTTCAAAGTGGTCACATGTATTAGTCATCACTACTTAAGATATTCTCATCATTGGGATATCATGCTTGCAGAACATTATTGTTGAGGTTTGAGCATTAAGACACATGAAAAGTATTAATTGTGATACTGTTGAGTATAAACATTCCCCTGAAGGGTTGATAACAAAATGACAGGTGATATTAGGAATTCATTGATACAAGAACACTTGATATGATCTCACAAATTTATAATGGGTATACATCTTGCCACATGGCCAACAGCAATGGCATGGAACTTTACAGGATGGGCATAGCCGAGATTGGCCCTGATGGAGGTGAGTTGGGTGTTGCTCCACGTGCCTCTGTGCAGCCTCCATGTGTTTACAGCCCTTCCTGATGGGTTGGACAACATTAGTAATGTGTATGTTACCCTGGTACTTGATATATGTCATGTGGCAGTGTAATTTTACCATTGGTTATTTTTCCAATATAGATCTGATGAGTGACATATGGCTATGTAGCGCATACGAAATACGCACCGACGTAAGCTCAACGACGTAAGCTCATGGGCAATTGCGCGCTGTATAGAATTGCACTCCAACAACAGAGCACAGTGCAGCAAGGGAGAAATGCAATGACCAGAGAGGTAAATAGCAGGGCAATGGAGACAGTGTAGAGCAGGTGGAGGTAGCGGGAGTGGATGGAGACAGTGTAGGGCAGGTTGAGGTACCGATGAGTGGATGGAGGCAGTGTATGGCTGGTGGAGGTAGCAGGTAGTGGATGAAGACAGTGTAGGGCAATCTTTGAAAATGTCTTTCATCACCCACATGCACCTGTATTCTGAGCAATCCTTATAAACCCCATACCCACATGTTCAAAGATAACTTAGCTTACCACATACACATCATACTTGCTTGTCCCCTTATGTCCCCATACTCACACACAATAGTTCCCTGACGTCCCTACCATCCACGCATTCCCACATACAACCCAACAGAATCCGACATCTCCATCTACCATGCATTAGACTCACCCATCCCCTGACATCCCCATGTACCACACGTTTGCATATCTGTCCCAACAGCCCTCTTACATCCACATCTACCATGCATGCACACATCCAGTCCAACAGTCTCCTGATATCCACATCTACCAAACATGTGCACATCAGGCTCACCAGCTTTCTGATGTCCCCACCATCCACGTATCCTCACATACAACTCAACGCTCTCCAACATATCTATCTACCATGCATTAGACCCACTAAGTCCCCTGACTTGCCCATCTGCCACCCATCAACATGTGTGCCTTAACAGTTCCCTGGCATCCACATCTATCATGCATCTACACATCAGATCCACCAGTCCCCTGACATCCCCGCCATCTAGATATCCCCACCATCTAGACATCACCACCTACTACTACATGCACACACATTACAACCACCAATCCATGACATTTATTTGCTTTTACAGTGTTTAACCCACTTGCGTGTCCTATTTGTAACCCATAATATTTTTAGCTACTTTTGCCATTTACGTGTTTGCAATTTTAGTGATTGTAACATTTCCAGACTTGAAAGATCAAAGTCGGAGATGGGTCAGAGTGATGATTTTGACAACCTGAAGACATTTTCAGCTGAAATCGATTGTGGGTGGTTAGAAGAGGCCAATTAACCTTTACGGGCTACATTACGGGCTCCAGTAATTACAATTTACTCAATTGAATTGGGGCAATAGTGTCTGAGTCCAGGTTCAATCTCGTGGCTTGGTACAAGTGCCACGTGTGTTGCAGTCTTGTGCCACAGCATCTACAGCTATGTGTTCTAGAGACAGATCAGTCAGAAGTACATCTTCTAGCTTTTCATGCTGTTTATGCTATTGGTGGTTTTCAAGCTCTGGTCTTTCTACCAGCCAATCACACCTCATCTGGGACTATTTATTGCTTCTCTATTTATATGCTTCTCTATGCCTGTTGTAGATTGGTGTAACTGGGAGCTCTTCTGGTTGCTCTTGTGTCTTTTTGCTCTGTTTGCTACAGTTATTGTTCCCTTTTGGACTGATCTTTGCTGCTGACCCAGATTATTCAATAAAGGTTAGATAAAAACTATACTACTGTATAGCCTTATTCGTAAAGATAATTATGGAGGAATTAAATCCAAAGTAAAGAGTATATGTAAAGGTAGATATCCAAGAGATAAAGAAACTAGCACTTCTATAATCCATAGGGCCAGAGGTAATTATTATTTTAAAATGTAACCTTTATTCAATATTATAAAATTGTGCACTGTTTTCTACAGAGCAACAGGACAACAAAACACTTAAAAATTATCAATGAAACAAAACCCACACAATAAAATGGGTAGTAGACTGACTCGTGAACAGGGACACCCTTGCTACTAAATAAATAAACTCCTCTCAGTCTAGTAGGAGCTTACCACTCGCCTGCAAAACCTATGTAGAAAATGAGGGTCAAGGACAACGCTGTAACAAGATCCTAAGACAGCAGATAAATGACTGCTGACAGATGGTATGGCATCTACTGAAAAGCAGAAGATGAACCCCTAAATCCATATAGAAATCTTATTGCTATAGGGTAAAGTCCTTAATAGGGCAAGGGTCCTAAGTTGTAATTGCTGGACAAGTGGTATATATGGAGGAACCTCTGTATATGGTTCTATATACAGTGTTAAAGTGCTAAATAAACTAGTCTATGGGACAGCCAGTAATATCATTACCATGAAAGATGTATAGTTGTGGTATACTGCTGCTATAAACCGTGATAGGCAGTAAATGAAAAACCTATCTGCAATTGGCACTATAATTTATGATTTGGCATAGGCACTGTAATAGTGATATACTGTTGCAATAATAAGTGATAAGCTATACGTAAAAACCTATCTAGAATGAGCACATTAGATATTTATTATATATATAAAACAAGTACAGGCCAAGCCTATGGCTGTGTCACCTACATAGGTACCTTTTAAACTGAGATGCGTAATAAGCATATAGAAATGAGCATAAATACAAAAAAAATTAAATTATCCTATGCACAGATAGATTATTGGTAACCCAAGTTAAATAGATAAATCCACAGATATGTATAATACATCACCTACCTCAAGACCTGTCAAACTAGATGACCATATGGAAAATAAAAAATAAAAACGTTAATGGCCGACTAGATGCCCTATGGCTACCTATTCTTCAGGTCAGGGGAGGTGATGAGCGTCAAAGTCTTCTTTTTTAGGCTCAGGTCATCAAACTACTCTGTACTTCCAGAAGAAAACACATCCACTGTATCAAAAAACTCACCAACAAAGATACCAACAATAGAGGATGACCTCAAGGTGGTTAATCTGCCATCAGCACCAATAGAGGCAAGCCATCTCTCACTCTTAAAGAAAGGTCTATCCTTTTCTCCATCAGAAATGAATTTTATTAATTTGTTCTCACACAAATTTACTACTATACAAATATCATAAACTTAGACTGAGACAGATGTATGACATGGAAGAACTCAAAGAGGAAGAAATCAGATTTCTAACTGAATTCCAGATTTATCTAGAAGGAACAATGGATAACACATCAGATGGATTAGGACCATTCACAAAACTAAAACCCAAAAGTCGATTTACACCTACCTTTACTCTCAGCCCCCAAATAGAGGTCTTCACTAAGTTAGTAGAGAACGATCTTAGAAAGATATTCATAAGGAATACAAATATCTCTAAAGCTGAAAGAAGAGCATGAGGAGAACTAAAGGCTAATACGGAAATCATCATAAAACCATCAGATAAAGGCGGAAATGTGGTTATCCTTGAGAAATCCATGTATCAGAATGAAAGTCTATGATTACTTAATGATGATAAAGGCACATACAAGAAGTTACAATATAATACCACTAGACAATATCAAACAGAATTGTGCTCTATTCTTGATGAAGGACTAATGAAAGGCCTCATCAACAGACAGGAATATGATTTTATAAAAATCAAACACCCAACAACACCTACTTTTTACCATCTACCAAAACTGCATAAAAAGAAGATACCACCGCCTGGAAGGCCAATTGTATCTGGAAACAGCATCACAGAGCATGCCAGTGAGTATGTAGATGCAATATTAAGACCCTTTGTTATGAGTCTGTCTTCTTATGTCAGAGACACAAAGGACACCTTGCAAAAACTGTATGATATCGAGGTATCAAATAACACCAAATTAGCAAGTTTCGATGTGGAAGCATTATATAACAGCATACTACACCAGAAAGGAAAGATCGCTGTGGAATACTTCCTATCAATGAGAGGTAATAATATGGAAAGACACAATGAGTTTACTGTACAGCTACTCAACTTCATCCTTACACATAAGTATTTTCTGTTTGAAAAATTAATATACCAACAATGCATTGGCACTGCAATGGGCACACCCTGTGCTCCCTCTTATGCCAACCATTTTTTAGGTTGGTGGGAGGAGACAATAGTATTTTCTGATGATATGACCAACCATACAGAAAAAGTTCTGTTATGGATTAGGTTTATCGATGATATTCTTCTAATATGGAATGGTACAGTGGATGACTTCAGGAGGTTTGCAGTAAAACTCAATGACAACAACATTGGTCTCAAGTTCACTCACAATATCAACTCCAATAAAATTGAGTTTTTGGACTTAGAAATCAGGATAGACGAAAATTTTAACCTGCAAACAAAATCATATAGAAAGACTACTGCGACCAATAGCCTTCTAAAGTTTGACAGCCATCATCCCAACCATCTCAAGAAGAATATACCCTATGGGCAGTATCTCCGTATCAGATAAAACTGCAGCACAGATCTAGATTTCATCACCCAGGCTAAAGAACTTTATCAAAGGTTCAAAGAAAGAGGCTACAGTCACAACTGACTGAAAAAAAGCATATAGGAAGGCTTCTGAAAAAGTAAGGTTAGAACTATTAAAAGAAAAAACAAAAGAGACAGAAAAAAGCCCTATCAGAATCATTGGTAGGTTCAACAACCAATGGAAACAAGTACAGGATGTAATAACAAGACACTGGCCTATTCTGATGCAAGATATGGACTTCATTGATACCTTAACATAACGTTCGCAAATGACATGTAAACGTGCAAAAAATCTACACGATCATGTAATACACAATCACTTTTCTACAAGTAACAGCAAAAAGGATTGGCTCACAAAACAAAATACAGGATTTTTTCAGTGTGGCAAGTGTAAAGCATGCAATTTTATAGAAGAAACTAAAAACTTTAATAACAGTAAAAAAGACAACAGCTACTGTATTAAGCAACGAATAGCATGCTTTTCTACATTAGTAGTCTATATGATACAATGCAAATGTGGCAAACAATATGTTGGCAAAACCACTCCCCAACTAAGACGGAAAGTATTGGAGCATGTGAGATCGGTGCTAAATAAGGACGATGTGCCAGTAACAAAGAGCACAATGGCAATACTGTGGTATTAAGATTTACTGGCATAGACTAGATTATAGCGACTGAAAGAAAAGGCTTACTCCTTCAAAAAGAATCCAAATGTATCTTTGTTTGAATACTCTGAGGCAGAATGGTCTGAATGAAGGCTTTACATTTGCCCCATTCATATAAAAATATTTTTGCATTTATTAATATGTTTCAAAATTATTTTTTGGCGCTGTTCAGCAAAGTAACACTCTGGCTGTCACTCTACCTCCTAATGACATCGTCAACAAGCGCGTCAGTAATAGGACGCAGAATTATGGCGTTTTTCGGGACTCCCTATAAGAAGACAGAGGCCATAATTTCCCCCTGAAGAATCCGTCCATGTGAACGGGGAAAAGCGCGTCAGGCTCCCAGTAGCGCAGACAGTGGAAATCGGGACGCTCCAGCACACTTCACTACAAGCAGGACCTCCTATCCACATACTTTGACCCTCATCACCTCCCCTGACCTGAAGAATAGGTAGGGTAAGTCACCTAAGTCATAGGGCTTCTGCTCACGGCATCTAGTCGGCCATTAACTTTTTTATTTTATCTTTTCCATATGGTCACCTAGCTTGACAGGTCTTGAGGTAGGTGATGAATTATACATATCTGTGGATTTATCTATTTACCTTGGGTTACCAATAGTGATGTCGCGAACATAAAATTTTCGGTTCGCTAACCGCGGACGCGAATTTCATCAAATGTTCGCGAATGGGCGAACCGCCATAGACTTCAATGGGCAGGCAAATTTCAAAACCCACAGGGACTCTTTCTGGCCACAATAGTGATGGGAAAGTTGTTTCAAGGGGACTAACACCAAGACTGTGGCATGCCGGAGGGGGATCCATGGCCAAACTCCCACGGAATATTACATAGTTGATGCAGAGTCTGGTTTTGAGCCATAAAGGGCATAAATCCCCTAACATTCCTAAATTGTTTGGAATAACATGCTTTAAAACATCAGGTATGATGTTGTATCGATCAGGTAGTGTAAGGGTTACACCCACTTCACAAACAACCGCAAACAGTCCCTTTGCACAACCGCAAACTCCCCATTTGCACAATGTTGGATACCAAGCTAGCCATGTCCTGTTCCTTGTCCTCACTGATGTCATTGAAGGTCTCTTCCTCCACCCAGCCACCAAGGGTCCCTGAAAGGTGACAACAAGCCCCCTGGGACGCCTGCTGTGTTTGGTCTTCCACCTCCTCAAAGCCACCTTCCTCCTCTGACTCCTCTTCTTCAGACTCCTCTCTCTGCGTTGCCTCTGTCTGCGTTATTATAAGGTGTGTACTGTTAAGTAGTACTATTCCTATCGGTTTAATCCCTGTTATGTCCACTATTAGGGGACGTGTATATGGCATTGATTTTTGGAAAAGGGTGATGGAAAAAGATGCTTGGTCGGACCTCCTACTTCGAATTTGGGGCACTGCATGTGCAATGTAATGTGCCACCAGATAGGAGTGGTTTATTAAGTTGTACTATTTAAGTTGTACTATACTGGCAAAATATGGCAGGCAACTGATATTCAATCAATTACAGAAAAAAAAGGGTTATTTTATTTCACTGTACACTAGGTTGCACCAGATATGAGTGTCACTGTGCACTGGCAAAAGTTGGCAGAGTAGGCGCTGTAGGCCTCATACACACGCCTGTAGGCAGGCAATTGCTATTCAATCTATTACAGTCAAAAAAGTGTTGTTTTATTTCACTGAGCACAATATAAGCTGTGAGCCTGACACAGGCAGGCAACTGAAATTAGATTAAAGGAAAAAAGGGTTGTTTTTTTTCAATGTATGGTACACCAACTATGACTGGTGAAACAGAGCAGAATATTAGTTGTGAGCCTGACACAGGCAGGCAACTGCAATTAGATTACAGGAAAAAAATGGTTGTTTTCAATGTATGGTACACCACCAGGTATGAGTAGTGAAAATAAGCACAATATAAGCTGTTAGGTGGCAGGCATATGCAATTAGATTACACAGAAAATAAATAAATAAATAAATAAATAAATAAATAAATGATGTTCTAGCCCTAAAATGGGCTTTTTGGGTTGCTGTCCTTGCAGCAGAAATCAGATGAGTCCTTCAGGTCTGTAGTGGAAGCTAAATACACAGCCTGGCTATCTATTTCCCTATTAAATCTCCAGCAGCTACACTATCTGTCCTCTCACAACGAATGCAGCTTCAGAATGATTCTAAAATGTATGCTGTCCTTCAGATGGAAGGCTCTGGAAGGGAGTGTATGCTGCTGATTGGCTGGAATGTGTCTGCTGACTGTGAGGTGCAGGGTCAAAGTTTCCTCAATGATAAAGAATAGGGGACGGACCGAAAAGCGCATGTGTCCTCCGGCCGATGCGAGCGTGAAAGAGCCAAAATTGCAGTGAATCGTCCGCGGGCGAACTGTCCGCGACATCTCTAGTTACCAATAATATATCTGTGCATAGGATCATTCAATATTTTTTGCATTTATGCTCATTTCTATATGCTTATTACACATTTCAGTTTAAAAGGTACCTATGTATGTGACATAGCCATAGGCTTGACCTTTACTTGTTTTATATATATAATAAATATCTACTGTGCCCATTCTAGATAGGTTTTTACATATAGCTTATCACTTATTATTGCAACAGTATATCACTTTTACAGTGCCTATGCCAAATCATAAATTATAGTGCCAATTCCAGATAGGTTTATCATTTACTGCCTAGCACTGTTTATAGCAGCAGTATACCACAACTATACATCTTTCATAGTAATGATATTACTGGCTGTCCCATAGACTAGTTTATTTAGCACTTTAACAATGTATATAGAACCATATACAGAGGTTCCTCCATATATACCACTTGTCCAGCAATTACAACTTAGGACCCTTGTCCTATTAAGGACTTTACCCTATATCAATAAGATTTCTATAGGGATTTAGGGGGTCATATTCTGCTCTTCAGTAGATGCCATACCATCTGTCAGCAGTCATTTATCTGCTGTCTTAGAATCTTGTTACAGCGTTGTCCTTGACCCTAATTTTCTACATAGGTTTTGCAGGTCAGTGGTAAGCTCCTACTAGACTGAGAGGAGTTTATTTATTTAGTAGCAAGGGTGTCCCTGTTCACGAGTCAGTCTACTACCCATTTTATTGTGTGGGTTTTGTTTCATTGATCATTTTTAAGTGTTCTGCTGTCCTGTTGCTCTGTAGAAAAACATTGCACAATGTTATAATATTGAATAAAGGTTACATTTTAAAATAATAATTACCTCTGGCTCTATGGATTAATTGTAACTATATTGAAGTGCTTGTTTCTTTATCTCTTGGATATCTACCTTTATATATGACCCAGATTATTGCTGACCTCATTGGGTTTCTGGAGACCCTGATATTTGGCTTGCCCTACCATTCCTTTGCCTGGGCTTTTGGGCATGCAATCCTCTAGTAAATCACCCCAGAAAGATTTCACCTGGACACCTTGACACATACCTCAAAATATATTAGTTAGTTCAAGGTAAAGATTAAAAGCATTAAAATACATTTCTTTAAACTATGGGAACCCCCACTTGTTTACTGATACTGTTCAGAGAATATGGGAATTCTCTATTTTTATAAAATGGTAGCAATTGTGTTTTTAATTGATACTTTGTAGCCAATGACTGCAGCTACAAGATACGCTTTCTATATTTGTTTTTATTGATGGCATATATTCATATTCATATGTTATGATAGCACTGACATGGGCTAGGTGTCTATTGGTTATAATTGGAGCTAAAAGCAGATTGCTTTGAGTATAAAAGCTCTGTGATCTGCCATGAGATGGAACCTGGTCATGGACCATGACAATTATTTCATTAATGATTTATTTCCATGTTAATAACATGCTTAAGGGTTTTAATGTATCCTCATTAACTATCTTTAACTTGTCCTATTTATCCTCTCTCTCAAACCACCCCTCATTTCCCTCTGGGTTTAAAAACTGGAAAATAAAATATCTGTAACTGGCTCAGACTCCCAGACCAACTTTAGAGAAACTCTGTTTTTTTTTTGTATTTAAAGGAGCATTTTCACAGATCAAAGTTCAACCCTCAACTGACTGTTATGGTTAATGTTGAAAAGTAAACACTTGTTAAATTTGTAAACGGTCTTTGACACCAAATTTATTTTCAATAATAAAGTGGTGAGAGCCTACTATGAACTGTTAAAATCATCCTTTATTAAATCACATCACAATATAAAACATTAGTAGGAATGTAGGCAATTTATATTTTATATATGTGGGCCTCTTGGTTAAATGGCACACACACACAAGAGCAGGGATAGAGTGAAGAGCAGGCCTTTGACCTCTGTGGTTCCTCCTACCTGAAAGGCTCACTAGCTGGAGTCCCCAAATCTGGCTAAAACATGCTAACCCACGAATAGTAGGAAACAGAGATCCTAGGCAAAAGGAGGACCTCATCACCTGCTGTAAAGACTGTCTACAAAAATCATAAGCTAAATTGTTTGCAAAATGCCATACAAAAATAGTGTGCACCACAAAGAACAATATACACAACAACTAATATCACTGAAAGGTCCAGTGAATACAGAAACTAAACTGGAAAATTGGTTAAAAACACTATACAAATATGTACATCTATAAGGGAGTATAATCCTCCAATATGTGTGGCCTCACATTAGACCGTTTGCAGGCCTTAATATCATAGATATGATTCCTAATTCCTGATGCCCTTTGAGGGAGCATAACAACCTGGATATAGACCAATGGACTAAATCAGTAGACCCTTTTATCAAAATAAAGCCTAAAGATCGTTCATCACTTTTGAAGCTTTCTCAAAGGCTTTAATGAGGCTGATATACTGTATGTGAAGTATAAATTACCTATATTCCTATTAATTGTTAATTAAAAATTGCAGGAACTGTTAATAAAGGATGATTTTAACAGTTCATAGTAGGCACTCATCACTTTATGTTTCAGATTAATATTGAAAAAAACATTTCAATATTATATCACACCCCAAATATTTTTTATGTCAATTATTTGCATAAATATTATCTCATATGTATTTTTTTTTACTTTCTCATTTTCTCAGTTTTCATTAAAATTATGCTACATATAGTTCAATGTACCATTCATTAGAAAATTACAATTAGATTTTCAATAAATTAAATTACGATTTATACATTATAACTATCCTTATAAATGTTATGTTTAAATTACATATAAGTAAAATAAATTAATTAATTAAGTGTTACAATCTTAACAACAGTCCATACATTTCAAATATGTGCATTGAACAAAAAAAAATTAGTTGTATTTGTCCATCACTTAGAGCAACTGTATTAGATTTAAGTGGCATAGTATTACAAGATAAATAAGTAATAACTGAGAGCAGTCAGATTAAAATAAAATAACTAATTTAATTTTAGTGTAACATGATATGTATTTATACGGATTAATCATTTTATTTAACAACTAAGACTGATTTATGATGCTGCCAGCACATAGTAAAGATATGAGGGTTAAAATGCTACATTAATATTTCACAAACAAAAAAACAAAAATAATTACTTCCCCAATTGTAGCAAAAATATTTTCTATTCCTGCTTCTAGTGCTGTACATAAAATCTTTCAGTTAAAATAAGTTTCTGTTCATTCAGACGTTTACTGCTTGCAATATGGCTTTAGTAAATTAATCAATAAATAAAAATGCTGTTAACCTCTGATAAAGTCATTTTTTCTGTTTATCAACCTTAGGTGAATCTTGGTCATTAACTCATATCTGCAGGTCTTACATTTTCTCTCTGTAACATGAATTCATCTGCCAGAAGTCTATTCCTGTTCCTTCACTCATAGAGATCTGCAATAGATCTATCTCTCAGCAGTTCTCCTATAAACTGATAATACAAAAAAATGTGCTGCACAATTAAAGGTGAAGTATCACTATATGTTTATAAACAGAGTATGAAACTGAACAAATACAGTAAAGTTGTGTTCTAATCCTTCCTACTTTTTTATTCTTAAGAAACTCTCACAGACCACAAAATAATATTAAAAATGAAATACCACTCAATATTTTAACAAAAATAACAGCCACAAACACAGCTTAAGGCATAACTTGCTATGACTGTGTATATCTCTGATTATACCAGTTTCATAGATTAATATTTACATGTAAATCTCAGGCAGTGGCATGATTATAGAAGTTTTGCAAAAGAGGGAAAAATCAAGGATTTTGATGCAGCAGAATAAGGAAATTTACTGACTTTCTTTACTGACGTTTATCTTATTTACAAGTATCAGAAAGCCAAAGACTAAGGGCCTCATTCAATTGCGATTTGGCCAATTGAATAGGGCTCTAAATAAGCACACAGCATATGTTTTTTTAAAGAAGTTTTTAGTTAGTGAAAACCTTGCTTTTGGATAGATGTTTACTAACTAAAAACTTCTTTAAAAAAGATATGTTATGTGCTTATTTAGAGCCCTATTCAATTGGCCAAATTGCAATTGAATGAGGGCCTAAGTGCACTGCCTTAATACAAGATTTTTGCTAAAACATTGTAATGTGAAAAACTGTAGAACCTGAGGGTGTTGATAAAGCCACTGTGTCATTACATTTATTGATGCGCATCGTCAGATTTGTTTAAACTGTTATTTGCATCTGGGAGAGCAATGGAAATATTTTGTCATTTTAACAGCCTTTTTTGTGTGAGTAAATGTGCATAGATTCATAGATTGCTTATAAAGTTGTTTTAAAATGAAAGTAGGATATATTATATGAACTGTGTGAGTCATCTTTTACTTTCGACACTGCTGGTCAGAATATTCTTCACAACAATGATTATTCCGAAAATAGCTCTGTCTTGTTCTCTTATACTTCTTCCTAACATAGGCACTCATTCAATTGCGATTTGGCCAATTGAATAGGGTTCTAAATAAGCACATAGCATATTTTTTTTAAGAAGTTTTTGGTTAATAAAAACCTTGCTTTTGGATAGATGCTTACTAACTAAAAACTTCTTAAAAAAATATGTTATGTGCTTATTTAGAGCCCTATTCAATTGGCCAAATCACAATTGAATAAGGGCCATATTATATTCCTCTGATGCTACATTCCGTGGCCCTCATTCAATGGCAACTTGGCCAATTGAATAGGGCTCTAAACAAGCACATAGCATATTTTTTTTAAATAAGTTTTTAGTTAGTGAAAACCTTGCTTTTGGATAGATGTTTACTAACTAAAAACTTCTTTAAAACAATATGCTATGTGCCTATTTAGAGCCCTATTCAATTGACCAAATTGCAATTGCAAACGTATTTTTGCTCTATACACTCTCTACCTTGGTGAATATATCACAACCTTAGGTTTGAAATACCAATGGTAAAATATGACATGTATCTTTACTTTTCTTCCTCTGATCTTATACCTGTATCCCATTCTGATTTGCTAAAATCTGATTGACAGCTATTTTAGCCAATCAGCCAATTTTTATGCAGGAGCTTGGGGGGTAACCACCATTTGAAGCGGGTTAGTTTTAGGTATTTTTTGGGGGGGAAGGGGCCCTTTTTTGGCCCAGAAGATGAGAACATGGGTTTTAATCAAGACAGAAGAGGACTGGACTTTCTTCAATCAACATGGATAGCCTGACTAGTCCAGGACAGAAGAGCGAGGACCATGGCATTAGCAAGGATTTACAGATGAGAGCTGAGTGCTCTAATCTAGGGGAGCTAATGTTTATCATATGGTTGTAACTGCCAAGACAGACATTTCCAACTATCAAGAGCATCCTACCGCACTTGTTCTATAACAAAATAATGCTAATATGAACATTTATCTACAGTAGGTCCTGCTACTTATGCATTCGGCCATTTTTTTGCAAACAATAAGAAAATATATGATGGAGCTTTGATCCTTTACACCTGATACATTTCCCAACATTACCCTTATAATAATTTTAACAATGACTCCATATTATCATTCTGATTCTAAATTATTATTGTCACCCATCACCATTAAAATCTTTCTATCTGGTATCCGACATAATTTCACCATCATATTTTGGGATAGGCCTTTATTCAAAAACCCTTTTAATTACTTGAAGGTCTTTTTAAGAATAAAACTAAATCTATATCAAAAGAAAGATTGTCTATTACAAGTGGCATAATCAAATCCATGCCAACATTCTTGGACACAGCACCTTTTTTATAGATATTAATATAGTTCTTAAAGTTGCAGTATACATAACTTTTTATGCTTTCTTGAGACCTGGAGAATTTACAATCGCTTATTTCAATTAAAACTTTTTGACCAAATCTTGCCTGATCAAAAAGGATGACCTTTTTTAACTTACGTTGCCTAAAGATAAGACCCATCAATGCCTAAGGATAATACCAAATTCAATTAAAGTCCATAATAAGCATAAACTTACAAATTATCAGTCCAAGAGAAGTATAATAACTGAAGTCTCACCATTAACAATAATTATAAACTCCTCATCAGCCACAATTAATCCACTGCTTCTTTGGTAGTTATCAAGTGTAATGAGTTATTTTAATCCAAAAAACTGTAAGAAAGCTAACAAAGAGCTTTACTCACTATTTTCTAGTCTTCATTGCAGCATTTCACAGGTGCTCACTTCAGGTTACCAATTAACCATATATCCAAACATTTCCTTAGCAGAGCATTTCCTCAGTCGATGTCAGCTTTAGATCTGTAATATGATGTTATGATGTCACAAGGGAAGTAGTGCTACATGAGCTACAGGAGACAGACCTTTGCAGAGACTATATGGAAAGTTTAAGGCCCCTATTCAACTGAGCAATTGTTGTTTACGGCAGCCTGTAATGTAGCCCATGAACTAATTTGCTAATTAATTTTTAGCGGGCCACAAACAATCTTAAAATCGTAATTTACACCCCATCTAAGTCTTTGATCTTTCAAGCCCAAAAAAGTTTAAATCACAATTCGCTAATCAATTACTACAATTCCTCAAACCCCCAAATGTTTTCTCACCCGTGCATGGTAATTATAAAAGAAAATTCTACGAGTACAAGATAGGACTAGCAAGGGGGTTAAAAACCTGATCGTGGCACTGTAAATGCAAATAAATAATTAATACTGCAGTTTAAAAGACAGGGAAAGCAATGAAAGGCATTAGAAATAATTGCACAACAGTCTCACGTTCGCAAATCTGCAATAAAAAATATTTTTTTATGTTTGATTTTGGTGTCATTTCAATCTTGGGAATCAATGAGTTAATACATATTAGGCCACCCACATGGACTAAAGCATTAATTTTTATTATTTTCTACATTGCCGTATTGCGAGTCTGATCGCATATTAGACCTCTAAGCGCTAATTGAATGACATCTAACCTCCATGTTTTACTGACGTAATGATGATGGTCTCATTTACTATTGGCTGTTTCTAAATTGGTAGTTACGGCCTTGCTTAATTGATCATGATCGCACTCTGAAATGCTACATACGATTGCATGGTTTACGGTTTTGTCTTTCGGCTGGTAAATTGCAGGCTTGTTCAATTGAATCGCTGTGTAATTGTAACAAATTTCAACCCCTTCAAGACATACAGCCTGTATAACGTAATCTGTGGTCTTGCAATTGAATAGGGGCATAAGTTAGTATAAACAGAGCTTTTAAGCACTTGCTAATAAAATTATGTTTAAATATGCAAATAAATACATAGTAGATTATTTTACTAACCACTGCCATGAAGACCAAGGAACTATCCAAACAAGTAAGATACAATGTTGTTGAGAAGTTCAAGTCAGGGTTAGGTTATAAAAAAATATCAAAATCTTTGATGATCTCCAGGAGCACCATCAAATCTATCATAACCAAATGGCAAAAACATGGCACAACAGCAAACCTGCCAGAGACGGCCGCCCATCAAAACTCACGGACCGGGCAAGGAGGGCATTAATAAGAGAGGCAGCACAGAGACCTTAGGTGACCCTGGAGGAGCTGCAGAGTTCCACAGCAGAGACTTGAGTATCTGTACATAGGACGACAATAAGCCGTACGCTCCATAGAGTTGGGCGTGATTTGAGGCTAGGATGGAGGTTCACCTTCCAGCAGGACAATGACCCCAAACACACTGCTAAAGCAACACTTGAGTGGTTTAAGGGGAAACATGTAAATGTGTTGGAATTGCCTAGTCAAAGCCCAGATCTCAATCCAATAGAAAATCTGTGGTCAGACTTAAAGATTGCTGTTTACAAGCGCAAACCATCCAACTTGAAGGAGCTGGAGCAGTTTTGCAAGGATGAATGGACAAAAATCCCAGTGGTAAGATGTGGCAAGCTCATAGAGACTTATCTAAAGCGACTTGGAGCTGTGATTGCCGCAAAAGGTGGCTCTACAAAGTATTGACTTTAGGGGGGTGAATAGTTATGCACATTGACTTTTTTATGTTATTTTGTCCTATTTGTTGTTTGCTTCACAATAAAAATATATATATATCTTCAAACTTGTGGGCATGTTCTGTAAATAAATGATGCAAATCCTTAAACAATTTATGTTAATTCCAGGTTGTGAGGCAACAAAACACGAAAATTGCCAAGGGGGGGGGGGGGGGGGGATACTTTTGCAAGGTACTGTATATAAATATCCAAATGATCAGTCCTAGAGCAATTTCAATAATCTAAGTCTAACAATGAAAATTATAAACTCCCTATACAGGCATCTGATAGGATATATCCTCTGATTTACTTTATAGCAATATAATTTATCCCTGGTGTCTAGTGGAAGGAAGCAGATCAGAGTTCTCATCACTCTGTACTGGAGACAAGCATGGAAGGGAGAGGAAGTTATCACAGCACATTGATGCCTGCTGTGATCTGCTTCCTCCCACTAGACACCAGACCTCATCTACCTGCTTTTAATATAAAGTAGATCAGAGATGACTCCTTCTGATCAGATAGATTTAATAAAAATTACAGCAATCCCCCCTTATCTCCCCTCTGAATGACAATAATGAGCTGAGCTCATCAAAGACACTGCAAAATAACCTCGCCACCTAGAAGACTGAGAAAGAAAAAGCAAACATCGGAATTATTCCTTCTGTACTGCATTACAATTTACTTGGGGACAGTTCAACTTTGTAAGCTCATTTGAAGTATATTTTTACACAACATTATTAAATGAACTTTATGCACTGCAAATAGATGACAATTGCTTTTAGAAGATACATATTTTTTAATAGTGAACCAATTAAATAATTTTGCCTCAAAACTATAACCAAAATTATACTAATCCAAATACTTTTAATTTGTGTTGAATCACTAAATGTATTTAAAGATTTCACTTACGGCAATGCTTTATGCTGACAGAGTCAAAAAAACTATGAAGTCGTGTATTGGATCTAGCATTGTTTTTTCTGCAAAACAAATTTGATATGTGTAATTAAATTTGAATTCAAACTAACTTATAATAAGAAAGTGCCCAACTAAAAAACTATGGGAACAGTTTACATATCCAAGAGAACAGAAAATCCTGAGCAAAAAATAGACACATGTGAAGAGTTAATTAGCAGATAATGGAAGATCTGCATGAACTTGCTGTTTGAGGATTAGAAAATCTCACCAGGGGAACTGAGATAAATGCTGAGGCCTAGTAGGAATGGTTATTATCTCACGCTGCAGAGACTGGCCTCTAGACATCTCTTGCTGTTAAGTGCACTCTCTGAAGCACATGTTGTTACCCATAGCTAGAAAAATGTTGTTTTCAGTGGCGTAAGCCCTTTGTAATTCACTTAAACAGCATTTTATATTTAGTTAGCTAGTTCTTGCTTTAGCTTACTTTTGCATTTAGTCAAGTTATGATTTTCTTCTGGAAATAGGATGTTTTTGAAATATTCACAACTGAAAATGAAATGAAAAATATGACAAAATTATTATTTTAACATTCTAGGGATCTACATACAGATTAACTCTAGTATTGCAAATGGAAAAGAAAATAATCAAAGAAAAATAATGCAAACAGGAAATAAGGCCAATGAAAGGTCTAAGAACTGGAGGACTCCAGAGTCAGAGGCCCAAAGTAGAACGAATAAATACTTGGGTGTTATACAACTGTTTTTTACATTCTTTATATCCCCAATTCATATGGGGACTCATGGTACCTTAGTCCAAAAATGTCCAATATGTCCAATTAGTACTGTGTATTAAAGGAGGACGATAAGCCATAGTCCCAGGTAATAAGGGGTCCTCCTTGATGGAATTGGTATAATGGTGATCACTTGGAAATTGCTGCCCCCTCAGACGGCACCCTTCACGTGGTACGCGTAAAATCAATGAAAGAGAGCAAAGGGAGGGTAAGACGTGCAAAATCTAGCGCAAATAAATACTAAACTAAATAAATACATAGAATGCAGGTAAAAATGCCAACTCACATGTCCTAACCTCACGGTATGAGGTATTTCAGTCACTCGTCAGGAAGCCCTTCTCCTGAGGGATAACACGGAGGTAGCTGGTTCCACTGGTCTGGGAACTGGATCTTCCTGTATGTTTCACGTGAGGTGGAGTGAGGAGTCACCCTATGCATGCGGTTTAATTCATGAACTACAAAGTTCATTGGAGAAGCTGAGTACTTGAGTCGTATATGAATACTCAAAGCTAATATGATAGTTTATAAAAATAAAATATTTGTATTTATAAAGAAACCCAGTACACAAATGACAAAGTTTGCTGTATAGTAGTTACCATACTTATCAAATGGTGGAGGATTGTTGTACTCCAAATTACTTTTAGTTACAAGTCACAGGTATAGGAGTATAAAAAACATTCTAATACATAATAAAAGAAAAAAAAAAGAAAAAATGGCAATATCAATAGCAAAAAAAAAAAAAAGAAAAGGATCAGATGTGTTTCATCCAATCTTACAGGCTTTCTCAATATATAAATAATGAAATACAAAATAAGAATTGGGAACTAGATAAATAGCTATATGCAACACATATAGCTTTTACAGCACTTGATAGAAATAGTTCCTTTGGCAAACCCATAAGTTTTAGATGCAAGTTCTAATTTTGGGGAGTGAGATCCTATAATTTCCTGCTGTCAGCATTGAAACTATGAACCAAAAATCACTGTGAAGTTACACATATTTCTATTCACTACCACATGTTTTAAAGCTATTGTCTTACATTGAGACCTAAAGACTTGTGATGTGCCTATTCCCAAAGCATATTGTTTTTGGTGAATCTTTGAAAGTACATTGGGGACTACAAACAGTCAATTCATTTGAAGTGTTGATCATTTAAAATGTCTGGCCAGAGATTATGGTTACCAGCCTTAGGGGGAACTAATGTCCCCTCCTATCCGCACCCCATTTTTTGACAAGCTATAACATAGTCAATATTAACAATGCATAATTTTTAAAGGCCAGGAGTCAGGGCCGAGGGTGCAGTGAAGGGGGTGTTGATGCAAACTGGAATAGTAGAAAAAGTAGGCATAGAGGGTATGAAGCCTGGTGCATTAGTGGGGAAACATAAATCAGCATTAACTGATTATGTCATCCTCTGTCCTTATGGATAGCTGAGCAGAGAAGTTTGGTGATAATACTGTGTTCGAAGAGATTCCTAAATGTGGCAGTAAGATTTTATTGACACTGTGATTGGATTCCATTGCTGTTCTGTTTTTCACCAGAGGGAGTACCCATAACTCGTACTGTGTATCATCTGAGAATACACCTAGGGGCATAGTAACTGGGGTTGTTGGGGGGAAAATATTCCTCTCCCAAATTATATGAATAGGGGACTCACAAAATAATGAAATTAAACTTAATAATGCATTACCGGAGTGTGCCACGAGAGGGCACCAGCGTTATGAAGCAGTATGTCACTCCCAGAAAAGCTTTGACCCAGGAAAACTTTGAACTTCATCATATTTTCCAGTTATCTATTGCTCTTTGTGTAAAGTACTTACATTTATTTTTCTCTCTCAATTTCTACCTTTCCCTCCCTTCTCTCCTTTTCTCTAAGTTATTTCTGCTCTTTGCAGATTCTCAACACATTATCTTTGCATTTCTGTTATACTGTTAGAAGATTGCAAAAAAAGTGAAAAACAGCAAAAACGTATGGCGACATAAGCTTTGGTTATAAAATATAAATACTGCAGAAACATGCCTTCAATCTCTGACAGTACTCACAAAAGTCTTGTTAAAATAAATAGACCTTATAGCCACATGGTATGAAATTAACCAGTGGTCATCTTAATGCCAAAAAAATCAGTTATCTGACTATATATATATATATATATATATATATATATATATATATATATACAAAATCCCCCCCTCCCAGATTTTTCTATGTTTGTATGTTATGTGTATATAAGCTATTTTACGACCTGTTTATACAATGAGCTTCAGCCCCCCAAGAATTATTCTGGCTCCTGCACCCCTGTATACATGGAACGTTTTTTTTAAATTACTCACAGAAGTGTAAATGATCTGCAATACATACATACATACATTAAAAAAGAGCTTCTGAAGTTTACTCTGATTATACAAGAAATTGTACGTTAATATATAAATGTGTGATAATAAAAATTATTGAAACAAAAAAGAGATTTTTAAAATTAAGTAGATAACCATTTTTATGTTTTGCAAGTACAGTTTTTATACATATTAAAATAAGCCAAACTTAAGTCACCATATATTTTTCCTGTTTTTATTTTTTTCCTTTTTTTTGTCATCTTGTTATCAAGCTGATTCAGTTATGTCTCCCAAAATCTTCAGGATAGCAGCTCATCATTCATTCATACTTGGACTTGGACTGATACCAAAATTGAGGGAGAATCTATATTGCCTTTGGGTCATTGCTTCTATTGATGGTGGATAATTACCATTACTTTTCTTAATATGGTGTAGTGCCCCACTATTGTATGTTTTCTTTATACTTGTTGGTTGACCTGCCCTCTCTTGCCTTGGAGGCTGCCTATACTGGGAGTAGAGTTGAATTGCACCACTCAGGACAACAGTTTTTTTGTCTCTTTAAACTTTACCCCCCCCCCTCTAGATTTTTTGGGGGCTCCTACATCCATGATTTCACTTATATTACATGGTAATAGTAGCATATCATCCACATATAGAGTTTTTAATTTTACTACTTTGTATACAGTAGGATTCTGTCTAAGTTTATCTACTATTGATTCTATTGCCTGATTAAATAGCATTGGAGACAATCCTTCTCTGCTCTAAGTAGATATATGTACCAAAATATTGTCCTGTGGATTCTATTTAGGAATCCTTGAACAACCAACCAAGGTTGTACAGAAACACCTTTTATGCAGCCTTTATTTTAATTATTATTGCCACATACTAATTTTAAAAAATTCAATCTTTATTTGTACATTTAAAATGTTGTTAAAAATGCAACGATTAAAAAAATCATGTTAAACCCAAGGGGCCTCATTCTATTATCGGCCGTAAATCGGCCGTAAGGCTGCGATTCCTTGCGGGGGTTCTGTTAACTCGCGATTCTATTATACGGCCCCGCAAGGATCTCCTTTTACGGCCGGCCGCATATCTTGGAACCGGCCGTAATCTGTGAAATATAAAAACTGAAAAATAAATTCAAGCCTGCACTGTACAGCTCTGTAAATGCTAGGGATCATATTGGGGGACATGAGGATTAAAAGGAACCCACTCTCAAGCTTGCACATCTGCCCAAACCCGAGTTCAAATTAACTGTTTATTTGCCGGCTGCGGCGGGGGTGTGTCTGAGGTGCTCCAAGCACTCTGGACTTTTTACATGTATATTTTACGGATATTAAAAATAAAATATTTTACGGATTTGAGTACAGGATAATTATGTGCTATTTTTTCTAACACCTAAAATCCCTTTATAGTCTTCTCAAAGTGCAGGATGGCTTTATTTGAGCTATTTTATGTGCTTAATTGGTGCTAGCGAGACCTTTTTCCTGCAAGTAACTGCGGCTCGTTTTTAGCCTTGCAGAGAGGTTTCCCGGAGCAATTGAATTGCAAATCTCTTGCGGCCGTTTTAGATCAAAGGCTTTCCTCCGGCGCGATCGGCCGCAAGAGATAGCAAGGCACCGGCCGCAAGCCTGCCGGAATCCCCGGCCGTAAGGGAATAGAATAGCAGAATAGCTTGCGGCCGGTCCTTGCGGCCCCGCAACGGCTGCGGCCGATAATAGAATGAGGCCCAAGGTGTTTAATCCTTTGGGTTTTTTGACGTCCAGCAAATTATTAGAGGTTTATTTAAGTTTTATTTTTGTTGTTATTATATTCTTTGCTTTGATCACAGCTTTTTTATTTAATTACTTTATTATGCTCAAGTCAATAAAAGATTTGGTTTTTCAATTCAATTGTATCTGTGTATTTTTGGTTATGTTTCCTTAGTCAAATCCTTATCAGGTACCCTGGATTTTAATTTACATAAGATTAAATTTTTTACATAAGATTAAGATAAGGTTTTATAATCCTTTTGTCTGTTGTATAGTTTTGTTTATTCATACAGCACTTCACTGGAGTATATGTTTTAAGTGCCTTTGCGTTTCTGTTGTGTTAATCTTTTATCCTGTTTATTTATGTTAATTCGGAATTCTATTACTTAAAATGCATTATAATTCAAGTTGTGTTATTCAAAAATTCTTATCTTAAAGTGCTTGTGCTATTTGACTTAGTGCTTATTTCTTCTTATATTACCCTTTTACCTCGTGACTGTTAGTCTATCACAGTCACTACTTTACTTATTCATTTATAGTGCTAATGCTGTGCTATTTTTTAAAAATGTATACACTCCTGATTATGCTGTTTCTTAAACTATATATTTCCTTAATGCTTCTGTCTATTGTTTTTTAGAAGGAGGTTGTGTCCTCCTTTTGCATTCGTTTTTTTGCTTTAATTATGCTTTTACTCCTTTTTCCTTTTTTTTGCTTTTCTATTTCCTTATTCTTGTATATTACTCTATTGTTACTATATTGAGACTTTGTGGTGAAGGAATTGGCTTTCTATCGTTCTTTTAAGTTAGTAGTGGACCTGGAGCTTTAGAGCTGTATCTATCATGCTCCACGCTATATTGGCGTGGTCTGCGCTGTGATCGCGCTTACTGATGATGTCACAATCTCCCGACGCGCGTTTCGTGAAGCTCTATCAGTCTCTCACTCATCAGGGGCACAGTGCTGCCTTCTCTGTGGAGCTATTTATAGTTTCTATGGCAATTAGCTAACTCTTTGTTTTCCATAGTTTCTATGGCAGTTAGTTAACTCTTTGTGTTCCTGAATGTTTTTGTGCATGCTTTATTTTCATATGTTGATTTTGACTTTCTTTTTTACTATATTATCTTTATATTATTGAAATAAGTATAATGATTTTGAATAAGGAAATTACTTTCAAAGTAATACTTTTAACTTGCTAGCATTAGTATGCCTTTGTATTGTTTTATTAAAACTTTGTTTGCTAAACATATTATTTGATTTTAAATGATAATTATTTTGCATACCATGTTAATTTATTTTTTATCTAATCCGGATACTTATTTTTATTTTTTATTTTGTTATATTCTTTATTGTTTATTTATATTCTTATTATTTGTTTGTATATGTTATTTATTTACTTATTTATTTATATGTATTTATTTTATTTATGTTTTATATTTATTATTATTATATTAATGACTTTTATAGATAAAGATGGTATTCTAATTACTTCTTTTAAGTTTTCTTATCTTTTAAGTTTTCTTATCTTTGTTTTATTAGTATTTCTTTCAAATGAATACTATATATATAGATTCTTCTGTTAAACTTTTGTATCCTATTCATATATTAAATCTAGGTATTTTTCATAAGAGGTTTTTTTTCAAATGAATGCTGTATATGTAAATTCTTCATTTAAACCCTGTGGATTTTTTGTATCCAATTGAAATATCCATTTTGCCTCTTGACACAGTAGGTGTTTATCCCAATCTCCTCTTCTTGCTGTTTTTGGTATGTGGTCAATACCTATGAATTTCAAACAGTATAGATTATTGTTGTGATGATGATGTACGTGTTTAGCTATTGAGGTAACTTTTAAATTTAAAACATCATTGACATGTTCTAATACACGGCGTCTTAACTGTCTTTTGGTTTTGCCTGTGTATTTTTTATTACATGAGCAAAATATTTGGTAGATAACGCCTTCAGTTAGACAATTTATATTGTGCCTTATCTTATAATTCTTTAATCCTGTTGCATCTTGAAATTCTGTGGTTTTTAATAAAAATGGACATGCTTTACATTTGCCGCATGCTTTACATCCTTTTTGGCCTTCTATTAGCCAGTTCCTCTTATTTTTCTTTTCTTCATAGTGGCTATGTACCAGGAGATCTTTTAGGTTTTTTGCTCTTCGGTATGTAATTGTACTTTTATTGTATAAATAAATAACATATACAAACAAATAATGAAATATAAATAAACAATAAAGAATATAGCAAAATAAAAAATAAAAATAAGAATCCGGATTAGATAAAAAATAAATTAACATGGTATGCAAAATAATTATCATTTAAAATCAAATAATATGTTTAGCAAACAAAGTTTTAATAAAACAATACAAAGGCATACTAATGCTAGCAAGTTAAAAGTATTACTTTGAAAGTAATTTCCTTATTCAAAATCATTATACTTATTTAAATAATATAAAGATAATATAGTAAAAAAGAAAGTCAAAAGCAACATATGAAAATAAAGCATGCACAAAAACATTCAGGAACACAAAGAGTTAACTAACTGCCATAGAAACTATGGAACACAAAGACTTAACTAATTGCCATAGAAACTATAAATAGCTCCACAGAGAAGGCAGCACTGTGCCCCTGATGAGTGAGAGACTGATAGAGCTTCACGAAACGCGCGTCGGGAGATTGTGACATCATCAGTAAGCGCGATCACAGCGTAGACCACGCCAATATAGCGTGGAGCATGATAGATACAGCTCTAAAGCTCCAGGTCCACTACTAACTTAAAAGAAAGATAGAAAGCCAATTCCTTCACCACAAAGTCTCAATATAGTAACAATAGAGTAATATACAAGAATAAGGAAATAGAAAAGCAAGAAAAAGGAAAAAGGAGTAAAAGCATAATTAAAGCAAAAAAACGGATGAAAAAGGAGGACACAACCTCCTTCTAAAAAACAATAGACAGAAGCATTAAGGAAATATATAGTTTAAGAAACAGCATAATCAGGAGTGTATACATTTTTTAAAAATAGCACAGCATTAGCACTATAAATGAATAAGGTAAAGTAGTGACAGTGATAGACTAACAGTCACGAGGTAAAAGGGTAATATAAGAAGAAATAAGCACTAAGTCAAATAGCACAAGCACTTTAAGATAAGAATTTCTGAATAACACAACTTGAATTATAATGCACTTTAAGTAATAGAATTCCGAATTAACATAAATAAACAGGATAAAAGATTAACACAACAGAAACGCAAAGGTACTTAAAACATATACTCCAGTGAAGTGCTGTATGAATAAACAAAACTATACAACAGACAAAAGGATTATAAAACCTTATCTTAATCTTATGTAAAAAAAATGTAATCTTATGTAAATTAAAATCCAGGGTACCTGATAAGGATTTGACTAAGGAAACATAACCAAAAATACACAAATACAATTGAATTGAAAAACCAAATCTTTTATTGACTTGAGCATAATAAAGTAATTAAATAAAAAAGCTGTGATCAAAGCAAAGAATATAATAACAACAAAAATAAAACTTAAATAAACCTCTAATAATTTGCTGGACGTCAAAAAACCCAAAGGATTAAACACCTTGGGTTTAACATGATTTTTTTAATCGTTGCATTTTTAACAACATTTTAAATGTACAAATAAAGATTGAATTTTTTAAAATTAGTATGTGGCAATAATAATTAAAATAAAGGCTGCATAAAAGGTGTTTCTGTACAACCTTGGTTGGTTGTTCAAGGATTCCTAAATAGAATCCACAGGACAATATTTTGGTACACATTTAAGTAATAACACCTAGGCCTAAAAAATAAACAAATATAATTTTTTTGAGTATTCTAAGTAGATATGCTCAGAAATGGTAGCATTAATTGTACTTGATGATGATGGATTTTTATAAATATTTTCGATAGCTTTAAAAAAAAATCCAAAGAAACAACATTTTTTTAAGGTAGAAAGCCTCCGTTCCATGGCTCCAGTAAAAATTCTGGGAAGGCTGACTAGCAACTATAAGAGTTTTGAATAGCTAAGTATTGGATATATTCTATGGGCCTTATTCTATTAGCGGCCGCAGCCGTTGCGGGGCCGCAAGGACCGGCCGCAAGCTATTCGGCTATTCTATTCCCTTACGGCCGGAGGCTCCGGCAGGCTTGCGGCC
The DNA here is from genome assembly GCA_027410445.1 of Discoglossus pictus. Lineage (NCBI taxonomy): Eukaryota > Metazoa > Chordata > Amphibia > Anura > Alytidae > Discoglossus > Discoglossus pictus. Next base: position 268,060,529 of record CM050164.1, read on the forward strand.
GGTGCCTTGCTATCTCTTGCGGCCGCTCGCGCCGGAGGAAATCCTTTGATCTTAAACGGCCGCAAGAGTTTTGCAATTCAATTCCTCCGGGAAACCTCTCTGCAAGGCTAAAAGCGAGCCGCAGCTTACTTGCAGGAAAGAGGTCTCGCTAGCACCAATTAAGCACATAAAATAGCTCAAATAAAGCCATCCTGCACTTTTAGAAGACTATAAAGGGATTTTAGGTGTTAGAAAAAATAGCACATAATTATCCTGTACTCAAATCCGTAAAATATTTTATTTTTAATATCCGTAAAATATCCATGTAAAAAGTCCAGAGTGCTTGGAGCACCTCAGACACGCCCACGCCGCAGCCGGAAAATAAACAGTTAATTTGAACTCGGGTTTGGGCAGATGTGCAAGCTTGAGAGTGGGTTCCTTTTAATCCTCATGTCCCCCAATATGATCCCTAGCATTTACAGAGCTGTACAGTGCAGGCTTGAATTTATTTTTGAGTTTTTAGATTTCAGAGCTTACGGCCGGTTCCAAGATATGCGGCCGGCCGTAAGAGGAGATCCTTGCGGGGCCGTATAATAGAATCGCGAGTTAACTGAACCCCCGCAAGGAATCGCAGCCTTACGGCCGATTCACGGCCGGTAATAGAATGAGGCCCTATGGCTTTTAGAGAAAAGAAGCCCATAAAACTTGCTAGAGCTCTCTAGCTCTAATATTTTCTCACTGCCTGCTCGCAGAAGACTCCAAGTCTGAATCTCAGTCTCAACAACAACATTGCAGAATGGTACCCAGTAACACATTTCACTAGCCCCAGCATTCTCCTTTATCCCTATCTATCTATAAACTACTCCCCATGGTAAGAAAGTTTATATAATAATCTAATCTAATGCAGATTGTTTTTGACCACTCTGTCTATGATCCATTAGCCCCTATGATCCCGTTTTCCCCAGGATCCCACCTTAATACCCACAAACCTCTATGAGCCCAGTGAACCTCCCGGGAATCCCCCTTCATAACTGCTAGCCTCTTTGAGCAAGGGGATCCCCGGGATCCACCCTCAATACCCGTTTACTGACTATGAGCCTGGGAATCGCCTAAAATCCAGGGTCTAAAGTATAATCATGCAGGTCCTTATGGACCCCCACTGGCACCTAATACAGTATTAACTCATATACCATTGGGGTCTCATGGGTGATATTACAAAGAAATTAATTCTAGATAAAGTTCCCTGTTGTTTAGAGACAAAAGGTATTTTGCACCATATTAAACTCTCCTCCATTTATAATATCTTTCAAAGGTCATTGATTTTCTATGTATTTCTTTATAAACCTAGGGATCCACTGATTTTGGTGTATATATTACATAATAGTAGTTTATATTGGATACAAGAGACATCTAATAAAACACATTTATCTTGCAAATATATTTATGTTTTTTCGTAATCAAGAGAGTTCTGGTCTAAAGAATATTGCAGTACCTATACCATTATTATATTTACATTGATTTGAGTTTCCTGAAGCAATACTATAGCTCACTTAAGTCTATTCAAATGTTTAATTATTGCATCTCATTTTATTGCAGATTCACCACCGGAACTATAATTAAAAATATAGGTAAAATCATTCATCAGTTCATTTAATAGAACGTACCAATAATGTGCAAAGCACTTACATTGTGTCTTCATTTGCTCTATTAAAAAGATAAATTATCTTCTGGATTATGTAATTCATATAAATTACACAAATACAGTGTGATTAGAAAAAAAGGGAAAATAGAAAACATTTTCAGTCTATAATCATATTATAAAAAAGAGGAGAAAAATATTAATATCTGTATGTACAGTACAGTGCTTTATACTAATACATCAACGTACCCGATGTTCATCTACTAGCAGTGCAAACCATGTTGTATTTGTCATGAGAAATCAGTTGTCATGACCAATAACAATGACGTGGGAATGCTTAGCTGTGACCACATTCACAGCCTTAATGTCTGTTAATTAGATCAGATAAAAGTATCTGGTCTCAAACTGTTAAGAGGATGACATGATTAACTAACGCATGTATAACTGCTGGGTTTAATTAACATAATATTGTAGAACTATGCAAGTTCACAGCCATTTGTGCATTGGTACAGATTCAATGTAACATGATATATGCATTTATTTATGGAGTGTTAGATCATTCTGCTAAGTGGATGTCATTTATAGAAAGGCTATATGTAAGCCATTGTATTTATAGTTTACTTTCATTATTGAGTAACACTGCTTGCAAATGAAAAAAATGCTTTAAAAAATATGAAATTTAAAATAAAAAACAACAGGTTATTCATTATAAAAAATAAGTAAAAATAAAAATAGGGACTACATCATCTCTTCTCAACAATTTTCTCAACAGCGACATCAATTGTTTTTTCTCAACAGTGACATCAATTGGTTAACCATAACAATACAGTACTACAGAGAAGATAAGTATGAGCTATGTGATGTTGGGAAGCCCCATGGTTACTAAATATCACCATCACATATGCCATGATCAGCTACTCTGTAGAGAGGCACGATTATGTTAACATTTTGACCAATAGATTTTCTATGAGGTGTGTTTTTGAGAAGGTAAATAATAGATGAGGCCTTTATCTGCTCCTCTACCTGAGCACAGGTTGCCCAAAACCCATGCCTCAATATTTACATGCCTTCTCCTACTCCTCTGGTAAAGGTATACCATAGAGGGAGGTGAGGAGTGGCCAGACTGCTGATGAACTAGTGATAGTTCTGGTGTACATGAGGTGGTGTTTGCGACCAGAACACACTGGGTGATGTCCATGTTTAGTTTAATAAGCTCGCTCTGGTTCTGAATTGTCTGGAGCAGCTTGGCCGTGAAATTCTTCATTTGTATATTGTAATACCTTTTCTCCCTATAGAGCCTCCAGATGTTGCAGCCCATTATGGTCTCCTGTCTCCACTGCACCCCCTTGGCACTGCACATACCTCAGGATCATCTCCAGTATAGCTTCCAATGGTGGGCGAGGTGGTTGGGGTCTGTAGATGGTGGGTTCTGGGAAGAGTGTTGAAGGAGGCAGTAATGGTGGCGGAGTGAGGAGGTGCTGAGGTGCAGCTGATGTTGATGTAGGTGGCACTGGTGGAGGTTGCTCTGCTATTTGGAAACAGGAGATCTAGTGGTAGGAGGAGGATTTGGTGGTGGAGCTGGCTGCATAGAACATTGGTCAGTTCAATTAATGGGCCCAGGTGGATATTTGATCTGAGGTGGCCAGTGGGGTAAAACAAAACATGAGTGGCAGATGGACCAGCAGATGCCCCCACTGACCCCATATATGTATCGTCCTCCTGATATCCTGGGGTCTCGTAGGTTTCCTGTTGCTCCACCTCCTACTACAGAAACTGGAATGGTTCGATTAAGTGCAATTGTTAGGAGTAATTATTTGCAACAGATGATCTTTGATGTGAATTATGAGCTTTGTTTGTACTGGCTCAGACTAATTAATACTGCTTCAGCCTGTCCTCTGCAGCTCATGAAGACACATACTATGATAAACTTGCTGTCCAGTGTGTCATACTAACCAATCTGTGACCATCTCTCACCAGCATTCTGCAACATGCTGCTGAGATGTGGTCCCTGATAGGCTAATACACTTTACAATGCACATCCAGCCCTACAGTCTGTATTTGCATATGCCACAGTGGATACTAATTGTAGACACACAGCCATAATATATCCCTAGTCAAATTCAGGAAGCTTACATATCATTTTCATTGCTGAGGAGTATTTATTGCATGTGTGTTATCTAATTGTGTGTGGTGTATATGTGTGGGTATGTGAGGGGTTGATGGATATACACAATATTCACCTGGCATGGTGCTTGGATCTTGTGTGTCCACCAGGTTTGGAACTCCAACGGCGGCCTCTGGGGGAGATCAAGTCCTTCAGAATACTTTCCCACTCTTTGAAAGGCACAGTCACTGACCAACACCAGTAGCTCTTGCTGCTCTGGCCTTTTCAGATATCTGCTTAACCTTGGACCAGCAGTCATCATAGCAATGTGTGAAAGAGCTTACATCCCTAATAGCATATCTTAGGACAGTGACCTCACTTGCCCCTCTGGACAGGTCTCACATCCATCCTTCTCTCCTACATACAGCAAAACATTTACCAACACCTAGACCTACAACTAGAAAAATTTACTAAACAGTCAGTGTTTGGGTGAGAAACAACATTCTTTTATGTCTTGTTCTTGACAGTTAACATACCGTTTGCATTTTCTATTGGTTCCTAGGACTACGGTACAGCAAGAATTTCAGTAAGCCCTTTGGATTGGCTAACTTGCCGATAAGTCATGTAATTTGGACCCTTATATACCGTATTGGTCCGAATATAAGCCGCACCTTTTTTCAGATTTTTGAGCTTGCGAGTTACGGGTGCGGCTTATATTCGCGACCATCAAAAAATCATTGCCGATTTGCGAACTTTGCTTGTAACGCGTGTGACTTCTATTCGCAAATGCAAAATTACTGCTGATTTGCGCGATTGCGAGTTAAGGGTGCCGATTTTCATGCTTTAGACTGCGGTATTGAATAGCAATTTACGGTGTTAGTGATTCTAACTTCCTGTAAAGCCTGTAACCTGCAAAAAATGCCTGTTTCTTGCAATGTCTGATCACTTTGAGAGTCTTTTTCTCTCCAATTTTACAGGTGCGGCTTATATTTGAGTACTATCTTTTTTCTATTTTTTCCCCTTGAACTTTACGGGTGTGGCTTATATGCAGGCGCAGCTTATATTCGGACCAATACGGTATTACAAACAATACATGGCTTTACAAGTTGTCAGTCCACTATGTAAAACTTTGATAGCATGGATTTGAATAGATACATAAAATTAACCAAAAAAAAGGCGCCTGTATTTGCATCTACGTATGTGGATTTCCATAGGGCCTTTTCCATCTCTTTCTAAATCTTTGCGTAATTCCATTTTTTAGGATTAATCTTCAACTAATGATTTATTATCTTTAGGTACATTTAGTTTTCTTGCATTACACTGAGCTTTAGATGCCATATTTTTCCCATACTGGATAGATGTGTCTGACATTCACTTTTTTTAGTTATATTCACTTTTCACAATACTTATGGATAGCAATGTCATATAGCATTTATAGGTATCATTAAGTTCTACGTTTCAGGTCTCATTGATATGCAATATAGTGGTGCCTCTGCACTCATCTACCTCAAAACTCCAAATTTGGTATTCAAAAACTTTGACAAGGAAAAAGTGCCTCAGCACCCATTATTTGCTTAGTACTCAGTAAACTTGCTAAGACCTGAGTCAATTTACATAACTCCTCGTCGTGCCTTCTAGAACCAATTAATGATGTGTACCAATGTACCACTGTATTTATTTAGGGTATCCACATCTGAGATATACAGTTTATTTTGTGAGGTTATATTATCACACCAAGGCTTCCACTCCTCATCCTCTCCCACTGAGACCATCAGGTGAATCCTTCAAGTCCCCAGGTTACGTACAGAGAAAACAAGATTTTCTAGGTTTTGCAGCTCTCCTATAGATCCACCCCATTGTTTCCTGACAAACTAGAGCCTTTACAAAAGGTAGCAGACTGTGAGCCACCTCTCCACCTTGCAGAATAGGAAAAATGATTTGGGGGTCAACACCCCCATTAATTCACTCTACCTTTGCGTAGCTTTGGCCACAAAAGAGGACAACTGCCAACACTCAAGTAGGATATGCTGAGATTTATAGTCAGAAGTTTTCTGATGCAACGGTGGAGGCAGCCTTTGCAGACTTTATGGTTTAAAGCTTTTCAGGGAGTAAGCTCACCATCCTCTAATAAACAGGAGTCTAAAAGATTTTTTCCAGAGAAGGTGATGAAATTGTTGCTTTTAATTCTAGCTTTGCTGTATTTTTTTTATTTGCAAAAATATATAGTTGTAATATTTGTTGTCATAGATTATATATTACTAACGACTTGCCCGTCAAAAAATGACGGTCAATAAAATTTGAAGCCATGGTAATGCTTTTTGGCACACAATGTTAAGCTTTTTATACTCTAAGGACCTTCGGCCTCTCCTCGTGTGTCCTTTGGCTCCTCTCTATATTATTTTAAATACGGTACTAATTAATTAATTAATTTAATAATAAATTAATATAGTTTACCTTTTTGGAATTAATATATGTAACAATCAATAGCCTAAAGAGGTAACAATCTCTTTTTTATTGTCCTGCAGCATATAATGTCCAGTTGGACTGTTGCTGTCCTGAGGAGATGGTTTTATGAATGTCCTCACTGTGCATTAGGAATAGGCTGCATGCGCGAGGGCAAACTGTTGGTTTATTTGTGTAAAGCGCTAGTTTAGATGCGTAATGTTGTTAGTGGCAAGTTAGGATTGTAAAATAGCGGGGTTTGTCTATGTGCTACGCGGTTCGCAAGCATTTGCCGTCCTTTGTAATAGTGCATTTTGTAGCTTGTACATTCCTGGGTGAAAGTGGTATGCGGTTGGCGGTGTTTTGCGCGGTCCAGGGTCGTGTAGCCTCTTTTTCATTTCTTTTGGCCGCCATTTTCTTTTTCGTTAAGCCGATTTTTGAGTGGTGAAACTCGGCAAAATGGACTTAAATTTGTGTTCCACCTCACTCCCAGACGTCCTGACTGTTCCCTCGTGTTCTGTGTGTTGGTTTTTGTTGTGTTTCTTTTTTGTGTGTTTCGTGTTTTTTTGCTTTTTAAAGTTCAAGTGTTTGGAGGCCTCCACTGCTCGCCTCACTTTGCGAGGCTCGCAGGCAATGAATGCCTTAACGGCTCGCTTCACTACGCACGGCTCGCAGGAGGTGTTTGCCTTTGGCGCTCATCTCCCAAGTACTGCAAGTTTTAGTGCCTTAAAGCTTCGCCTCGCTACGCGAGGTTTGCGAAGGCGCTCATCGCCTAAGTGCTCCGATTTAACAGCTCGCCTTGCTTCGCAAATATTTAGATATAGTAGATAATGGATGTTGGGAGTTTTAGAAAAGTCCTTAAGACTTCACGTTCCCTGTACAGGGGATATAGTAAGGTTATACAACATATTTTGGTTATGTTGTTATCATGTATCCTTAATAGGAGCAAAATTACTATGTAGAGCAATGTTTTGTGGGTCATTTTAACATAATAATGGAACCATGTCCTACTGTAAGTTCCAGTGCTTAGCACTAAAGTTATCGATACTATTAAAATAGGAAATGGAACTTTAATAATTGTGATAAAAAGGTGAATATGTTGCAATGGGCCTTTCTTTGGACCAGTGAGTATTAGGATATAAATAATGACTTGGTAATTATTACCATATCCATCAGTAAATTAAGCTGTTAGTCAAAAGGATTATCATTAGCCAATCATGCTATACCACAATTCATGCACAATCAATAAAGAATTTGTGGATAAATAAATAACTAGCAACTTGGCAACAAATTCCCACTAAATTTCTTATAACATGACAGTTACTAAATGGATAGAAAAAATATGTTTAAATCCACACTGGTGAAAAGTTGGCTCCTTTGATATTAAAAACAAGCTCGTTCATTCATACAACTAAAAACAAAATTGTATTTAGCCTTGTTGGGTAGTGGGAATAATCACCCCTTCTTTTTCTACCCTCTTATATTCTTTGCCAGACTTCCTATTTTGGTGTCATTAAGTTTCCTACCTAACGGTGTTTGCCCTCCCATTTCACCCTAAAATGGGCTTTCTCAAAGGCTATTATGATTTGAAAAACATTTGGTGTGCACGTAGCACCTTTAAATACCTTGTTATGGAAGAAACCATTAGCCAGATGCCACTGCGTGCGTAATGACATCAGACGCACGCGTTTACATGATGACGTAATTTTTTTATCTTGCACACAAGTCTCTGAAACGGACTTTAACGTTTTCCCTCTATGTGCATAGACATGCTCAAAATGCTAGTGCCTATACATGCTTAATAGGCTGTATTAAAGACTTAGAAATAATATGAAAGTCCTACATTACTATCTCATGGGTTAAGACAGTGCACATGCGTATGGGCTGTGTTGAGGACTTTGAAACAATTTGAAAGTCCCAAGTTGTCTAAAACAACAATTGCATGGATTAAGACAGCACACATGTGTAATGGACTATTTAGAGGACTTTGAAACAATTTAAAACTTTAAAATTGTTATAACAGCCATTGCAAAAACAAATGTGCATTTTTGCATGATTGAATCATACATTCTTTTTAGTATACATGCGCTAAAACCAATAGGGCGGATTTAAAAGTTCCCTCTACATTACTAGACGTCTTAATATATACAAAAGTCATTATTTGTTGGGCAATTGTTTCAAAGACTAAAGCAGCGCATTTGCGCTTTACTGCATCATTAAGTCTTATGCTTTGCACATCCACATTGATCTATACAGCATCACATATTATAAATGTGAGATGTCATCCCGCTTTGCGTGGTGCGTACGACTTAGGCGATAAGCGACTTCGTCGCTCATCGCCTGCAAGCCTCGCATAGCGAGGCGAGTCGTTAACTTGTAGAACTTAAGTGATGAGCCCCAAAGGCGCTCATCACCTGCGTGACAATTATACACGCAGCACTTGCACAAAAATCCTCTAACTCCCCTGTGTCTCTTCCCCTACTCCTCTCCTTACCATGTGTCTCTTTCCCTACTCCTCTCCTTACCCTGTGTCTCTCTTCCCCTCCTCCTCTCCCTCCCCTGTGTCTCTCTCTTCCCCTCCTCCTCTCCCTCCCCTGTGTCTCTCTTCCGCTCCTGCTCTCCTTACAATGTGTCTCTCTTTCCCTCCTCCTCTCCTTACACTGTGTCTCTATCACCCTCTTCCTCTTCTTCCCCTGTTTCTCTCTTCCCCTCCTGCTCTCCTTACCCTGTGTCTCTCTTCCCCTCCTCCTCCTCTCCTTACCCTGTGTCTCTCTTCCCCTCCTCCTCTCCTTACCATGTCTTTCTTCCCCTCCTCCTCTCCTTACCCACTGTCTCTCTTCCCCTCCTCCTCTTCCTCCCCTCTGTCTCTCTTCCCTTCCTCAAACCCCAAAACACGAAAAACACACACAAAAACACATTAATAAAAACACACACACATACACAGCACATGGGGACAGCCAGGACATCTGGAAGTGAGGTTGCACGCAAATTTAACCCCAATTTCCCCAGTTTCAAGAAAAAAAATGTCGGCCGTAAAAAACAAAAATGAAACTCCATAACCCGGGCCTGCGCAAAACACTGCCAGCCGCCTAAAACTTGGCCAAACCCCCACATTAAGAGATCCAAGATAAGCTCAGGACCCCACATTAACTCCGTGCTACGGAGGTCCGATTGGACCCTTGAAGTGTGCCCACATTAAGTGCATGCTGAGCGTCCCGATGGGAAACCCACGCAATGTCCCAACATTAACCCTTGCAGTGGGGGTCACGATCATGCCCCCCACTGCATTTAAAAGTTCTAAGCTCCCTGCCGCGGGTCCTTAAAGGGCCTGATGCAAACTGTTAAGCCCGTCAGTGGGTGTACTGTCAGTACCCCCACCGGCTCCTAAAAGTAACCTCCCAATGCTCGGGGACCACATTAACCCTCACAGTGGGGGTCCCCGATCGCACTCAATCGGGGACCCTCGCTACAAGCAAAAATCAAATTGCCACCTTGCGGGTCCTTAAAGGAACGTAAAGGTCCTAAAAGGACCCGTGCTAACTAAAAATTAACCCTATCACTCATGGGGCTATGTACAGAGGCCCATGAGCCCCTAAATAATGCTGTCACTCATGGGGGTTAATTCAGACCCCCATAAACCCTTCATTAACCCTGTCACTCATGGGGGTCAATACAGACCCCCATAATAACTTAATTAACTCTGTCACTCATGGGGGTCAATACAGACCCCCATAATCCATTAATTAACATTGTCACTCCTAGGGCATATCTAAATACATACATACCCCCTATCTGAAATACACACATACCCTCCTATCTAAAATACAACCCCCCTATCTAAAATACATTAAATCCTAGCTACATACATAAACCCTAAATCTAACCTAAAATAGAATAAATAAAACAAAACTTACCTTTGCAAATGTCCCTTCAGATTGCCCCCCTAGGAAAAAACAAAGCAAAATTAGTACAACATAATACATACAATAAATAAACATTCTAAATATTCTAAATATTCTACTCACCTTTCCAGCATTTCCTGTCCTTCTAATTTTCTTTTCCGGCACGGCTCCTGTTCAAAATAAACATTAGATCATTACTAAATACATACACCCAAAATACAATAAAATAAACATAATATACAATCAACTTACCTTGGCGCGATGTCCCCGTTCTCTTCCTTTTCTGCCCCGACTGGGCCCTGGAAGAATCAGCGCTCTAAAAAAATTAAAAATAAAAAACTAACAGAGCTCTGCACTCGGGGAGCTTCCCGACACTAATGAGGGTAGTAGAGCCTTTTCTGCAAGATAATTGACAATGGCGCTTTCTGATTGGTTGAAAATGCTGTCAATCAAATTTCAGCCAATCGGAAGGAGCCAAGGTGTGAGCCAATCAGAATGGGATACACCCTATATGCCATTCTGATTGGCTGTTGTCTCTGTCAATCAGACTGCAGCCAATCAGAAGGCTTCATTGCCTTCAGTCAATCACAATGGGATACACCCCCATGGGGTGATTGGCTGGAGGCATATGCACCTTCTGATAGGTTGCAGTCTAATTGACAGTAATATTTGCCAATCAGAAGGTGCTATTCCCTTCAGCCAATAACAGTGAGATACACCCAGATGGGGTGATTAAAGACATCTGCGCCTTCTGATTGGCTGTTTTCACTGTCAATCAGACTGCAGCCTTCTGATTGGTTTAAAAAAGATTGACAGGTGCACTAGCCAATCAGAATGGGATTTGGGTTTGTATCCCATTATGATTGGCTCACACCTTGGCGTCTTCTGATCGTTTTCAGCCAATCAAAAATTTTCATTGCCAATTTTCTGCCGGAAAATGCTCTAGGGGCCTCATAAGCATTGCAGAACTTTTCTTTAAAGCACAGATTGCTGAAGGGCCCAGCCGGGGTAGAATAGAAGGAGGAGCACGGGGACATTGCGCCGAGATAAGTTTATTGTATATTATGTTTATTTTATTTTATTTTGTGTGTATGTATTTAGTAATAATCTAATGTTTATTTTTAACAGCGGTCGCCCCGGAGAAGAACATAAGAAGGAAGGGGACATGCTGGAAAGGTGAGTAGAATATTTAGAATGTTTATTTATTGTATGTAGTATGTTGTACTAATTTTTTTTCCTAGGGGGGCGATCTGAAGGGTCATCTGCAAAGGTCAGTGGTCTTAATTATTCAATTTTAGGTTAGATTTAGGGTTTGTGTATGTAGATAGAATTTAATGTATGTTACATAGGGGTATGTTTTAGATAGGGGTAGTATGTATTTGAGATAGGGGGTATGCATTTTAGATAGGGGGTATGTATGGATTTTAGATAGGGGATACTGTATTTTAGATAGGGGGTATGTATGTATTTCAGATAGGTGGTTTGTATTTTAGATATGGGGGTGTGTATGTATTTTACATAGGGGGTATTGTATTTTACATAGGGGGGCATGTATGTATTTAGATAGAGGGTATTGTATTGTATTTGTATTATATTGTATTGGAATGTTGTGATGTTTATATTTTGTATGTATTTCCTTTTCAGGTGTGTAATATTTTTTTTAATTTCTGCAGTTTGGGGGGGGGTTGTAATGTAGCTTTTTTTATTTTCTGTAATGTAGCTTTTTTTGTTTTCTGTAATGTAGCTTTTTATTTTCTGTAATGTAGCTTTTTTTATTTTCTGTGACTTAGGTTTTATTATTTTCTGTGACTTAGGTTTTACTATTTTTGGTGAGTTAGGGTTTATTATTTTCTGTAATTAGTGGGGTGGGGGGGTTACTAGGGGGTAGGTAGGTGGTGTAGCTGTTAATAGGTTAGGATACAGGGGGTAGTTTAGATTTAAAGGTTTATTGGGGGGATAGTGCAGTATAGTGTTTGTACTTAGAGTCATAAGGGTCCTGGATGACCCTCATGGCACTTATGGGGTTAATGTTAGGCTTCTAACTGTCCCATGTGGGTCTTTAGATACACTTATGGGACTGATGTGGTTAAATAGGCTTACATAGGGTTAAATAGGCCCAGTTAGGGTTCAATAGGCCCACTTAGGGTTACATAGGTACTGTTAGAATTAAATGCATACTGTTAGGATTAAATAGGCCCAGGGTTGGGTTAATGGGGTATAGTTAGAGTTAATAGTGTAGTGCTGGATGACCCTCATGGCATGTTATTACATGTTATTACATGTGTTCATTAGTGTCCTATAGGGGTCTATATAGTTGAGGCACCCAGTACACTCACATTGTCACAAACAGCATTTGAAAAAATGTTATTGCCCTGTCAAGTCGCTAATATAGTCATAATAGATAATTACATGCTTACCAAACATTTTAATAACAATGCAGCTAGTAGTTTTTTGCTTGTATGGAACATTCTACATTTTAATTTGCGGTTTCAACGTATGAAGTTATTGTTCTCATATTCCTTATTATTTTGAGATGAAACAAGCTTTCTGCACCTTAATCCATGAGATTTAACAGTTTTACAGTCCTTACAATTTATTTTAAGTTATCAGAGTTTTATTATTTTTCTATCAAATAGAGCTGGATGTCAAATAATATCTCAACTTAATTACTTCAATAAAGACCACATTTGATTTTTTTCCAGTGATATATAATAAGGGATTCATTTTAGATTAGTTATAATTTGTTTGGGAGCCTAATTACACAGTTTTGTATATGCCCTGTCTAAGACCTTGTTGTGAGAACACAATAACTAATAAAAACTGTAGTCAGCAGAGTTATTGCAAATGGTAAGTAGCATTAATAAAAACACTGTTTAAAGAAAGTAAAATGTAAATAATACAATCTCAGGTAAGATTGGGAGAAATATGTGTTGGAGATGTATGAATATGTCTGAAGGCAATTATTAACATAGGAAATGAGTTGTTTTACATGACACCTTCAATGTGAGACACATTAGTATTCATGCCTTATTATTTTCATAAGAGTTCATAGAGTTGATTAATATAAAAATATTAAAATAGATAACAAACACAGAAATGTGTATAATTCATTGGCAGGTTTAACAAAAATTTCAAAAGGAAGCAAAGTAGATTTATAAAAAAATAAGGCAAATACAAAAATAGCACCTGGGTAACTAATATTCAAATTAGGATGATTCAGTTATAAGGACTGCAAATAGAGATGTCGCGAACAGTTCGACCGCGGACTATTCGCGGAGATTCTGGCATGTTCGCGTTCGCAGCGGACAGCGAACATATGCGCTTTTCGGTTCGCCCCCTATACTTTATCATTGAGGAAACTTTGACCCTGCACCTCACAGTCAGCAGACACATTCCAGCCAATCAGCAGCATAAGCTCCCTTCCAGAGCCTTCCATCTGAAGGACAGCAACCCAAAAAGCCCTTTTTAGGACTAGAACATCATTTATTTTATTTTATAATTTTTATCTGTGTAATCTAATTGCATATGCCTGCCTGCCAGCGTGTGTGTGTGACAGGCTAACACCTAACAGCTTATATTGTGCTTAGTGAAATAAAACAACACTTTTTTGACTGTAATAGATTGAATAGCAATTGCCTGCCTACAGGCGTGTGTGTGAAGCCTATTGCATCTACTCTGCCAACTTTTGCCAGTGCACAGTGATACGTCATATCTGGTGCAACCGTAGTGTACAGTGACATAAAACAACACTTTTTTGACTGTAATCGATTGAATATCAGTTGCCTGCCTACAGGCGTGTATGTGAGGCCTACAGCGCCTACTCTGCCAACTTTTGCCAGTGCACAGTGACACTCATATTTGGTGGCACCTTAGATTGCATGCGCAGTGCCCCAAATTTGAAGTGGGAGGACCGACCAAGCATCTTTTTCCATCTCCCGCTTCCAAAAATCCATGCCATATACACGTCCCCTGATAGGTGACGTAACAGGTATCAAACTGATAGGAATAAATAGTACAACTTAATACACCACTCCTATCTGGTGGCACATTACATTGCACGTGCAGTGCCCCAAATTCGAAGTAGGAGGTCCGGCCAAGGATCTTTTTCCATCTCCCTGTTCCAAAAATCAATACCATATACACATCCCCTAATAGTGGACGTAACAGGGATTAAACCGATAGGAATAGTACTACTTAACAGTACACACCTTATAATAACGCAGACAGAGGCAACGCAGTGAGAGGAGTCTGAAGAAGAGGAGTCAGAGGAGGAAGGTGGCTTTGAGGAGGTGGACGACCAAACACAGCAGGCGTCCCAGGGGGCTTGTTGTCACCTTTCGGGGACCCTTGGTGGCTGGGTGGAGGAAGAGACCTTCAATGACATCAGTGAGGACAAGGAACGGGACATGGCTAGCTTGGTATCCAACCTTGTGCAAATGGGGAGTTTGCGGTTGTGCAAAGGGACTGTTTGCATTTTTTTGCGGTGCATTAAACGGGGAGATTGGTCTGTTACTGTGAAGGGGGTATAACCCTTACACTACCTGATCGATACAACATCATACCTGATGTTTTAAAGCATGTTATTCCAAACAATTTAGGAATGTTAGGTGATTTATGCCCTTTATGGCTTAAAACCAGACCTTGCATCAACTATGTAATTTTCCGTGGGAGTTTTGCCATGGATCCCCCTCCGGCATGCCACAGTCCAGGTGTTAGTCTCCTTGAAATAACTTTCCCATCACTATTGTGGCCAGAAAGAGTCCCTGTGGGTTTTGAAATTCGCCTGCCCATTGAAGTCTATGGAGGTTCGCCAGGTTCGCCCGTTCGCGAACATTTGATGGAAGTTCCCGTCAACTGTTCTCGAACCACAAATTTGATGTTTGCGACATCACTAACTTTAATGCATAATAATTGACAAATGGAAAGTTATCTTAAAAATTAGGAAGTCTGTTATGTGTATAACTTATCAAATTAAATTAATATTGAACTTACAAAATCCCCTGTAGACAAAAAATAAAATGTATTTTAGTATTGTTTTTAATTTACCACTTCATATGTGATTTAAGAATCTATAAGGGCAAATATTATCAGTCTTCGTAATTTAATCTATGGAAATATATTGCCATCTTCTTTACAGGGAATAGTTAATCCAGTTGTGAAGTCATAAATGGATATTATACAGGAAAAATGGGAATATCAGTTAAGATGTCAGTTATTTTTTTTTATTGTTTTTTTTAATTTTCATCATTCATAAAAGACAAAATACATAAAATATAGTACATAACATATATACATACTTGTACAGAATAGATACAGAATAAATTAAATTTACAAAGAAAAACTGCATGGTAAAGGAAAAAACAAGGGGGGAGGGAGAGTGGCATTTCTGGGGGTGATATAACTTCAAAATGACTTTCATTTATATCAAGGCTGGATACTTTTCCTTTTTTTTTTTTTCTTTTACTCTCATCATAATTTTTCCACATAATTATCAGAATTACTATATTTAGCCCATATTTTCCATTTCTTTGTATCTTGTTTTATTAATTCAGCCATTTGAAAGTCTTTCTCCAATGCTCTATTTCTTTTCAATACATTTAATATCTCATTTCAAGAAAGTGTAATTTGTTGTTTCCAATAACAAGCCAACTTCCATTTTGCAATTGAAAGAACTTGCAAAATGAAGGCTTGTGTTGCATAATTTAGTCCAGACGGCATTATATGCAAAATAACCATTTGTGGTGATGAAACAATGGTTGTACCCACTATTTGTGATATATTAAAAAAGCAATTAGTCCAAAAGGATTCAGTCTGTGGGCATCCCCACCATATGTGTAAGAAGGAGCCTAAACAGCCACAATCTCTCCAACATAGACTTTGGCCTGTGTTTCCTGTAATTTAGCCAATTTTCTTTGGAACAAAATGCCATCTATTTAAAATCTTAAACTGTACTTCCCTTAAAGTTGCATTTTTAATATATCTATCAGTTACTGACAACGCTTTCTTCCAAGTTTCTATCGAAAAAGACCATATTTAACTCTTTTTCCCAAATTTTCATTTGTTTTATCTTTTTGAGATGGTTCTCTCATAATTTGAAAGCATTTAGATATTAAATGCTTTCTATTATTTTGAACTAGCAATCTTTCAAAGGCAGTTAATTCTTCTCTCTTTATAAAATATACCTTATATTTCTTCATTGCCAATTGCAATCACAAATATTCCAGACAATCTTTTCTATCAATATTATATAATGTAACCAAATGGTCAAATGATGCACATTCTGACCCTAAGTAAAGTTTTTGTAATGTATCTATACCTTTATTAATCCATTTATTTGAAATTGGAATCTGTAATATTTTTTCTAAGTTTTTCATTGGCATAATTAAACTAGGAAATGGAATTAACTTTTTTTTAAAATTTATTTTATTCCAAAATGTTAACTTTCTTAATAATCCAGGAATCTGTGTTTTTCTTTTTTTTTTAATGGTTCTTCACAAAGAATCAAGTCTCTTAAATTACCTTCTTTCAGACTAGCCTCTTCAACTTGTGTCCATAAATATGTTGCCCTTGGATCTATCCACTTAACAATTTGAGAGAGAATTATTGCATCATGATAAAGCTTAAGATCTGGATAGGATATACCCCCATTCTTAAATTTTCTTGTTAAAATATCCTTTTTAATTCTTGATTTTCTTCCATTCATAACATAATTATCTATCAAAGTTTGAAATTTCTTAATCCAATACAACAGAAGACAAATTGGAATATTTCTCACATAATAATTAAATCTTGGCAAATAAGACATTTTTATAGCTGCTATTCTACTCAAAAAGGAAAGATTCTTATTTTTCCAATCTTGTATAATATTAAAGCATTTTTCATATAATCTTTTATAATTTAATGGAATAATCGTCTTTATATCTTTGACATAAACTATTATCAAGTGTGTAAATTTACCGTCTGACCAATTAAAAGGATATTTTGATTTTAATAGTTCTTTATTCTCGAATTTTAAGTTCATATCTAATATTTCAGTTTTTTGAAGATTAAGCTTATAATATGAAATAAAACTAAATTCCTTTAGTATTTCATGTAGATATTTCAACAAGTTTTCAGGCCTGGTCGACATTAATACTATATCATCTGCAAATTAAACTATTTTATGTTCCATCCCTTTCATTTCAATTCCTTTTATATTCTTTTTAGACCTTATCAATTCAGCCATCGGCTCTATTAATAAAGTAAATAGGACAGGAGACAAAGGACACCCCCTGTCTTGTCCCATTCCTTATAGAAAATCTATTAGATCTAAATCCCAAACTAGCCCCAATTGCTTCTGGATTTGTATATATAGCTCCTATAGCTGAATGGCCAAATGCCCCAAAACCAAATTTATCCAAAGTAAGTTTCATATACTCCCACCCTATTCTATAAAATGCTTTCTCTGCATCTAAAGAAACGAGCAGGGTGGGAGTATTATTTATTCCGACATAATCAATAAGATTCACAATTTTACGTGAGTTGTCACTTCCCTGCCAACCCGGGACAAAACCATTCTGATAATAGTGCCATTATTTAAAAACAGTCATATGTAAGAATCTAAAGTGGGTTCCATAGGTGTCAATTTCCGACTTAACACGTCTAAGTGAAATCCTCAAAAGCAACATACCAATAAAAGTGATGATGGAGCAGGCTTATGACCTCGGTGGGTCCTCCTAACTTGAAGGCTCACCAGGTGAAGCCCCAGAGCTTGCTAAATAATCTATCAACAGGAGGAAAGAGTGGTGGCCTGTACAAATAGGTATTTGTATCACCAGGTCTTAGTGTGGGGCAGCAAGAGAGCCACTGTCAGGTGAAGAGAGACAGGTTTCTGTGATGGAGAGTAGGTTAAATGACTTTGATGTGAAGGGTCAAGGATGAAAATACTAATAGTAACTTATATAACACTTTTCTCTATGTAACACTTTTCTTCAATAACACTTTTCTCCTAACCAGGCTTGCGTAAACCTATAAATGTTAAGCTTCTTTGTAAAAATGTCCAATCCTGGGGGATCACAAATTGTTATTAGGAGAGAGTTCCGCAGAGCTGGAGCTGCATCGCTAAAAGCTCCATTGGAAGCATGTACACACAGCAAACTTTTGATACATTTAACTGTGATGCACAT
Source organism: Discoglossus pictus (assembly GCA_027410445.1). NCBI lineage: Eukaryota > Metazoa > Chordata > Amphibia > Anura > Alytidae > Discoglossus > Discoglossus pictus. The sequence continues at coordinate 268,078,760 of CM050164.1, forward strand.
GCTGATCTAGGGAACCAAGAGTTCTTTCAGGTAGCTGTGGCCCTGACCACTTATGTGTTTGAGGGTCAGCAAGCCAACCTTGAACTAAATTCACCAATTGAGAAGTAACCAGTGCAGAAAATGAAGAGTAATTGTCATGTGACAGAATCGGTTCTTCCTTATCAGTAGCCTTCTTAGAGCATTCTTCACCATCATCAGGCAGTGTAATTGTTTCTACAGAAGTCTCAGCAATACTGCATTGAAGTGGTAAAAGTCATGAAGTCAGAAAGGCATGGACCAATGTAGCAAGTGGGAAGTAAGTGCTTAATTCTTGCTCTATTTCTCAGGTGGAAGAAAGAGGTCTTGATTGCAGCTGATACTTCATGTTTAAGTGGTAATCCACAAGCAAGCTCCCAACTGTTCTTAATGATATTTTTGTAATCATCCAGGTTTCAGGAGAGTCACCTGAGCCTGTTTCAGTTTTGATTTTATAAGATGAAGTCCTCCTACCAAGAGTACCTCTGTCTTGTCAGGGTTAAACTTCAGGCAATTGACACTAATACACTGTGGGATATACACAATACAAGCATTAATCAGTAACAATTGACCATTTGTTCTTTGTTCAAATTATAGATAAATGTTCATATCATCAGCATAGCAATCATAGCTTAGACCATATTATCTTATTATTTCACCCATTGGAAGCATGTACACAGCAACAGCTGTGAAGTTAAAATGGACCCCCATTAAACTCCACATTTCTGTGACATAGAAAAAAAGAAATGTAGCCATGAGGAAATTTTCTGGGATCTGTCCCAAATGGAAGAATTAGAACCAGCTCATAGCTGTACCACTCAATCCACAGTGTTCCTTGAGACGTAATTTATATCATAGTCTGTCACGATCTGCTTCTTCTTGGGGGCTTGATATGAACCTAGTTCAAACCTACCCCAGAATCATGTAGTTCCTGTTCTCTGTGGCACTTTGTTCTGGCCTTGCTATCACTTGTTAGTGTTTACTTTAGGTGATAGCTGGAAGGCAGATGGGTGATCTACTCAGGTTACATATGCAGTCAATATGGATGACTGCACCCAACATGGCTCCCACATTACAATACAATATATTTACAGATATTACCACTACAACATTTTATAACCCACATGTTATGAGTTGAGGCTGTACTTCCCACGTCAGTCCACTTAATGCGTTATGACGACTTTATTAGTGGTGACGTGGTAAACTGCCTCTTCTCTGAATGCATAACAATAACAGTGGGACTCTGCCCTGAATATATTACATTATAACAGTGGCTCTGGGAGCCCAAAACCTTCTGTTCAATAACATGTGGCAGATAACAGTTCCAATTCCAAGATGGCCCCTGCCTGATTCATGACATAGTCAAATTACTAAGTGAAATTAGTCATATGAGTTGTTGAATTACAGCCAGGTCTCCAATTTGCTTCTCTTTCAATTACTTACCATTTAGGAGTGGAGTATTTTCTCCTTTAGTGGAATTGGAAAAAACGCAGGTCTGCAAATATCTATCTACATTTTTTGTGAACACTTGGTTAACTAAGTCAATGCACACTATTAGAGGGCATGTAGGACCTGGGTGATAATTACAAGTCATGGGGGGCAGTCCTGTGGTAATTTGTACAATGTCTTCTTCACCTAAATTGCCAAAGCAGTATAGACATGGTGCTTAATTCCCCAGGTGCCATAAGTTTTTCTGATAACATTGCAGGGATTTGCATGGATGGAGGATACTTTATCAGTAAAGAACATATCAAACTCTTCACAGTTTGAGAGAAAGCTAAGCTAGATTGCAGATATATGGGGTTACTCAGCAGAAGTGCAATCATCAGCTCTATGAATTATTCAAACAACATATTTCCATCTCCAAGACGGTAAGTAAGGATTCTAAAACCCACTCCTGCAGCTGCTACACTCTCAAATTATTTAGGCTATGCAACAGAATATGTCTTATTATTCAAGCTTAATGTGGAGAATTCCACTACTTCCATCTTTCCTTCCTGTCTTGGGCAATAGAGGATTTAATAACTTGAAGGTAATTCTGTGTCTTAAATGTGAACATCCATCTAGCTAAGGTTCTGTAAAATATGTAAGGTTTGCTGAGTTGATAAGGTCTGCCATGATAACTGTCTTGTTCCTTATAGACCTTGCATTGCACTGTCTAGTTCTGATACAATATTCCCTAGGACCTGAGTACTTGCAGCCCTATTAAATCAGAAACCCGTAGTGGCATCGACAAGCCCTCAAGGGCTGCCGGCTTGAAATTTGGCTATTTTACATAGCCATTAAGTTAGAACATGCCCCAAGTTACAGGCTTGAGACGCAAACCCGTAATTCATTTTTCAAACGCTGGATGCACAGCTGTGAACATGATCAATAAGTCAAACTCGTACTTACGGGTTTACATGGAGCCAATGTCAACAAAGATCGTCATAATTACGTCACAAAAAAATGGAGGTTGGATTTCAAAGTCTTGCAGTCAATTACGAGATGCGATCGGACCCACATTCCAGAAATATTGCAATATTGATAACCCCGTAAATATGATATTCTAGTCCATGCAAATTCAATTATATGTATTAACACATTAATTGCTGGGATCTATATAACACAGAACTTAAACATGAAATAAAGTATTTTATTTTGCGAGCAATGTACATATTTGCGAGCAATGTACAGTGGATATAAAAAGTCTACACATCCCTGTTAAAATGTCAGGTTTCTGTACTGTAAAAAAATGAGACAAAGATAAATCATTTCAGAACCTTTTCCACCTTTAATGTGACCTATAAACTGTACAACTCAATTGAAAAACAAACTGAAATCTATTAGATGGAGAAAAAAAAAAAAAGAAAAATAATGTGGTTGCATAAGTCTGCACACCCTCTTATAACTGGGGATGTAGCTGTGTAGTGATGTCGCGAACATCAAATTTTCAATTCGCGAACCGCCGCAAATGTTCGCAAACCGGCGAACCTGGCGAACCGCCATAGACGTCAATGGGCAGGCGGATTTTAAAACCCACAGGGACTCTTTCTGGCCACAATAGTGATGGAAAAGTTGTTTTAAGGGGACTAACACATGGACTGTGGCATGCCGGAGGGGGATCCATGTCAAAACTCCCACCTAAAAATTACATAGTTGATGCAGAGTCTGGTTTTAATTCATAAAGGGCATAAATAGCCTAACATTCCCCTCCATCATCATCCTCCCCTGTATCTCTTTACCCCCTCCCTCATCATCCTCCCCAGTGTCTCTTTCCCCCCTTCCTCATCACCCTCCCCTGTGTCTCATCCCCTCTCCCTCATCATCCTCCCACCTCCCTCATCATCCTCCCCTGTATCTCTTTACCCCCCTCCCTCATCATCCTCCCCTGTGTCTCTTCCCCCCTCCATCATCATCCTCCCCTGTGTCTCTTTCCCCCCTCCCTCATCATCCTCCACTGTGTCTCTTTCCCCCTCCCTCATCCTCCCCAGTGTCTCTTTCCCCCCTTCCTCATCACCCTGCCCTGTGTCTCATCCTCCCTCCCTCATCATCCTCCCACCTCCCTCATCATCCTCCCCTGTATCTCTTTACCCCCTCCCTCATCATCCTCCCCTGTGTCTCTTCCCCCTCCATCATCATCCTCCCCTGTGTCTCTTTCCCCCCTCCCTCATCATCCTCCACTGTGTCTCTTTCCCCCTCCCTCATCTTCCCCTGTGTCTCTTCCCCCCCTCCCTCATCATCCTCCCCTGTGTCTCTTTCCCCCCTTCCTCATCACCCTCCCCTGTATCTCTTTACCCCCTCCCTCATCATCCTCCCCTGTGTCTGTTTCCCCCCTCCCTCATCATCCTCCCCTGTGTCTCTTCCCCCCTCCCTCATCATCCTCCCCCTCCCTTGATGATAAGGGGAAGAGACACAGGGATAAGTGTGAGGGGTGTTAGGGTAAGGGGTGTTAGGGATAAGGGTGATGGGTGTTAGGGTAAGGGATGTTAGGGTTAGGTGTTAGGGTAAGGGCTGTTAGGGATAAGTGTAAGGGGGTATTAGGGTTAGGTTTTAAGGGTGTGAGGGATAAGTGTGGGGGGTGTTAGGTCTTAGGGATAAGTGTGAGAATGTTAGGGTTAGGTGTTAGTTTGATGGGTGTTATGGATATGTGTGAGGGGTGTTAGGGTTAGGGTAAGAGGTGTTAGGGATAAGTGTGATGGGTGTTAGGGTAAGGGATGTTAGGGTTAGGTGTTAGGGTAAGGGCTGTTAGGGATAAGTGTAAGGGGGTATTAGGGTTAGGTGTTAGGGTGAGGGGTGTTAGGGATAGGTGTGGGGGGTGTTAGGTCTTAGGGATAAGTGTGAGAATGTTAGGATTAGGTGTTAGGTTGATGGGTGTTATGGATAAGTGTGAGGGGTGTTAGGGTTAGGGTAAGGGGTGTTAGGGATAAGTGTGATGGGTGTAAGGGTAAGGGATGTTAGGGTTAGGTGTTAGGGTAAGGGCTGTTAGGGATAAGTGTAAGGGGGTATTAGGGTTAGGTTTTAAGGGTGTGAGGGATAAGTGTGGGGGGTGTTAGGTCTTAGGGATAAGTGTGAGAATGTTAGGGTTAGGTGTTAGTTTGATGGGTGTTATGGATACGTGTGAGGGGTGTTAGGGTTAGGGTAAGAGGTGTTAGGGATAAGTGTGATGGGTGTTAGGGTAAGGGATGTTAGGGTTAGGTGTTAGGGTAAGGGCTGTTAGGGATAAGTGTAAGGGGGTATTAGGGTTAGGTGTTAGGGTGAGGGGTGTTAGGGATAGGTGTGGGGGGTGTTAGGTCTTAGGGATAAGTGTGAGAATGTTAGGGTTAGGTGTTAGGTTGATGGGTGTTATGGATAAGTGTGAGGGGTGTTAGGGTTAGGGTAAGGGGTGTTAGGGATAAGTGTGATGGGTGTAAGGGTAAGGGATGTTAGGGTTAGGTGTTAGGGTAAGGGCTGTTAGGGATAAGTGTAAGGGGGTATTAGGGTTAGGTGTTAGGCTGAGGCATGTTAGGAATAAGTGTGAGGGGTGTTAGGTCTTAGGGATAAGTGTGAGAATGTTAGGGTTAGGTGTTAGGTTGATGGGTGTTATGGATAAGTGTGAGGGGTGTTAGGGTTAGGGTAAGGTTTGTTAGGGATAAGTGTAAGGGGGTATTAGGGTTAGGTGTTAGGGTGAGGGGTGTTAGGAATAAGTGTGAGGGGTGTTAGTGTAAGGGGTGTTAGGGATAAGTGTGAGGGGTGTTAGGGTTAGGTGTTAGGGTGAGGGGTGTTAGGGCTAAGTATGAAGGGTTGTTAGGGTGAGGGGTGTTAGGGATAAGTGTAAGGGGTGTTAGGTCTTAGGGATAAGTGTGAGAATGTTAGGGTTAGGTGTTAGGTTGATGGGTGTTAGGGATAAGTGTGAGGGGTGTTAGGGTTAGGTGTTAGGGTGAGGGGTGTTAGGGATAAGTGTAAGGGGTGTTAGGGTTAGGTGTTAGGGATAAGTGTGAGGGGTGTTAGGGTAAGGGGTGTTAGGGATAAGTGTGAGGGGTGTGAGGGTTAGGGTGAGGGGTGTTAGGGTTAGGTGTTAGGGTGAGGGGTGTTAGAGATAAGTGTAAGGGGTGTTAGGGTTAGGGTGAGGGATGTTTGGGTTAGGTGTTAGGGATAAGTGTGAGGGGTGTTAGGTGTTAGGGTGAGGGATGTTAGTGATAAGTGTGAGGGGTGTTAGGGTTAGGTGTTAGGGTGAGGGGTGTTAGGGATAAGTGTAAGGGGTGTTAGGTGTTAGGGTGAGGGATGTTAGGGATAAGTGTGAGGGGTGTTAGGCTTAGGGTGAGGGGTGTTAGGGATAAGTGTGAAGGGTGTTAGGGTTAGGTGTTAGGGTGAGGGGTGTTAGGGATAAGTGTAAGGGATGTTAGGGTTAGGTGTTAGGGTGAGGGATGTTAGGGTTAGGTGTTCGGGATAAGTGTGAGGGGTGTTAGGGTTAGGGATAAGTGTGAGGGGTGTTAGGGGTGTTTGGAATAAGTGTGAGGGGTGTTAGGGTTAGGTGTTAGGGTGAGGGGTGTTAGGGATAAGTGTAAGGGGTGTTAGGGTTAGGTGTTAGGGTGAGGGATGTTAGGGATAAGTTTGAGGGGTGTTAGGCTTAGGGTGAGGGGTGTTAGGGATAAGTGTGAAGGGTGTTAGGGTTAGGTGTTAGGGTGAGGGGTGTTAGGGATAAGTGTAAGGGATGTTAGGGTTAGGTGTTAGGGTGAGGGATGTTAGGGTTAGGTGTTAGGGATAAGTGTGAGGGGTGTTAGGGTTAGGGATAAGTGTGAGGGGTGTTAGGGGTGTTAGGAATAAGTGTGAGGGGTGTTAGGATTAGGTGTTAGGGTGAGGGGTGTTAGGGATAAGTGTGAGGGGTGTTAGGCTTAGGGTGACGGGTGTTAGGGATAAGTGTGAGGGGTTTAGGGTTAGGTGTTAGGGTGAGGGGTGTTAGGGATAAGTGTAAGGGGTGTTAGGGTTAGGTGTTTGGGTGAGGAATGTTAGGGTTAGGTGTTAGGGATAAGTGTGAGGGTTGTTAGGGTTAGGGTAAGGGGTGTTAGGGATAAGTGTGAGGGGTGTTAGGCTTAGGGTGACGGGTGTTAGGGATAAGTGTGAGGGGTTTAGGGTTAGGTGTTAGGGTGAGGGGTGTTAGGGATAAGTGTAAGGGGTGTTAGGGTTAGGTGTTAGGGTGAGGGATGTTAGGGTTAGGTGTTAGGGATAAGTGTGAGTGGTGTTATGGTTGGGTGCTAAGGTGAGGGGAGGATGATGATAAGGGGGGGAAGAGACACAGGGGTGTCCTTGCAGCAGAGATCAAAAGAGTCCTTCAGGACTGTATTGCACACTGTGTACAGTAGCCTAGCTATGGTTTTCCCTATTGATGCAGTATCACCTACACTCAGCCTCCTCTCAGTAAGACTGCAAGTTAGTTATGATTCCAAAATGGCTGCTGTCCATGAAGTAGAAGGGTCTGGAAGGCAGGGTATGATGCTGATTGGCTGGAATGTGTCTGCTGACTGTGAGTTGCAGGGTCAAAGTTTGCTCAATGATAAAGTATAGGGGGCGGATCGAACATTGCATATGTTCGCAGTTCGCCGCGAACGCAAACATGCTATGTTCGCCGGGAACAGTCCGCCGGCAAACTATTCGCGACATCTCTATAGCTGTGTTCAGAATTAAGCAATCACATTCCAAATCATGTTAAATAGGAGTCAGCTTACACCTGCCATAATTTAAAGTGCCTCTGATTAACCCCAAATAAAGTTCAACTGCTCTAGTTGGCCTTTCCTGAAATTTTCTTAGTCACATCCCACAGCAAAAGCCATGGTCCACAGAGAGCTTCCAAAGCATCAGAGGGATCTCATTGTTAAAAGGTATCAGTCAGGAGAAGGGTATAAAATAATTTAAAAGGCATTAGATATACCATGGAACACAGTGAAGACAGTCATCATCAAGTGGAGAAAATATGGCACAACAGTGACATTACCAAGAACTGGAGCTCCCTCCAAAATTGATGAAAAGACGAGAAGAAAACTGGTCTGGGAGGCTACGAAGAGGACTACAGCAACATTAAAGGAGCCGCAGGAATATCTGGCAGGTACAGGCTGTGTGGTACATGTGACAACAATCTCCCGTATTCTTCATATGTCTGGGCTATGGGGTAAAGTGGCAAGACGAAAGCCCTTTCTTACAAAGAAAAACATCCAAGCCAGGCTACATTTTGCAAAAACACATCTGAAGTCTCCCAAAAGCATGTGGGAAAAGGTGTTATGGTCTGATGAAACCAAGGTTGAACTTTTTGGCCATAATTCCAAAAGATATGTTTGGTGCAAAAACAACACTGCGCATCACCAAACGAACACCATACCCACAGTGAAGCATGGTGGTGGCAGCAGCATGCTCTGGGGCTGTTTTTCTTCAGCTGGAACTGGGGCCTTAGTTAAGATATAGAGGGAATTCTGAACAGTTCCAAATACCAGTCAATATTGGCACAAAACCTTCAGGCTTCTGCTAGAAAGCTGAACATGAAGAGGAACTTCATCTTTCAGCATGACAACAACCCAAGGCATACATCCAAATCAAGGAATGGCTTTACCAGAAGAAGATTATAGTTTTGGAATGGCTTAGCCAGAGCCCAGACCTGAATCCGATTGAAAATCTGTGGGGTGATCTGAAGAGGGCTGTGCACAGGAGATGCCCTTGCAATCTGACAGTTTTGGAGTGTTTTTGCAAAGAAGAGTGGGCAAATCTTACCAAGTCAAAATGTGCCATGCTGATAGACTCATACCCAAAAAGACTAAGTGCTGTAATAAAATCAAAAGGTGCTTCAACAAAGTATTAGTTTAAAGGTGTTCATACTTATGCAACAATATTATTTTATTTTTATATTTTTTCTTCCCTCTACCTAAAAGATTTCAGTTTGTTTTTCAACTGAGTTGTACAGTTTATAGGTCACATTAAAGGTGGAAAAAGTTCTGAAATGATTTATCTTTGTCTCATTTTTTTACAGCACAGAAATCTGACATTTTAGCAGGGGTGTGTAGACTTTTTATATCCACTGTATATATGAATTTACAGTGCTACAGATTGGACTTTACCCCCTAGCGGGTCCTCTCTAGTACCCATTGGCCTTTGGTCTCCATTTGCGAGTTACGGGCTTGAAAACCAGTGAATTTGTTGCAATTTAATAGCATGATTGGAAACGTAACAGTATTATCCTTGCTTAAACATATGTCTAATATATTCAGAGTTTTTGATATAATCACAATTTGTTCAGGCTATTGTCATTATTCAATGCAAATTGGTATATTAATCCTTCATCATTTCATAGCTTGATCCATGTTGATGTTAAAGTTCAAAGTGCAACAATCTCCACAGAAGCTGTGACTCCTTTATACCCCTCAAAGTGATCAAACAAGTGGTCAGGGTTCAACCGGCTGGTATATGTCAAACTGTGATGTGTGTTTCATCCATCACTCATTCTAATGTGAGCTCAGGCATCTTCCAGGAAAGATGGCGCATTGCCACTTCTGCCATTTATAACCCTACCTACGGAAACCCAGAATGAACATACTCAGCCAATCTCAATGGAGAATAGTGCCATTTATTGATAAACTTCCACATAAATCAAAACATTTAATTTATTAATAATTACACTTTTTATCTGGAGAAGATCTAATAGTTGGATTCTCTCCTTCTAAACTCCTACCCTTATAAAAACATGCAATCTTAAGCTCCATGTTTAGTCTTTTAAGAATTTTGTAAAGAATCATATTTCATGATATACAACTGGTATTGTGTATATGTTATGGTATAAATATCCCCAAGTTTATGTGGGAAAAACAAAGAGAACATTCAAGAGGAATATAAGATGAGAATGTGTATGATATAGAGAAAATTATATAGACAGTAATGTGTTTATAGACTTTAATGAGGTTAATTTAGGAAAATCTGAATCTAGCAAGTAATGGAAAAATGGAAAACATCAGGATCAAAAAGTGGTGGTGATACAGAACAAGCCCTTTTACAGAAATACGTGTCTTGTTTGAATAGACTTGGACCTTGACATCTAAAGGATTTAATGAAGGGGGTGAGTCTGCAGGTAATTTAGCTTGTGTAATAATTTAATCAGTCTTGATTGGGGTTATCTACTTACTACTGGCCAGATAACAATGAGGAAGGCAGAGGAAGAATGTAGCAGTTCCCATGATGGAGGGGAAATATGTTTAAATTTTTTTGTTTTGGCTGCTGTTTGCACATGTATTTTAGATTTAAGTAATGGTCAATTAGATAACAGATTTAACTTGAAAAGTGCTTAAACTGGACGTTAATATTACTGTCCATATTATGCACATTTTTTTTTTTTGCGTTAAATTGTTCCTGATTCTCTGTGACCTCATGGACTGTAACACACCAAACACATCTTTATGTCCATGGTCATTCTGATTCACTTGGTTTTCATGGCAGAGGTACTGGAGTGGGTTGCCAGTTCCTTCTCCAGTGGGCCACAGCATACAGATCCTGGTATTCTAAGGTGTTCTCCCATCCAAGTACTGACCAGGCCCAAGCCTGCTTGGCTTCAGGGTGTGGTGACCTATTTTACAAGCACCTAACTACAGGGGCCTTTGAATTCACATGTTTTACTCTGCTCCAGCTGCTGAATTGATGATAACAGTGATCACATTATCTATATAATTCTATGAATAGCTATACTTGATATTGAGCAAAATGTTTTAGAATGTAGAAAGATTAAACCCAGCATTCAAATTGTTCACTTTTATGCACTTATTTACTGCAGGCTTTCATTTTCTCTACTGGTCTGCTTTTTACAGTTTTTGTCAAAGAAGGATGTGTCCTTTTAAAATACTGAGCTTTGATAAAAGAACTGGCAAATTTATCTGATACATTTCCACTAACCAGATGTGCCTTAAAAGTCTCCTTCCACCTCAGGAAAAAGTGCATTTTTTTACAATGTAATTTTTTTTCTTAGTTTCAAATGTAGATCTGCAAAATAATATATGTTAAATACATGACTGTAGTGGTCATGCAACTACTGTTCATATATTAAGGCACTTGAACCTGTTGTGCATGATTGAGGAACACAGTTGTTTGTTCTGTACAGTTATAGCCAGTATGTGCCATCTGCCAAGACAGTATAGTGGCTAAATCATCTGTCTGTACTGAAACAGTTCCATGGGTACCTCGTTCTGTTGTTTATTTAATTTGTTCACAAAAACACAAGATAAAGAATAGGTATAAACTGCATAAGACAATAAAACAAGTATAGTGCATAGCTAGTTGTAGTCATTAATTTCTATACATTTTAGTCAATTCTTCCCTGCTGCACTGACCCACAATGATGATGAGAGACGCAGAGAGAACTCTCGCCAGTGGACTCTGCAGCAGTTTATCTTTTCAAGGTGATGTCTCAGCAGCGCTCCAGTCACGTGATTATTTTACCACATGAAACAAATCATTACTTATGCTATCAAGACTCTGATCTCTTTAGGTACTTGTGAGAGGTCTTCCATGACTATACCAGAAATAATCAAACATGCCTCCCAACTGTTCAACACTCAACCAATTTTAAAAATGTAAACAGTTTTTGCTTATTTTCAACCCTTTATCTGATGAACAGCAATTTTGGTGCGTGCCATAACTTGTTAGAAAAGATAGTGTCAGGAATGTATTATATGTGAGGGGACACTGTCACTCAAACAGGAAGTTGAATTAAACTTATAGGGTATGAAAAACTGTCTGTACATGACAACATTGAGGGTCATTGTTTTAGAAACCACAGAGACAAAGAAGAAGACTGTGATTCTAATCAGCACATCAAATCATCTAATTAGTATTCAGGAGTCCATTAATGACATGCAAATGCAGGACAAATAATACGGGGTGTCTCCAGAATGATCCACTTTAAAAATAAATGGCTATTACTATGTTTAACTGGTTTTTAGTGTTCTTCAAGAATAACCTAAAAAACTTGATTTTGTGTTGGCAAGCTCCCTTTGATGTAATATTTTCTCCTATACACTTACTTTCTTAAACATTGATTTAAAATGAGAGATGTCCTTGTATTGGGACCAGCAGATACAGCAAGTGGAAACTTACTATTCAGTCCTTATACACATTTGCAAGAACGAATATATAAATTAGAACAAATGGACAAATTTTTCATTTGATTAGTGAAGTGTGCTCTTGTGCTACATGTAGCTAATGGAACGTGGAATTGTAGTAAGAAATATGGATTATTATAGACAGAAAAGTACCCTGTGCAATGAATATAAAATACTTTTTTACTGCAGTGATACAGTTTATACAACAAACACAGTCCTCACTGCCTTTTGCCCCATCTATCTCCTCCAAGGGATGTTCTATGGGTTTGTTCATCCCATATGAGTCAATAATGATATATTGAGGAATGTTTTCTAATTCTGTACTGCAGCTCTTTTAGAAAACCCATTGCATAAGGTATTCACTTTAAAAAAAAAAAATTATAAATAACAAAAATATTAAACAGTGACAACTGTCGTGTTGTGCGTTATCTTTTCCCCTGAGTTTCATTCCTTTTAAACATTTAATAGATCCTTTGCAATCTCTCTTCTTACTATTCTTACTTTCAACACAGCACATTTTTTTCTGATCCCAAGAACATCTACAGACATTCACTCCAAACCACTCCAACCATGAAAATAGTCAGGGAGGAATTGTAGATAGTTTACTCTTCTTTGGTTCTAAACATACTATTTTTCATTTGTACAAAAGTGTGAAGTACTCAAGACGTAAAATATTAGTACTCATGCCCAGTAGAATAACATAGAAAAGGGAAAGTTCACTGAAAATTCTCAGCAATGTTACTTTTCCTGCAGCTCACCCACCCTTTCTCCTAATAGTTCCATTTTCTTGTTTACCAATGGAAGAAACAAAAAAGGTTAAATTAATTTAATTGGAAAAACAAATAGAAAAATGAAAAGCACGTTTTAACACATCTATATTTATTAGCAATATTGTTTTACATATTTTGATAAATTATTTCCAAAAAATAACAACAAATATTAAACTTTTGTTGTATTTTATCTTTTACTAATTCATATATTTACATTTTTTTGTCTCTAGGACACTAATTCTATTTGGCTCAAGATAGTTTTTGAATGATTCACATGTGCTCTTTGGAGCATATTGTATCTAGCATCTTCTCATATATTTGAGGGTACATTATAAATAATTGGAAATGTCGTTAAGCCCTTTGTGAATCCTCCTTGGAACCCGTAACTTGTGGTTCGACTTTTGCCATTACGGCCTTGACGTCTTGCTTAGCAAGGGGGACTCGGAGCAATTGAATAGCGATTTGCGATTTTAGCGATCGTAACTCTTGCGCCTGTGAAAGATCAAAGGCTTGGAAGAATCGCTGGCTGCAGCCCGTAACCCGAATGGAGCCTGCAAAAGACGCCAATTGAGTAGCAAAATAGCTTACCCGCCCGGATCTCCCGATGCCTCAATTGATTGAGGCTCAATATGTTTAGTAAACAGCATTAATATTACATTTAACATCCATTGATCAAATACATTTCTTATTATGCTCGAGTTGGAATATCTGACTGTGATTATAATTAATTTGCATATTTAATAGTGCCATCCATTTTAATATCTAGCCTCATAGGTGAAACAAATGCAATTATCTCTTGAATCAAGTGTCTCATATGTGCTGCAATGTGTGTTAGCAACCAATAACTGGGAATTTATAAAATAATAAAAAATCCATTAGTAGTGTACATTACAGCCTATAATTGCTTTTTGTTGCAGAAATAAGCTGACTGCAAAGTCTTATTAATATTGGTTAATGTAATCTATGTTTATACTATGTGTCATAACTAAATTCTCATTATTCATTGATTCACTAGCAATTAACCAGAACACCTATATATTTGTTTAGGCAATGAAAAAAACACTTTAGTTAAAATCTAGTCCAAGGGAAAAATAGCATTTTTTTTATTGGTCATTCTGCTGCTATTCCTTCAGTAACATAAATCATTTTCTATACAAAAAAAAATTCAATAATTCAGCATACAAAAAGGGTGATTTACTTTGCCTGAAACTGGCACAATGCTGAAAGAGAAAAGCATTTCAAAATAGATGAACTATGGAATAAAACCATAACAGGTGTACTTATCTGAAGAATAGGTATACTATTTTAAGACCAATTAGTTAATGGCTATTCTTTCTAAATCTATAGTACATTCATAATAATTATATTTTTGCACTTATTTTTCTTATCTACGTTGATCTCTAATTATTGCCAGTTTGAGAGTTCCATATATTGATTCATACACATATAGGGATATATTCAGCAAAGTTAATTCATAATTTGCACCATGTGGAGCCATGTGCCACCTCGTTGCTTGATTAATTCAAATAATAAGAATTTTATATCATGAAACTGCAAGTGTTGTTAGGAACTATAGCACAACGTCTGACTCAATATAAATGTCCTTGGAAATAAGTATATTTTCAGGATGACAATATGATTAACTAAGTATACACCTTAACACAAAGTACTTGTATCTGTATTTTTGTCATTCTACTCCCTATAGCAATTCATTCATTAATATACCTAATTTCTCCTCACTGAATTTTATTGAATATATTAACTAAAATAGTATTCAGATATGTTTTATATAATAAAATGTCCATGTGCAATGTGTTCTTAGAGAGGATAGGTATAGTAGATGCTAATCTAGCTTTATAGAATGTATTGAATTTGATTTGGTCTCCAAGCTATTTCACTGGAAGATAATAACATTCAAAACAACAATGGCTGCAAAAGAGTTATGATTGCCATTTTTCCCCACAGAAAATAGAGATTGCAACCTTCATTGAACTATTCTGCAGACACTCCAGATTATAGGGATTACATAAATCAGATGTTCTCCATGTAGAGAAGGGGGGTAGTGGGGCCATAGGAAACTGCCCTGTTCTTTTATAGGGTCAAACCATCAATTTCTGAAAGCTTTCTAATGTATGTAATTTGTGCATTGCTTGAACTATATTGTTGCTTTCAAAATGTGTGGTATACTGTTCTTAGAAATGATCAATCCTTGCAGTATACCACATACATTGAACCCACAAAAAAATAATTAAGTCCATGAAACAAAATTGTTTCATTGTTCCTACACCTCACATTCCTGACTTATCAAAGCTACTGTAGGTCACAAGCTAAGGTGAGATAAGGGGTAGGGTATTAAACAGAAATATGTACTAATATTTGTATGCAAGTGAAAATACATGTCACCGGAAAGTAAAACAAAGTAAAATAAAATATTAATTTAAAGGTATATATAAGTTTTGTGGCCTTAAAATGTTTGGTAAGAAACAGGCAGTGATTATCAGAAAAATATATATTATATAGAACATTTCAGTGTACTTACCAAGTTAAATGCAGGAAAGTAAAATCCAGCTTTGCACACCCACAGGAAGGTTACAAAACCAAGTAAACTGAGGAAAGGTAGCCAGGTACAGAGTTTGACCTTTCTGGTAGAGAGCACATGAACTACTACTCCTGGGTGGAATCACATGGTTGGGTGGAGTCTGAGCTCACAGTTGAATCAGAGCACAAGGATATATAGAGAGAGACTACATATCCCAGGCTGATTTCCAACACAGGAACCCCAGAGTTTAATACATTTTTATTTAGCTAACCTCAGCTTTCTCCTGATTGGCCAAAGCGAATTATGAGTGTTTGCTAATCTTAGCAGGGATTTTCTGATGTGTCAACGAACAAAAACTGAAAAGATTTAGCAAACTACAGGGTGAGTTTGTAAATATTTTTTGGGGTGGTATTTTTCATGCCAAAAAATGTTTGCATGCACTACTGATTCTCCTCTGTAGCGGAACCCATCACTGTTTTACCCTGTTTTATGATTATTATGGTTAAAATATGATCCTACTATATGTATGTTGGTTGATGCTCTGCAGAATATTGTCCCAGACATTTACAGCTACTTGGCATGGGAGATAATCTTGTTACAGCGACTCTGCATAAGATAAAGGAAGTCTATTGTATACAGTGTTTTCATTCTCAGATAAGAACAAAGAAGTGTAATTGAATCAATGTCTGATTGTATCAAAGTTGCCAGGGAGGTGTGACCCCCCTATTGTTCTCTTTATGTGTATTGTGTGTGGCCAAATATGGGCATGGGTATTACCTGTGGCCAAAGAGATGTATAAATATTTCTGCAATAACAAAATAAAGTCAGTATTCATTTGACTCCCAAATTGTGTGTCGTCCAATATGGGAGGTCGGGGATGGTGAGACTGTAGTGCTTCTTGGGTATTTTATTGTATACCAGCGGAGATTTTGGACTGCGTGTTCCTGCTCTGTTACATTTGTTGGCAAGTGGCGGGATTGTTCCCACGGTCAGAAGGACAGCTACAGGAGACACCATTCCGTGGAGTACAAATTGAGGGCAACGCTAGTATCCGTACAGCGCCCCTGGCTACAGCAGGATGGAACCGGCTAGTTTTCAGACAGCGTTCCATCATGAGGAGGAGGAGGCGGCCGCGGACTACAGGGATGCAGACAGAAAGGAACTCATGGTTACAGTACCTCGTATTACCCCACAGAATGAGTTTGGAAGAAAACTCCAAAGCAGACTGGCCTTTTTCCCAGGTACGCTTCCCATGAAAACCTTGGAATGGTTAATGACAGATGTCCACAAATTCATAATGGAAAAGCAGCGGGCACGGGAGCGGTCCATCTTGGGAGCTGCTAACCCACCTCCCACCATTAACCCCCCCCCCCAGCACTGCGTCCGGGTGGTGGGAACTACCAAACCCCTGCACGGTACATCAGGTGCCACACGTGTAACCAGCAGGGTCACATGCAGAGAGACTGTCCCAGAAACAGAAACCGCTCCACGTGGAATACTCCAACTAATTCCCCTCCCCAGCGACAGTGTGTACCCCAGGGAGCTGAAGGTGTCGTCCTTCCTCCCCAGCAGCAGTGTGTACCCTAGGGGGCCGAAGGTGTCGTCCTTCCCCCCCAGCGCCAGTGTGTACCCCAGGGAGCCGAAGGTGTTGTCCTTCCTCCCCAGCAGCAGTGTGTTCCCCAGGGAGCCGAAGGTGTCGTCCTTCCTCCCCAGCGGCAGTGTGTACCCCAGGGAGCAGAAGGGGCCGTCCTTCCTCCCCAGCGGCAGTGTGAACCCCAGGGGGCAGAAGGTGTCGTCCTTTCCCCCCAGCGGCAGTGTGTACCCCAGGGAGCTGAAGGTGTTGGCCTTCCTCCCCAGCGGCAGTGTGTACCCCAGGGAGCTGAAGGTGTCGGCCTTCCCCCCCAGCGGCAGTGTGTACCCCAGGGAGCTGAAGGTGTCGTCCTTCCTCCCCAGCGGCAGTGTGTACCCCAGGGAGCTGAAGGTGTCGGCCTTCTCCCACAGCGGCAGTGTGTACCCCAGGGAGCAGAAGGGGCCGTCCTTCCTCCCCAGCAGCAGTGTGAACCCCAGGGGGCAGAAGGTGTCGTCCTTCCTCCCCAGCAGCAGTGTGAACCCCAGGGGGCAGAAGGTGTCGTCCTTTCCCCCCAGCGGCAGTGTGAATCCCAGGGGGCAGAAGGTGTCGTCCTTCCCCCTCAGCGGCAGTGTGAACCCCAGGGGGCAGAAGGTGTCGTCCTTCCCCCCCAGCCGCAGTGTGTACCCCAGGGAGCAGAAGGTGTCGACCTTCCTCCACAGCGGCAGTGGGTACCCCAGGGGGCCAAAGGTGTCGTCCTTCCCCCCCAGCGGCAGTGTGAAACACAGGGGGCAGAAGGTGTCGTCCTTCCCCCCCAGCGACAGTTTACCCTAACCAGGGGAGACACCAATCTCCCAGACGGCGCAGATGGGACCGTGGTCTCTGCGCCCACAGCTTGTCCAGATCCCCAACTACCGTCACTGGGACAACCGGAGGAGGGGGTAAGTACAAATTCCCCTCCCCAGCTAACTTCTAATGTGGCCCCAGGGTTAACAGAGGAAATGTTAACCCCCACTGACCCCCACGTTTCCCTGGCTACTGAGCTGGAATATGTCCCAAGTACCCCAGCAGAAGAGCTGACAGCGGGGCAGAGTGCAGTCGGCCTCTGCCCTCCCTTTGTCCCTTGTACAGAGCAGGAGGTCCTGCAGGTTATACCAGCAGAAGAGCTGGCATCAGGGCAGAGTGCCGCTGGCCTCTGCCCCTCAAGTCCCCTCAGCGTGTTGCACCATCACCCCAGCAAAATATCCAGGTGCCTGGTCAGACTTCCCCCCAAAGGGGAGATGTGTGACGAAGTGCCCTTCGCCACTTTGGCTTGGAGAGGACTGTTTGCCAGCCTCCTGCCCTGCGACTATGGCCCTGGTACATATTGCCCTTTGGAACCAGTGTTCGGCCATAACAGAGTGTATGTCACTCATTCTGGCCCTTTACATACAGGGGGTCATTCTGTACTTGCCCTGTGGGAGCGGTGATACCCCAGATAGCTATGCCATGGAGCCCATTCATATGATGAAAGACTATGGGAAAGACTTTAGCTACTTGGCAATTGAACTGTGTGAAGAGGATCTGAGCGCTATTCGGTAGTTTTGTGCGCTCAGATCCCAGCTATCTGGGGATATGGGAAATGTGAGTAAATGTGAATTGCAGTAATGCTGATGGGTTGTCAAACTAGAGAATTGACCAACAAATACTTTTGTCCGGACGTCCCCAGGCCGATCCGTCGGGATCAGACCGTGTATGCCGGCTTATGGTCACGGGGGAGGTGTGTAGCGGAACCCATCACTGTTTTACCCTGTTTTATGATTATTATGGTTAAAATATGATCCTACTATATGTATGTTGGTTGATGCTCTGCAGAATATTGTCCCAGACATTTACAGCTACTTGGCATGGGAGATAATCTAGTTACAGCGACTCTGCATAAAATAAAGGAAGTCTATTGTATACAGTGTTTTCATTCTCAGATAAGAACAAAGAAGTGTAATTGAATCAATGTCTGATTGTATCAAAGTTGCCAGGGAGGTGTGACCCCCCTATTGTTCTCTTTATGTGTATTGTGTGTGGCCAAATATGGGCATGGGTATTACCTGTGGCCAAAGAGATGTATAAATATTTCTGCAATAACAAAATAAAGTCAGTATTCATTTGACTCCCAAATTGTGTGTCGTCCAATATGGGAGGTCGGGGATGGTGAGACTGTAGTGCTTCTTGGGTATTTTATCGTATACCAGCGGAGATTTTGGACTGCGTGTTCCTGCTCCGTTACATCCTCTATCTAATGCAATTATAATTCAGGAAACTTACATATGCCTTTAATATTAATTTTATGAACTGTTTTATGTATGATGGCGTAAATGTGGAAGAAGACATAAATATATTTGTTCAGTGTGATCTTATATTCATTAGACAAGTACAGCACAGTTTCTTGCTAAATTAAGAGTATTGTAAGTTTCCAAAGTTGCTAAAAAAAAATCCATATTTATAGTAAGCTCTTCTGAAGAACTAAATGTGATAAGGCACAACATATTTCAGAGCATACAAAAAAACGTTAAATTTGTTTATATGTAAGAACGTATTTCTCAACAGGAAGAAACCCAGTAACTTGATATTTATGTTACTCAGTTGTAAGCACTGACACTAACAAATGCCACATTGTACTAAAATCAGATATATGCTCTGAATTTAAGGTCTGTTCCATTTTATAGAAACAGATAAGAAAAAATAACAGCTGTCGTTTCCACTACATCAGTTACGGTGCTATTGGATTCGGCAAGACCACAAGTTAGGGGCAGATAGCGAAATTCGTAAACCATGCCACTTTTGCAAGCTTGAACATTCAATTAAGCAAGGCCGTAACTCCCGAGTTAGAAACAGCCAATGGAAGCACAGATTGTCATCATTACGTCAAAGAATAATGGAGGTTCGATTTCAAAGTCCTACGGGGTTCGATTACGAGTTACGATCGGACCCACATTCCTTAAATATTGCAATATTGCTAAAGCCGTAAATATGATATTCTATTACATGCGAGTTTCATTATATGTATTAACATATTAATTGCCGGGATCAATACAACACGTAAACTAAACATGAAATAAAGTTGTTGTTTTTGGCTAATTTGCGAGCTTGAGAATGTTGTGCTATTAATTCTAAGACTTAACATCACTTTCCTTTTAAATAAAAGTACAGTAGTGTGTGTATATGTGCATTTAAAGTGCTCTGGACATATCTTTCAGCCCTTTGTGAGTCCTCCTTGGAACTCATAACTTGTGGTTCGACCTTTTTCCATTTGCACCCTCGACGGCTTGCTTAGCGAGGGGGAATCAGAGCAATTGAATAGCGATTCGCGATTTTAGCATTCAGAACTCTTGCGGCCGCGAAAGATCAAAGGCTTGGAGGGGCATGAACTTGCAATGTTAATCGGAGGCTGGAGCCCATAACCCTATCGGAGCCCGAAGCCCGGATCTCCAGAGGCCTCAATTGAATGAGGCTCATTATTTGTTTTTTATGTTTAAATTCTGCACTGGATTATCAGGTATTACTGAATCATAGGAAATTAAGTTGTGTGACAATAATTTAACTTTTCAATCTTTAACTGAGAACATTGCTATGCAAGTAAACTGACTCCCTGTCGTGTTTCCATTTAATTGCACTTTTCGAAATCTAATTAGCAAAGAGCTATATTGCTTCCTAAACTCTGTTATACATTGGATGTGAAAAGTAGCCTAAACCCATCTTATTCATGTGTTAATTTGTTTCATTTATTGATTAGAAACAACACACATAGTTCAGATGAAGATATAACTGAAAATGGAAAAGATTTCACTTATTTCATTTTCTTTGCAAAAAACTTATTTAAAATCTTAGCATCAAATCGATTGTTTACAAGAACTGTTCAGGCAAGAAAGAAAGGTAATTAGAGCTTGGCAAAGGCCACCTGCTATGCAAGCTCTTTCTTTTGCTTTGCATGCATCCACCCTAAGGAAATAAGAAAACACAGAAGCATCATGATGTGACCTTTTAAAAAGATAACACCTACAGTATGATCACTTCCTAAACTGCTGGCAAGCGGCTTAGAGCTATGCATGCAATCCCATTTCCTCATGCTTAAGTAGGTTACAGTGCTTCAGAAGTTTTTCAATTCATCAAGTGAGGAAACTGCAAATCTGCAGGATTCTACAAGGGCAGTCAAATAGGATGGTCAATCTGTTCATGTTTCTGCACTTTTGCTGTTTGAGAACATTTTACTTTCAACTTAACTAAAAAAAATAATTGAAAATTAACATCTGACAGCAAAAACAAAAAGATTCCTCAAAGACTAAACAATTTGTGATTGTCAGACTCCACAAAAACCACAATAGATGGCTTTGGATTAAAGAGTGAAAATGCATTGTGGACTCATTTGCATGTCCCTGCCTAGTTTCCCAGAGCGCAGTGCAATAACTAAATTTCTTGGAATTTTGAGCAAGAATTCCCTTTTTGTTCCCTATTTTTAGACACTCAAATGTGAACACAATTGTACTATTTATTTACTTTGTTCTGTCTGGTTTGGGCATATATCACTCTTTTACCCACCATAAGCTAAATGAGGGTATGGTAAATAGCTTCCCACAAAATCTCTCACAAGCTAGGAACCAGCCCCACACTGATGAGAGCCAATTTAAGTTTAAACAACTGTCTGTGGTTTCGTCTCCTAACTTGTTCATAATCAATTGTATTCTATGCTTTAAAGTTGTTTAATACAGTGAATATATGCCAAAACCGAGCCATATTTAAAGTGATTTTGAATTAAAGAGTGAAAATGCATTGTGAACTCCTTTGCATGTCCCTGCCCAGTCACGCTTTGTGAGGTGCTTAGGACTAAGCCGCTGAGCGTCGAAGGCAATCATCGATGCGAGCCTCGTGAAGCGAGGCAAGCCGTTAAGCCACTACAAAGCGCGGGACTTCGTCGAAAAACACTTCCTAAACTCGGGATCGCATTGGCATGCAAGCGGTTCACAACCGCGGGACTTAGAAAAAAAAAAATACGAGACGCGGGACTTAGAAAAAAAAAGATACGCGATGCAAACAATTACGGGATTAGCGGCCGAACAATGGACATCACAAAACAATAAAAACACACTAAATACACCCCAAAAAAATACAAAAACATCACAGACAGTATGGGGCAACAGCCAGGACGTCTGGGAGTGAGGTGGAACGCAAATTTAACTCGATTTAGATGATTTTTGCCACTCTAAAATCGCCTAAGCGAGGGGAAAAATGGGCGCTGAAAAAAATGAAAACGAGGTTACACGACCATGGACCACGCAAAACACTGCCAAACGCGTAACACTTTACACATCACACCACGACCTACAAAATACACTATTACAAAAGACGGAAAATACTCACGAGAAGCGTAACACATTAATAACATTATGACTACACAATGCCACTTTACAAAATAAACCAACAGCTTTACCTCGCACACGCAGCCTATTTAGAATGCACAGTTCATACATTCATTACACTTTATAAGTAGAGCACCAAAACTCAAAATGTATATTCTATGCAGACGCAAAATACAAATAGATTGTTAGCTCTTCAGCCTGTTGCTCGCTGCATATATCAATTATAAATAATTAAAGTATATTAATTTATTTAACAAATCATTCCTTATTATTTAACTACATATTCATAGAAATATATATCTCTCTCACAGGACCAAAAGTACACGACAGGAGAGCCTCGCAATGAGCTCCGAAGGTCCTCACAGTCCAAAACGGTTTACATTCTGTGTCAAACCGCATTCCCATGGCTTGAAATTGTATTGCCCTGTAATTTTTGATGGGCAAGTCGCTAGTATATATATATATATATATATATATATATATATGTCCAGTAGAAATATTAGTGTCACTCACGTATGTTTTTAAGTTTAGTGAGCATATAAATATCTGTAGGTTAGATCATGCAATTTCAAAGTGGCACTCCTGTAGCACTTTCATGGCAGTGGCATATGTGTAATTAGGTTTACTGCCCTGTATAAACAACTTTTAGATAACAGTGATTGAAAAAAGTTGATAATTTATGAGAAAACTTGTGGCCCCCTTCACATTTGTCTTTTTCAGTCACAGAGCAGGCAGCATTCATTGCCATATTCTGCGACTAAAGCTGTGAGGAACGGCTTCCCTTACAGAAAAAGCCTGCTTCACACAGTTTTGAACAGGGGAAGAGCTCCACCATAAAGATAAATCTAAAACAGCATTTTATTCCACTTTTTAATCAAAATAAATTAAAATATTGTTTATAGTGATATTAGAAGTCAAGAAAGCTGGACCATTGCAGGTCCCTTTTGTTGAGATTATCTTCTGGCTCACTGAAAGGGGCCTCCACCTAAAAAAATAATAATTTCATAATGTAGCTCCTCCTACATTAGGGCATCATAAGGTGGGTAAGTATATATATATATATATATATATATATATATATATACATATATACAGTATATATATATATATATTTATTTATTTATTTACCCCTCAAAGTTTATTTTATTATTTTATTTTATGCAATTATTTTTTTATTTAATTTTTTTTTTTTTATTTTATGTAATTTATTTGTTATTTCATGTATTTTTTTTTTGTACATAATTTTTTTCTTTCTGATGTGTTTTTTTTTAATGTTGTAGTGTTAGGGGCTATTGGAGTCCTTTGAGGATTGCTGTGGCAATGGTTAATACATAGATTCCATGGAGGGCCATTAAGGAACTCTGTGGCATTAGATTAATAATTATAGGAGCCACCGGGGTCCTTACAGGATCTCCATGCTATAGGGGTTAACCTTAAGTGCCATGGAGCTCTTTGTAGGGTATCTATAGATAGCTATAAGTTGATAGTGGGGAACAGGGTTAGCGCATGGGAGGAGGAAATCCCTTTGGTCCCTTCGGCGTGTGGAAGGAATACAGACCCCCATAAACCCCTAATTAACCCTGTCACTTATGGGGGTCAATACAGACCCCCATAATACATATCATTAACCCTGTCATTCATGGGGGTCAATACAGACTCCCATAAGCACTTAATTATCCCCCCCACGAATGGGGGTCAATACAGACCCTCATAAACCCCTAATGAACCCGGGCACTCATGGGGGCCTACCTACACTACCTACCTACCCCCTAATAACCCCCCACCACTCTAATTACAGAAAACAAAAAAAATAGTCACCAAAAATAAAAAATATACATTACATAAAATAAAAAAACCTAAATCACAAAAAAAAAATCTACATTACAGAAAATAAAAAAACCTAAGTCACAAAAATAAAAAAAGGAACATTACAGAAAATAAAAAAATACATTACTAATTACAGGGGGCGTGCCGGAGAAGAGGAAAAGAAGAAGGACGGGGACATGCTGGAAAGGTGAGTAGAATATTTAGAATATGTACTATGTTTATTTATGTTATGTAAACGTGTTGTAGTAATTTTTTTTATCTTTTTTACCCTAGGTTGCTGATCTGAAGGGACATTTGCAAAGGTAAGTGGTCTTAATTATTTTATTTTAGCTTAGAATTAGGGTTTCTATATAAAGATAGCATGTATTGTATATTAGATTGTGGGATGTATATTACATAGATAGTATTTATTGTATATTAGATAGATTGGGGATGTATTTTACATACATAGGTTGTATTGTATATTTGATTGTGGTTTTTATTTAGATAGATTGGGGGATGTATATTAGATAGATAGGATGTATTTTACATACATAGGGCCTCATTCTATTAGCGGCCGCAGCCGTTGCGGGGCCGCAAGGACCGGCCGCAAGCTATTCTGCTATTCTATTCCCTTACGGCCGGGGATTCCGGCAGGCTTGCGGCCGGTGCCTTGCTATCTCTTGCGGCCGCTCGCGCCGGAGGAAAGCCTTTGATCTAAAACGGCCGCAAGAGATTTGCAATTCAATTGCTCCGGGAAACCTCTCTGCAAGGCTAAAAACGAGCCGCAGCTTACTTGCAGGAAAGAGGTCTCGCTAGCACCAATTAAGCACATAAAATAGCTCAAATAAAGCCATCCTGCACTTTGAGAAGACTATAAAGGGATTTTAGGTGTTAGAAAAAATAGCACATAATTATCCTGTACTCAAATCCGTAAAATATTAAATTTTTAATATCCGTAAAATATCCATGTAAAAAGTCCAGAGTGCTTGGAGCACCTCAGACACACCCACGCCGCAGCCGGCAAATAAACAGTTAATTTGAACTCGGGTTTGGGCAGATGTGCAAGCTTGAGAGTGGGTTCCTTTTAATCCTCATGTCCCCCAATATGATCCCTAGCATTTACAGAGCTGTACAGTGCAGGCTTGAATTTATTTTTGTGTTTTTATATTTCACAGATTACGGCCGGTTCCAAGATATGCGGCCGGCCGTAAGAGGAGATCCTTGCGGGGCCGTATAATAGAATCGCGAGTTAACTGAACCCCCGCAAGGAATCGCAGCCTTACGGCCGATTTACGGCCGCTAATAGAATGAGGCCCATAGGTTGTATTGTATATTAGATTGTGGTATTTATTTAGATAGATTGGATGATGTATATTAGATAGATAGGATGTATTGTATATTACATAGGGGTGTATTGTATTGTATTTCATTTTATTTGTATTGTATGTATTATATGTATTTCCTTTTCAGGTGTGTCATTTTTTTTTCTGTAGTGGGGGGGTTGTAATGCATTTTTTTATTTTTTTTAATGTAGGTTTTTTTCTTTTATGTAATGTAGATTTTTTATTTTTGGTGACTTTAGTTTTTTTTTTTTTTCTGTAATTAGAGTGGTGGGGGGTTATTAGGGGGTAGGTAGGTAGTGTAGGTAAGTAGAGTAGTTGTTAATAGGTCAGCGTAGAGGGTGTTTAGTTGATATTTAATGTTTTATTGGGGGGGGGAATAGTGCAGTGTAGTGTTTATACTTAGTGTCATGATGGTCCTTGAGGAGCGTCATGGCATTTATGTTGTTAATGTTGGGTTGTAACAGGCCCATAATGGTCATAATATACCCTTATGGGACTGATGGGGTTAAATAGAGGCTTATGAGGGTCTGGACAGACCCCCATAAATGACCGGGTTAAAATGGTGTAGTGCTAACACTTTGGGTCATGAGGGTCCTGGATGACCCTCATGGCACTTATAGTGTTATTACATGTGTTCATTAGTGTGTTATAGCGGTCTATATAGTTGAGGCACACAGTACACTCACATTGTGTGACAAACAGCATTTCAACACTTTCTTTTATTGACCATCATTTTTTGACGGGCAAGTCGCAAGTAAATATATAAAATCAAAAGTTCAGTTTCAGGAAATAACTATTTAACACAGTATTGTTATTGTGGGGTGTCAAAACAAATATATATTTGTACCTTATTTCATATGCTCACTTTTATAGGATGTATTTCACTACAAATGTCATGCTAAAGCTGGTGCAAATCTTCATATTGTTACAATAGATGCACCCTTTTTTTTGTTGTATTACCACAATGCTTACTAATTTATACACATGCTGGTGCATGATTTTGTTTCATTTTAAAATGTAGAATTGTATGGATATTTTTAATAATTGAGGAAACAGACACAATTCTGAACAGTTTGGAGCTTGCTGACCTATCTTCTCAGCCCAAAACCTGTGTGTTTAACTTTACTTTCCAAATCAAAGTCACCCATAATTCCCCATAGTTAAAAAACGTGTTTGGAGATCTAACCTTTGTAATTATCTAATCCCAGCTAGTGTGAGAGCAATTTAGTACCAGTCAGTTAAGGGTTTTAGCAAGATTGAAATTCTATTGTCACAGAGTCATATTGAAAAAATTAATCTCTCCAACTTGAATAGAGGATGTGTGGAATAATTTTAGTATTGCTAAGGACTTCTGAGTGTCCATAATGTCATGAATTATAAAAATGATAAAAACACAGTACAGTTTGACTGTTATTGAGTTAAAAAGTCCTGTCTCACTGTCTGATTCTTGTCAAAAATAAATGTTAAAATCAAGTGATGGAAGGGAGTATACGGCCCTCCTTAGCCATACAAACTTGCTGTCTCAGATCTGGCCTGTTGTGTAACATTGTGGGAGTAACTGTTTCGCCTGGCAAATAAATTAGGTGAGGCAAAGGTACATGAGAGAGAAACAGTGTTCTAGATACATTTAAGTAGGGATTGGTATATGTTATATGTATACAAGAGAAGTCAGTGGCTAATTACTTTACACCTTCCTGCCATCTGAGATAATAATAAGTAATAAAGAATAAAAATAATAATTTAACTGTAATTAATGAGCATTTGTTTATGCTATGCTGCAGGAGAATACAATAGTTGTCAGAACAAGAGGCCAGAGGTTAGGAGATGGCAGCAAAGGAATGGGAATTGTAAAAACATGCATAGGATCATTCCAGGTAGCAATCCAAAGCAAAATCCAAAAATGCAATGCCAAAAAGTCATTAGATAGGAACTCAGTATGAGGACCAGAGATCCAGAGTTCTGAAACTCTTAAAGGGATATGAATGGTTCATGGATTAATTCATTTCTGCACTTTATATATGTATGCAGTACATCTTATAAAACATTTTATTTTTATTAATACATTTGTAACTGTGCCAAATTTCTAACCTGCAGACATACAGGCTGTATGAAGGTAATTACGGGCTTGGAATTAAATGGGGGCAGTTGTCTGCAGGTATCATAACACACCAGCATACACTCACTGGCAGATCAGACGGGGTGCAGGCAGATCACAATCCCTGCAGCGCACAGAAAGGAAACAAAGCTTTCTCTAGTTGCATTACTTTGTGGTAAATACCTGAAGAGGAGAGCAAAGATAATAAAAATTATGTATCATATCTGCTTAAACTGCTATTGGTAATTTAAGAACACAAAGTTGCATTATTTAAATTTAATAACGAGGTCATGAACTATGCTTGTTTAAAGTCAGAAATACTGTGCATTTACAATACACTCGTGTTTGTTGCCCATAAGCATCTTATGGATGAATCCATCAAATTTACAGGAAGACACATCCAACTAGAATAACAAAAAGAGAGAGAAATATTTTAAATTGTTTTGTTGATGGCAACATTACACTATATATTTGGGGTGACTGTTAAAAGGGTTTTCACTGACAATACAGGTTACTGATAATTGAGATAGGCGGTTCTGTATATAGCTCTTTCACTTATCAGGATCATCAGGATTATGCAGACCATGTAGGGTATCTGTCACCCTGAGCGACAGTTTTGTGCTGCTTAAAGGGATAGTAAACCCCTAGAACTTGCTCTGCTGCATCTGGCAGAGCAAGTTATGTTATAATCAAAAAATCTTGTGTGTTATGTTATTGATTTGTTTATTTTTCACTTTATTGTTTTTATATTTGTTTACTTAAATGTACATGCCCCCATGCTCCACACCCCCAAGCCTAACTTGTGTGTCAGTGCTGCAGCCACTGACTGCATAGGAACGAACATTTGTGCTTTAAGTCAATGGGGAACTATCATCCAATCAGATATGTCCCCCAGAAGCTAATTTGCATATTCAGGACTTCTGGATTCTCATGACTCTGCACTGACACACACACACACACACACAGACAGAGAGAGTCTGCTTTTATGCCAGTGGACTGTATATCAGCTGCTTAGTTCATGGGGGCACACAGACAGAGCTGTCCTGAACAAGTTGCAGGTCTTAAAAGGACCATAAATTGCAAACTCTACATATGTCCACCATCTGCTTTCATGACAAAAATAAATTTCAGATGCTCACTTCCCTTTGGTTTCTCTTCACTTCAGTTATACAGGTACTCAAAGAACCATAAATCAGTAATAAAAAAAAACATAAATGATACCTTCTGTATTTATCTATCTTTTCCATTTATATATGTATGTGTGTGTATACACACACACACACACTCATATCACATATATAGTTGTGAGCGTACGAGTCGTTGCTCACGCTTGCGGGCTCGCGTAGCGAGCCCGCGGCCCTCGCGAAGCGAGGGCCGTGGCTCGCGAAGCGAGCCGCGGCCCTCGCGTAGCGAGCCGCGGCCCTCGCGTAGCGAGCCGCGGGCCTCGCGAAGCGAGGGCCGCGGCTCGCGCAGCGAGCCGCGGCCCTCGCGTAGCGAGGTCACTGGGCAAGGGCCTCAGTTGCTGGCATGGAGCGCCGAAGGCGCTCCATGCCAGCAACTGAGGCCCCTCGCGAAGCGAGGGCCTCAGTTGCTGGCGAGGTCACTGGGCACGGGTCTCAGTTGCTGGCATGGAGCGCCGAAGGCGCTCCATGCCAGCAACTGAGGCCCCTCGCGAAGCGAGGGACTCAGTTGCTGGCGAGGTCACTGGGCAAGGGCCTCAGTTGCTGGCATGGAGCGCCGAAGGCGCTCCATGCCAGCAACTGAGGCCCCTCGCGAAGCGAGGGACTCAGTTGCTGGCGAGGTCACTGGGCAAGGGCCTCAAACCCTCGCAAAATTCACGTCGCTACTCAAAAAACACGACACACAAATTACGACACTCGCTAAATTTTACGAGGCACGCAAACAACGTACGAAACACGTTACCACACATTACGACCTCGCAAACATCGGACGCAACACGCCGACATACAAACATTTAAAACACAATACATACACACAGCACATACATAAAAAACTTACCTACACCAAGAGGGAGCACCCAGGACCTCAAAAATGCAACTTACACCTCGATTTTACTCGAAATAAAACAGTTTAGAGACTAAAAAAAAAACGAAGCGAGAGAAAAAATGGCCGCCGAACAAAACGAAAACGAGGCTACAGCACTCTAAACTCGCAAAACACCACAAGAAACTCGCAAAACACCACAAAACACCTACGGATATTCCGATACAGACCTATACCACACATTACTCGCCATTTTACACCAATGCGGAAGTACACGACTACGCTAACGGTTTGGTCTCGCGCACGCACTGTGTTACACTGCACACATTCAGCATGCTTATACAGCAGCTCCACACCACTAATGCTGCAGCAACATCAACACAGATTGCCAGCTCTTCATCACAATGCTTCAAAATAGGTACACTATATTCATTTACTAATTTAGCTACCTTACAATTTCATTGCCGTCATTTTTTGACGGGCAATTCGCTAGTATATATATATATACTAGCGAATTGCCCATCAAAAAAATGACGGCAATGAAATTGTAAGGTAGCTAATGGTGTTTTGTGTCTACTACTGAAATATGTAATACAATTAATAAATGAATATAGTTTACCTATTTTAAAGCATTGTGTTGAAGAGCTGGCAATGTGTTTTGATGTTGTGCAGCATTAGTGGTGTGGAGCTGCTGTGTAAGCGTGATGAATGTGTGCAGTGTAATAGTGTGCGTGCGTGAGACGAAACCGTTAGCGTAGTTGTGTACTTCCGCATTAGCGTAAAATGGCGGGAAATGTGTGGTATGCGTCTTAGCGGAATATCCTTAGGTGCTTCGTGGTGTTTTGCAAGTTTCTTGTAGTGTTTTGCGTGTTTAGGGTGCTGTAGCCTCGTTTTCGTTTTTTTCTTCTTACTTTACAGAAGAGTGCTTTATTAATCTGGTAATATTACAATTCTGTAATTCAGAGGTTGGACCAGTCTGTACATTATAACACTGTGACACAAGGGCTTACAGTCTAGTTCATTTAAAAGTTATATGGGAACAAAAATGCATATGAAAGTGTTCACATATGTTAAGCCGCAAGAGCTAATTTCTCCTCAAATACTTTGCCTTGTATATTTGTTTAGAGAAATTTGAATGGGAGTTGGAACTAATCATTCCAATGATTTGAAACACTATTCCAGATGCCATAATGTTTTTATGGTCTGAATATGATAAGCAAACATGAAGTCATAAGCTGAGTTTATACTTCCTGTACTTTGATGAAAATAAACTCAATTTTTGGTTGCTTCAAGCCATATATTATAATTCACTAAAATGCAAAAATAAAACATTTCTATGCTTACTCAAATGCCACTTACTCTATGTGAATTGCTAAACACTTTCTGAGCACAACTTTGATCTGTGGAACCTGTTTCCTGCTTATAAAATTTCATTGCCTTCCTCTATTTTGGGAGATTTATGTTTGTACCCACTACGAAAAAAGCAGCCTTTTAGTAATGAATTTTAAGTCATAAAATGTTTCTCATATTGATCATATTGAGAATAATTCTGGTCTTTTAAAACATAGAGCCTCCTAAAACATATGAAATGTGTCATAATACCATGAAAAATCCTTTATTATATAATTATTTATTTGCAATACGGATACAGTCTTCAAACAGAAGAATATTTGCAGATCTATTCAGAAAAGTACACTAAAGACATTTCCAATACCATTGTTTTTAAATATAAATTAATAAATATATATATATATATATATATATATATATATATACCGTATTTATCGGCATATAACAGGCACCGGCGCATAGCACGCACCTCATTTTAAGAAGGGAATTTCAGGGGGGAAAAAAAAAAATCAAATAAAGAACTTTGAAGCAAAATCCTCAACCTCAACCTCCCTCCTCATCCTCAACCCCCTCCTCAACCTCCCTCCTCATCCTCCCTCCTCAACCCCCTCCTCAAACCCCCCATCCTCAACCCCCTCCTCCACCCCCATCCTCATCCTCCTTCCTCAACCCCCCTTTTCAACCTCAACCGCCTCCTCATCCTCAACCCCCCTCCTCATCCTCAACCTCCCTCCTCATCCTCAACCCCCTCCTCAACCTTCCTCCTCATCCTCCCTCCTCATCCTCTCTCCTCAACCCCCCATCCTCAACCCCCTCCTCAACCTCCCTCCTCAAACCCCCTCCTCAACCCCCCATCCTCAAACCCCCTCAACCTCCCTCCTCAACCCCCTCATCCTCATCCTCCTTCCTCAACCCCCCTATCCTCAACCCCCCTCTTCAACCTCAACCCCCCTCCTCAACCTCCCTCCTCATCCTCAACCCCCCTATCCTCAACCCCCCTCCTCATCCTCAACCTCCCTCCTCAACCTCCCTCCTCAAACCCCATCCTCAACCCCCTCCTCAACTGCCCTCCTAAAACCCCTTCCTCACCCCCCATCCTCATCATCCTTCCTCAACCCACTATTCTCAACCCCCCTCCTTAACCTCAACCCCCTCCTCAACCTCCCTCCTCATCCTCAACCCCCCTCCTCATCCTCAACCCCCCTCCTCATCCTCAACCTCCCTCCTCAAACCCCATCCTCAACCCCCTCCTCAAACGCCCTCCTAAAACCCCCTCCTCACCCCCCCATCCTCATCATCCTTCCTCAACCCCCCTATCCTCAACCCCCCTCCTAAACCTCAACCCCCCCTCAACCTCCCTCCTCTTCCTCAACCCACCTCCTCATCCTCAACCCCCCTCCTCATCCTCAACCTCCCTCCTCAACCTCCCTCCTCAAACTCCCTCCTCAAACCCCCTCCTCAACCCCCTCCTCAACCTCCCTCCTCAAACCCCCTCCTCCTACCCCTCATCCTCATCATCCTTCCTCAACCCTCCTATCCTACACCCCCCTCCTCAACCTCAACCCCCCTCCTCAACCTCAACCACCCTCCTCAACCTCCCTCCTCATCCTCAACCCCCCTCCTCATCCTCAACCTCCCTCCTCAACCTCCCTACTCAAACCCCCTCCTCAACCTCCCTCCTCAAACCCCCTCCTCAACCCCCCCATCCTCATCATCCTTCCTCATCCCCCCTATCCTCAACCCCCCTCCTCAACCTCAACCCCCCTCCTCAACCTCCCTCCTCATCCTCAACCCCCCTCCTCATCCTCAACCCCCTCCTCATCCTCAACCTCCCTCCTCAACCTCCCTCCTCAAACCCCCTCCTCAACCCCCCATCCTCAAACCCCCTCAACCCCCCTCCTCAACCCCCCATCCTCATCCTCCTTCCTTACCCCCCTATCCTCAACCCCCTCCTCAACCTCCCTCCTCAAACCCCCTCCTCAACCCCCCATCCTCAAACCCCCTCAAGCCCCCTCCTCATCCTCAACCCCCTCCTCATCCTCAACCTCCCTCCTCAAACCCCCTCCTCAATCCCCCATCCTCAAACCCCCTAAACCCCCCTCCTCAATCCCCCATCCTCATCCTCCTTCCTCACCCCCCCTATCCTCAACCCCCTCCTCAACTTCCCTCCTCAAACCCCCTCCTCAACCCCCCTCCTCAACCCCCCATCCTCATCCTCCCTCCTCAACCCCCCTATCCTCAACCCCCTCCTCAACCACAACCCCCCTATCCTCAACCCCCCTCCTCAACCTAAACCCCTCTAAATACCTCCCCCTCACTTACCTGCTTCTGATCCGGCCTCCTCTCCTTGACCCGGCGCGCATGTGACGTCACCGCTCCTTGACCCGGCGCGCATGTGATGTCACATGCGTGCCACGTCATTAGCATATACCGGGTGCCGTCACCCGGTATATGCTAATGACGTGGCACGCATGTGCCGTCACATGCGCACCGGGTCAAGGAGCGGAGCGGAGGCCGGAGCAGAAGCAGGTAAGTGAGGGGATGGTATTTATGGGGGTTAGGTTGAGGAGGGGGGTTTAGGTTGAGGAGGGAGGGGTTTAGAATGAGGGGGGGGTTTAGAATGAGGAGGGGGGGTTAGAATGCGGAGGGGGGTTTAGAATGAGGAGGGAGGTTGAGGATGAGAAGGGAATATCGGCGTATAACACGCACCTATCATTTGCCCCTTATTTTCAGGGAGAAAAAGGGGCATGTTATACGCCGATAAATACGGTATATATATATATATATATATATATATATATGTACAAGTTAGTTAAAGCTTATTCTTTATGTTTCTGGATAATAGTAAATGATTTCTCATCTCCTTTATTTCAGGCCCAAGGACAAGTTTTGGCATCTCGACTTTTGCGCCAGGTCAAATGTGCGCCAACAAATGCATGCATAGACACACAAAAGTGCGCAGGACAAATGCGCGCCCAACATCTGTGCGCAGGAGCTCTATACCTACTCATCCATCTTATATCGCCACAACTTCTCAATGACAATGCGTGATCAGTGGGAGGTTGCTCAGATAGTTTTTAAATAGTGGATCTACACACACTGGCAGTACCCAGTACTGGGAAGCATAGCATGGTGGGTTTGTTGCAATGTATAGTTAGGTTGGGCTTCTGTGATACCCTTTACCTCATTACTTTCCTGAAGAAGAGAGTTGGTTAGGCTTAGTTTCTGTGCTTTGCTCTCGTATGACTGCTCGGTGTGGAGGCACAATATTCTTCAAGTGAATACCAGGTAGCTTAAGGGCTATTACAATATATTAGACAACTACAAATGTTTTCTTAATACTACTTGAAGAAGAATGGATGCTATAGAAATTAATATCCAGACTTTAGACTTAAGATTGAATAAGAAAAAAAAAAAGAATGTTATGCCTCCTCACTGAGCAGTCATATGAGAGCAAAGCACAGAAACTAAACCTAACCAACTCTCATCTTCCAGCACTAAAAGGTGGATGGGCACAGAGTAGGTACAGAGCTCCTGCGCGCAGATGTCGGGCACGCATTTGACCTGTGCTCTTTTGTGTGTGCAAAAGTCGCACTACCAGAAGTTGCAGATTCTCAGGCCAAGTTAATGGGTCTCAGGACAAGTTGCAGAAATTATGTTGTTGTTGTTCTGTCCTTCAGTCGTGTCTGACTCTCGGTTTCCATATGGAGGCAGCACGCCAGGTACATCTGTCTGTGTTTCTGCTTGTGCATGTCCATAAGGTTTTCATGGCAAACACACTGAAGTGTGTTGCCAGTTCCTTCTCCAGTGAACCATGATTTTTCTGAACTCTCTGATATGACCTGCCCATCTTGTGTTACCCTACATGGTATAGCTCATAGCTTCATTGAGGTACACAAGACCCTTCACCATGACAAGGTAGCAATCCAGAAGGGGCAGGAATTATACATAGCTTAAAAAAAATTATTAAAAGCCTTCTCTCTAAGTGAAACACACCATATTTATGTGACCCACACAGAACATCATTTGGAGATAATGTTGCAGAAAACTGTACCAGAGTAAGCTCTAACTATTCACGTGCAATCACACTTATAAGAAAGTATTACTAAATTGAAATAAATCATACTTTAAGTGATTATTTAAGTAGTATTGCTCACCATAGGGTGCATCTTCAGTGTACTAATCATTGACAAAATGTGATTTATCACTTAAAAACACAGTTTGAAATTGGTGTTTTAGCATTTAGCACCACTTATCAACTAAGTCTCCCAAGGGAGACTGATGATATTGTATACAAACTATGAATCAGACCTCTCCATATTTACCTGTGGAGTTCTCAGGGGATCTGATAACATTGGCCCCTATGCTAATCCCTACAATGCCTTGCAAAAGTATTCAACCCCCTTGACTTTTTACCTATTTTGTTACATTACAGCCTTAAGTTCAATGTTTTGTTAATCTGAATTTTATGTGATGGATCAGAACACAACAGTCTAAGTTGGTGAAGTGAAATGAGAAAAATGTATACATAAAACTATTTTTTAGAAATAGAAAACTGGTATGTGCGTATGTATTCACCCCCTTTGTTATGAAGCCCATAAAAAGATCTGGTGCAACCAATTACCTTCAGAAGTCACATAATTATTGAAATGATGTTCACATGTGTGCAATCTAAGTGTCACATAATCTGTCATTACATATACACACCTAAGCAAGAGGCACCACTAACCAAACACTGCCATGAAGACCAAGGAACTCTCCAAACAAGTAAGACAATGTTGTTGAGAAGTAAAAGTCAGGGTTAGGTTATATAAAAATATCCAAATCTTTGATGACCCCCAGGAGCACCATCAAATCTATCATAATAAAATGGAAAGAGCATGGCACAACAGCAAACCTGCCAAGAAACGGCCACCCACCAAAACCGGGCAAGGAGGGCATTAATCAGAGAGGCAGCACAGAGTTATTTTATCCTATTTGTTGTTTGCTTTACAATAATGACAAAAAAAATAACATCTTCAAAGTTGTGGGCATGTTCTGTAAATTAAATGATGCAAATCCTCAAACAATCCATGTTAACTCCAGGTTGTGAGGCAACAAAACACGAAAAATGCCAAGGGGGGTGAATACTTTTGCAAGGCACTGTACACAAAATAAACACATTTATATATATTGACTTTACAAATGCAATTGTTAAATCTATTTAATTTAAAAAACTAAAAAATAACATATTTATTTACGTAAATATAATGGATACTTGCCGCACTTACGGCACTTGTTTGCACTTATTACAATAATCATGACATTCTAATTTTCTATTGGGTCCTAGAGCCGTTTCTCATCCGTAAAGTTTGATTTGGACACTCCCTACACTGAAATCTTGTGTGGATAAGGCAGGATTTATGGATGTGGGCTGAGTGCCATAATATTATGAGTGAAAAGATTAACATGAAGGTGTAACATAGGCTAAAAAGAGAGTGTTGATTGAAAATTGATATTAGAAGATTTTACATTTCAAGGTAGAACTGCTTACTCTAAAAACTTGAATTTTTGTCAATGACTATTCGTGACTGTTCTGTTGAAATGTATTTTTATTGAAAGACTTTATCTCTCTTTAAGATTAGGTTATAGTTAGGTTGGTATTTGAGTTACGATTAAGGCTGAGATTTTAGATATGTCTGGGACAAATGTTCAGAAAGAGGGTTCAGACAGAGG
Source organism: Discoglossus pictus (assembly GCA_027410445.1). Lineage (NCBI taxonomy): Eukaryota > Metazoa > Chordata > Amphibia > Anura > Alytidae > Discoglossus > Discoglossus pictus. Next base: position 268,114,942 of record CM050164.1, read on the forward strand.
GCAAAGAAATGGCCTGCTCACGTTGATAATTCTATGTAATTGACCCAAATAATGATCATGTTCTTTTTATAAGAAATATTTCTATTTTAAATACTTTTGTGACAAAGCACAATTATTTCCTTTCTCTATACCTCTCCAAGTGTGGCACTACTAAAGTGTGACAATAGGTTCTTTTTATATAAAACTTGAAACAAAACAAAGGAGACTTAATATGGAACAATGGATCAGTTGGATTTGATTCATTGTTAGTCTATATTTTACAAACAAATCATTGCTTGAAAGTAGTACTGCAGCTAACATGAATGTGTGTTGATGATTCGCTCCCTTTTCCCACTATATATACAGTATATATATATATATATATATATATATATATACTGTATATATATATATATATATATATATATATATATATATAGTTACTGTTTTCATAATATTTAAGGTTTATAACTTCTAATACATATTTTTGAGAATTGCATGTGAAATTCATATTGCTGTATCTTCTTGTTTATATTAACGCAAAGAATAAGGACAAAATGTCTTGGTCATCAAGATAACTATTTGTTTTCAAACATGCAATAGTAAATTGTTGCTGGTGAAAGTTTAAACATTTTTAAGAAAAGTCCTCACCCTGAGTTCCTCCTGAGGCGTACTATTGATTAATCCATGTCAGGTTGCATTAGTCAACAAGTTTGGACCAAAACATCACGGAATCTCAAACAGCATGGATCATACCACCTGGTGTGATATGTCACATTTAAGCACTTCACAACTTACTATGAAAAACATTCATGAGAAAAAGTTTTCACAACAGACACGATACATGGAACAAAATTAAAACTATATTTAAAATATCTGTTTATTGGCATTTCACGACATTCCAGACCTACTTGTCACACTATCTTGTTGTAAAATAGATTTGAAAGCAATGCAATTTGTTATTAAGTCAGACCTTGTAAAATTACTGCTATCCAATATTTCTAGATAATACTTTATAAATTACTATTTATTAAGTAATATTTATTGTTTTTTTGTCATATAGTAAATGGGAAATTTAAATATGATATTGATACATTTGCAAGGTATGCTAATCTCCTCGATTGTAAAGGTACACAACTTATTTATCTTTGTTTTCATTTTTATCTTTAACATTAAGAAATATATTATCACTTTAAAAAGAAAAATATAATAATACAAGTATGGCACTTATACTAAAAATGTTGTATCCCCAAATCAGTACTGTTCAACCTGAGCTTTAATCTTATTTAAAACCTTCAATATTTTCACAGCCATGTGTTTCTTTCTTTTTCTGCATTTGGGTTTGATTTCGATGGTTTGGGATTTTTCAAGGTTTTGGTCAAGAAATGGGCATATAAATGTGAAAATGGAACCAAACAGTTTTAAGAAGATTCTTAAAGGTATACAGAAGTTTCCTGGGTTACAAATGTCTCCTTAAAAACAGCCACTGATTAGTAGAAAAATATGAAAATATGTATTATATTGAAAAGTTGAATGTACTTACATATTTATATAATGGACACTGCTGTCTTGAATTGCACACCCTAGGGGGGTTACATAAAAGTGGGTACAGGTTGCACAGCATCTGGGTACAGGTTGTGACTTCCAGGAGGAAATGCTGCCAGTCACATGGTTTCTGGAGTCACAGCTTATTTCTCCCTGCCTTGTGGGAAATTGAAACATCAGCGGCAGTGATGCAAGCTGAATGGTAATGTATTGTTTATGTGATGCACAGATTGGCACATGTTAGAAAGTACTATTTATTTTCATATGAGTCTGACTACATATCCCAGGCTGCTTTGCAGCACAGACAGCAACCTCAAATGTTTCAGCCACTGCTTTCTCCTAATTGGCTAGAACAAATTTTCAAATGAATGCTAATTTAGCCTAGGTTTGGAGAGGGTGTTAACCCTGATATTCAACTGACAGAAGTTACAAGATATCTTGCTAACTACAAGGCAAGTGTTTAAATGTTTATTTTGGATTTTTTTCATGCAAAATTTTTTTTGCATACACTACTGATTCTTCCCTATCAGATGCATTCATAATTCAGGAAAAATATGTATGCCTTTAAGTGTTTCATTTTTTTTACTACGCAAATCCAGCTTCAATCTTCCTTGCTGGGGACAGAATCTTAAGGAAAACACTGCCTTCCAATTATTCAAATATTAAAATGAGCTTTAGATGTGAAGATTGCAGAAAGTGAAGTGGATCCACTGCACTAAATACACTAACTACATGCAGAGGTGACAAAATTATATAGTAATGGAAACCAAACTTCCCTGATATAAACACAAACATAGCATATACATGATATCTGAATTTTTACACTTTCTCATTCTGCATTCATTAATATGCATAGATACATATTTAAAATAATACTATTCACATTTAAAGACATATTATAAAGGAAGCTGATAAATATGTGTGTCAGTGCATTTGAAATGTCCCTTTGCAGGGCTCAATGTGCATGCTTCTTTGCAAGCGGCCTTCATCACTTGCAGGGGAAATTTAAGAAAGTGGGTGGATAATTTGGGATTGTTTTGCTGCTTTGCAGGGACCCTGGTTTAGGAAATCTTAGTGTGTACTGTGAAAGTCTCTGCTACAAACCTTTGTACCCTTCACACTGAGTCTTAGCGAAACTAGCCTAAAGAGTGAGTCAGAACGTTTGTTTTCATCACTCTCACTCAAATCAATTTACAATAACTAATCTTCAAGATTTGAAGAAGTAGTTAAGAAACACAATTTTTGAATAACAAAGTCATTCATTTGTCTATCTATCTATCTATCTATCTATTTATCTTTATATCATTGAAGTATTAATTTTTCAGATTGTAACATAATATTTGGATATTCATCTGACAGAGACTATATACTGTATATACTGTTGAAGCCATATGCACATACATACTGCTCTCTCCACATATTATATAAATACAGATTTATAATTATATAAGATACACAGGAACACACATATGCAGTGAAACAGACCGATGTACACACATACAGTAGATGAAAAATAAAAAAATAAATAGCCATTATATTACAGAATATGTGGGACAATATTTCACTGAACTTGCTCACAGTATTCTCTCCTACTAAATAAGGCAGCATAAAACTAACTGAAGATACAATGGGCCCGATTCAACTGCAATCCTGCATCTCGCGGCATGTAGGCCGTTTGTCTTGCAGTGTGCTGCGGGCTCCTGTTCGTCTCTGATTGCAGAGCTATTCAATTGATCTAGCCCGTAAGTTAATGGCCCAAAGCCGACTCCGTAAACCATGCACTGGTTTGTGGCAGTACAGGGCAGGAACATGATCAATAAAGCAATAGAAAATGGTTATTCCTGCACAGATCCCACAGAACTACACACCAGTCCCACTTCTAAGACATTATTCCTGCACAGATCCCACAGAACTACACACCAGTCCCACTTCTAAGACATTATTCCTGCACAGATCACACAGAACTACACACCAGTCCCACTTCTAAGACATTATTCCTGCACAGATCCCACAGAACTACACACCAGTCCCACTTCTAAGACATTATTCCTGCACAGATCACACAGAACTACACACCAGTCCCACTTCTAAGACATTATTCCTACACAGATCCCACAGAACTACACACCAGTCCCACTTCTAAGACATTATTCCTGCACAGATCCCACAGAACTACACACAAGTCCCATTTCTAAGGTACAGTATATTGAAGACACTTGAAGGAGCTAAATTTACTTCTGCCATCTGTACTTTTATTAATATTATTTTGCATTCAACTGTTATTATTTTTGGGGACATTGTTACTTTCTTGCCTTATTTCATACTATAGTTTCTATCTGTAGCCCTCCCCCATCCTCCTTTTGTTCAAATCTTCCCTTAACCCCTCCCTATCACACTCTAATAACTTCCTGTATACAAAAAGTGTTTCCTCTCTTGGCAGACATTATTCCTGCACAGATCCCACAGAACTACACACCAGTCCCCTCCCACCCTACCCCTATTTGCTCTAAATTTATTGAATCACACAAATGTCTTTCAGCTGCTCACTTAGGAACACCTGCAAACTATTCCTAATTTAACCTTTACACAATGTTCCCTCCTGCCTTCTTCTTCTTAACCTGCTGTCTTTTCCTCAGGATCTTCCTCTCAACTTATCCATATCATGTATCCAGCATAACCATCTCACCTTCCATGCTCTCATCTCCTCTTTTATGCTGCCATGATCTACACTCCTTCCTCCACCCACTATCTCCTCCCCCATCTCAAACTCATAAGCAGAAACACTTCTGTGAGTCCCATTTGCATCTCCCTTCCTTCTCTCTCCTTCTGGCTTCTGGAGACACATTTCCTAACCGAGGGCCTGACCTGACATTTCCACTAGCAGTTACATTATCTGACCACTAGGGACAGATAACATATTACACAGCTGAGCCATTCACCTCACAATGTCACATACCTTCCTACCTAAGTAAACTTTCACTTTCTTCCTCACCCTTGCTATACTCTATCTGTTCCTCCCCAAGTTACTGCCTCTTCCATCCCCTTTAGATTGTAAGTAGCGAGTTTTCAATCTTGTAGGGTGCTTTGGAAAAAAGTACTTCCTGCTAAGATTCTAAGCTCAAAACGGGGCCCTCCATTTTTCTTCAGTTTGTTAACATTGTATTCTTCCTTGTCCTTATCCCCTGTACAGCGCTACGGAATATGTTGGTGCGATACAAATAAAGATTAATAATAATAAAATGAGACCATCATTATTACGGCAGTAAAACATGGAGGTTACATGTCAATCAATTAGGTTTGGGGGACCGATATGCAATCAGACTTGCTAACCCGCAAAATACAGAATTATGGAAATTAATGCCAATACTGTTCTAGTCCATGTGGGAGACCTGACATGTATTAACTCATTAATACCCGAGATCGATTTAACCCCGAAATGAAACATAAAAATAAAACTTATATACTGCCGATTTGCAAGCTTGAGACTGTTGTGCAATTAATTGTAATGCCTTTCATCGCTTTTCCCGTTATTTACAGTGCAGTATTGATTTTTTATTTGCATTTACAGTGCTACGAACAGGTGTTTAACCCCCTTGCAGGTCCCCACTAGCACTCAAAGGATTTTCTCCTTCATTTGCCGTTTACGGGTGTGAAATCATTTTCGGGCTTGGGAAATGTGAGCAATTGAATAGCGAGTTGTGATTTTTACGATCATAACTCTTGTGAAAGTGAAAGATCAAAGGCTTCGGGAGGCTGTATGTTCCAGGTTTAACCATCGTAAAGTTTTCAAGGCCGTAACTCGTAACCCATTTGGAGCCCTCAAAATGACAACAATTGAATAGCAAATTAACTTGCGAACTCACTTACGGGCTACAGTAACTTGTGAAAGCTCAATTGAATCGGCTCAATGCCTCTAACAGCTACCTGCCTCATATGTTTTTTTCCTAATGATTGGCATATGAACAGCAGCATGTTCTCATGTCATGGTGACTTGAGACCTACAGGTATAGCCTTTATTAACTGGTAAAGGTCTGTAACTGAGAATAAGCAAGTCACCGATGATACAACAAGACAGATGCAGCATCTAGTCCAAGCTTCCAGGAACAATTTCAACAAAGAATATTAGCTCAATTAAGAAACATGACATCATTTTTATTGTCAAAACTATGTATGTACAGATATAAATTAATGACTAGAAGATAAAAGAATATATAATTAAAAATATATTTTTGTGAGAAGGTACATATTCCTGTAAAGATGGCCTGAATGTCTCTGAGTTGAGTAGAAATATTATAGTAACATACCTCAACGTCCTGCTCTCACTCATAAGGACAAACGATCCCAACTTTTCTCTGTGTATAGAAAAACAAAGAAAAAGCCATGTCATTCCCTAGATACTATAGATGTGTTCTTTCAACAATGACACCTTTTTTGAGATACTAGGTCAGATCTCTAAGCAGGTATTATAATACAAGGAAAAACTGCATGCAGACCACATACTTAAAACAACAGGTTTAAGGAATGATGGGAGGACAACCAGGAAGAAATGTTTGATAGGCATTTGACATGTGTTAGAATGGAAGTGGATAAGTCTGGTGCTGAAAGACAGATATTAGTGTCATCTGCAAATAGTGATAATGAAATCCAAGATAATTTATCAGTGCACCAGAGGACAGGATAAGTTGAAAGAGCTGAGCCTTGAGGAACACCAACAGTGTTATTGGGCTGGAAGAGTGGCAACAGAAAGATTATTGTTTGATGTGTTAAAGAATATATGAACTAGAGAGCAGTGTCAGTGATGCTGGGGAAGACATTAATTCAATTTAACATGTTTATAACAGACAAAAAAGTTCAATACAATGCTTTTCATTTGACTAAGGGTATTTGGAAACAAGGCATGTTGTATTTGATTTTACACCAAAGTTATTTATTTAGAATAATCTGATTTGATGGTATAACTGTTCCATCAATAATCAGCAGTAATAATGATATGTGAGTCATACTTTTCTACTAACAAGACAAAATACAATAAATTAAACTGCACATTTCTGGCAAGTTTCAAGCAAGTTTAAACAGTGGGGCTCACTTTAAGTAAAAAAAAACAAAAAACTATTATATAAAATGTGCTTCTTTAAATACATTATAAAAAATGTGGACATTCCATGATATGAATATAATATAGCCATAACTTTTAGGACATTAAACATTGTTTATATAACATTTGGGGCATATACATGAGGAATGTGATTGATTCAGTAATAGAGAAAGAGTCACAAATTATCTCATAGAAGAAGCAAAACAATAAAAAAAAATATTCTACACATAGTGTAACCCATGCCTTATGAATTAACCCATAATGACACTAAGGCCAAAGCTTTATTAGACAGCTTTAGAAAATGGCGGCTCCTTAAAGGGACCAGCCATCCAATCTAAGGCTACTTGACATTTTTTTTAAACACTGTATAAATATTAAATTTAGAATGCCTGAAAGAAATACAAAAATCTGAACTAAAACCATTGATACATAAACTGGCCTTTTTAGAAAAATCTCACCTTTTACCATACATTTTTAGTCAATGGTACATCTATTTTAATTGAATCAGCGTCACTGCTCTTAATAGCAGAGTCACCTGACCTGCCATTCATGAAGCAACAGAACATGAGGTGCTGACTCCCATGTTTACATTTACAAGCAGACCCCCATCTACAGAAGCTCTCCTTGTACAAGTTGCAGAATCTGTTTTTGATTGAACTGACTGAGGTGGAAGGTCTGATAATTGAGGTACGAAAGGAACTAACTGGTCCAAGTATTTTATCTGGGGTGGCCATATAACTTTTTTTCTTCCTAGTACCTATTATACTGCTTATTATCTGGATCCTCTGTTTCTTTAATAATCAATTCAGTATGAGCCATTATTGGTATATATTATAGTGAAGCACAATAACATTATTATCCAATACCATCTGGATCCTCTGTTTATTTGGCAATTGATTCAGAATGACCTATTATTTTTAAAACTTAACAAGACCATTATCTAATACCGTTATTATTTTTGTATTAGTCATACATATTACCGCCAAGCACAATGACACCATTATTTATTACCATTTTATTGTATTAGATATTATTAAGTGTCTCTTTATATTCTCATTCATATATGTATCCTCTTGGATAGTATTGGATATTTTAATTGAGTGGCAGATTAGATGGAAGTGATTCTTCTTTTCTATTATTGTTATATGTTTTAATAAATATTAATAAAAGTTATATTTTAATAGAATACATTCAGTCCTGTGAGTGCACTCACTAATAGATATTTATTTCTATCTTTCTTGTGCAGTCTAAATTCCTGACTGGATCTAGACCTATATTCTTCTCTGCTATATGCTTGACTTATTGAATATAATCAAAACCCTACTTATGACTTTTTTTTACCAGAATAGGATGCATTACAGCTCCTGCATCTGTTTCCATGATACTCATGGTAATTCTCACATGGCTCTGCATATTGCAGCCTAATATTATCGCAGCCATGTATATAACTGCTCTTAGATGCTGTATTAAAACTGCCAGATTTGTCATGAAGCCTCAAGTGTTTTACATGGCCATGGTCTCCTGTAGACGAGCTAGGGTGACATCCCTGAGAAATATTCCTATGGTTATCATCCAGTAACACTGCAGCCACACCATGATCCTGATCACTATCACTCTCCTCCAATGATATGATCAATGAAAGCTGAGGGATGAAGGAATGACTCCAGCCACAGTAGGAGCAGAGTAACTAACTCCCTTCTATTATCCTGCTTTGATGAATCAATGTGGTACAACATTTCAGTAGCTTTCTTTCCCCCAAGTGATGGGGGCCTCCACTTCCACTCCACTTCCCCTTGTATCACCTAGTTGTGCCTGCTCATCTATACAGGCTCTCACAGACTTGCTCATACTCATGTGCTTGATCTTTTGTTCCCCCACCATTCATACAAAACACGGAACCTCAGACCTCGAATCAGACCTACTTTTATACTGCAGATCCATCTTTCTCAAATTGTTTTGTCCACTATGAGCATTCTCCTGAGTCTGAATAACCTCCTCCCCTTCAGACCCCATATCGTGGGCAACCTGCGACTCACCATCGGCCTGGTATGGCAAGATGAAATCATCCAAGGGCGACATCTTGCATGACTGGGCCATTCTGCATGAGACGGCCACGGAGGATACTGGGAAACTTGCGGCTGCATCCAGATAGCTGCAGACATGACAACTTGGCATGGAAGTCAATACTCTTCTACAGGACCTGGAAGAATGACAAGGCCCTCTTGCATTCCTGGAAACCCCCGTTCATCCTGATGGTAAGTTCTCAGCACTCCTCTGTCTGCTAACATTCTGTAAGGAAGTGCTCAATCTGTAAGGAGTCCTGGATCACCTCACAGGTCTAGGATGAAAAACATCATCTACTGCAGCATCCAAATCAAGCTGGGTAGTGGGAGGAAAGGGAAGAGCAAATGCAATGGAAGGTGGGAGAATTGAGGCAAACAACTGTGGGCAAATCCATAATGCCTCAGCCATAATCTCATAAAACATTTTAACATGTACATTTGAAGCCATAATAGCTTGCCAAAAGTATCAGAAAGTAAGTAGTAGATGTCAGAGACAATTCCACCCATCTCACCACTGAATTTGACCAATCAAATAAAAAAAATTCTGCTACTGTCTAGCGCCTAAACCAAGTCAAATGGCAACTTTCCTTAAACCTGTACAGTGGTGGGTTCTCTTTCTGGGAATTCTATAAAATATGTAGGCAAAGTATCATTTAAGAAATGAAAGTACATCTGTTTCACACTGTGAGGCTAGCATTTGGAAAGTAAAGCTTTAAGGTAAACCCCAGTGATGCTACACTAACTACCAGATTAGCAAATGAAGTAGTTGGAAAAAGTTATCAGATGTTCTCAGTAGTGGTACTAGTGGCTGACCTCAAAGTTAAAGAGATTCCCAGGGCTGAAAACAAAGAGCTTCCAATTTCAGCTTACAATTCTTACCAATTTAATTTGGTTAGTCTTTCTTCACTGCTTAGTCCCTGCATTCCCCTTATTAATTTTGTTGCCCTTCTCTGTATCTTTTTTCAGCTCTACCATGTACTTTTTTGAAGTGGTGCCCAAAACTGTACTCAATATTCCAAATGAGGGCATACTAGGGATTTCTTGTATACCCCTCTTAATGCATACTAATATTTTACTTGCATTTGCAGATACTGAACATTATTAAGTAGGTGGTGTCCACAAGCACTCCTAAATCACTTTATATCTCTGATACCCCTAGATTGGTTCCATTTAGGTTATAATTGCATGCCAGTTTCCAATCATGTTCATATATTTACTGGAATTCCTATATCACATTGCTCCCATGTGTCACTGTATCAAAACCTTTTGCAAAATCCAAAAGGCTACTGAGTTGCCTTGATCCAAGTACCTAATTACCTTATCAGAGAAACTAATTAAATTAGTTTGATATGACCTATCCCTTATAAATCCATGTTGACTCCTGCTTATTATATTATTCACAGATATATTTTTGTATTCTATCTCTTAACAATCCTTCTAAAAGCTTCCCTGCTACAGAGTTGCAGCCTACAGGTCTGTAGTTCCCTGGATTTCCTCATGCTCCTTTCTTCAATAAAGGGATCACATCTGGTACTGAGCCTGTGAAGAGTGAGTCTTGAAAAAGTATTTATAATAGTTTGGCTTTTGCAGAACCCAGTTCCCTTCAATGTATTCCGACAGGGCCTGGTGCTTTATTAACATTTATTTTTACAGCTTCTTTTGGATTTATTTATGTGTTAAGTGTTGGTTAAGGCAGGGAAACACCATTTTTGTGCAGTGTTCCAACCATTGGTACCACTATTGTATATACAGAAGAAAATTATTTATTTAATGTGCTTGTCATTTTCTGGTCTCTATTTATCAGTCAGCCTGTTTGACCTTTTAAGACTCCAATATTTTCCTCCCTGTTTTATTTCCATTCAAATATTTAGAATCAGTCTTACCATTGCAATTAAGATTTCATTTTCTATTTTAGTCAATCCAATAGTTTTTATTTTTGCAAGACTTGTTATATCCCTTGTTTATATCGTAGGCTGCCTCTGTTGCCTTTTTTTTGTATAATTTAAATGGTAGCTTTTTACTCTTTATCTAGCTTTTTAAATGGGTTGTGTTTTTTTCTTTTCTTTTTCTTTTCACATGGTATGTGCTGATATGTATGTATATTTACCCGTCATTTCATTGTCTCAGTCTATATGCTATTTTGCTACCCTTTGACCACTATAATTTGCCATTTTAAATTTAAGAGTGTCAAGAGGAGGGAACAGCTGGTCTGGCCAATAAATTAATCCAACCAGTTAGGTCCTCTCCTCTGCAAGTGTTTGTGTATTGGTGATAGAGATTTCTATTTCTATGAGCTTAAAACCGGATTTATTCTCAAACAGACTGCTAAAGTAAGCTTGTACAAATGTTATTGTTGCAATGGCAACTTGCAACACCACAGCTCTCCACATAAAGATTCTCTACCATCAAACCTGTCAGCACAATCGCTCCGACCCTTCCTGTCACCGGACCATTCAAGACCCTGAACTGGTCATGGGTGACTTTAAATCCTAGGTGTCCAATTGCTTGAAGAAACCATCAGCGTTCTGATGAGTTCTACCCTGTCTGTATCGGATAGTAACATTATAAATCTGCAGGGCTAGGTTCCATCTCAACAGGCGACCATTGTCCCCGGCCATCATATTGAGGTAGAACAATGGGTTGTGTTCTGTGACAATCGCAAATTCTTGCACAAAAATGTAGGACTGTAGTTTTTTTAGGACCCAGACTGCAAGGAACTCTGTCTCAATAGCCGCATAGCTGACTTGTCGGGGCAACAACTTGCAACTCAGGTAAGCAATGGGAAGTTCCTCACTCTAGGCATTAAACCTGACTCAAAACACCCCCAATGCCATAAGTGGAGGCATCCATCTGGACCAAGAAAGGGCCAGAGTAATTCAGGGCAACTAGGACAGTGTGCGATGTTAGGGCAGCCTTCAGGCTTTCTCACATTTGGGGGTCCACTGCACCAGCCTGGGAATCCTGATTTTGGTGAGGTCTGTCAGTGGCTTTTCCAGGGTACTGTCATGTGTAATAAAAGAGGAGTAATACCATGTGGTACCCAGAAATGTCAACACCTGCCTCTTATTCACTGACTCAGCAACCCCTCCAGCTGCTGTTAGTGTACAGGTGACAAGTCAGTCAGGATAGGGAAAACAGGGTACCCCCTTCTGTATGCATAAAGGCCATTACATGGGGATTCCAACTCTGGTATGGCTTCAGCATATTCATGTAGATCTCCTTCTGAATCTGTTATTGCTCATCCATGTCTACCATATAGGTGGTGTCGGCTAGTTTATGGATGATTTGTAAGGGACCCTCCCAAATCGACTGGGCTTGTCCTGGGGGTTGGAGACCAACATACCTACTGGCCTACCGGGAATTCCCTAGCATTGGATTTCTGATCATACCAGCACTTCTTCTTGCCTTGGGCTGCAAGCAGATACTCCTTGGCTAACCTATTCAGTGTCTCCAGCCTATCTCCCAGCAGCAGCACATAAATATATCACATATTATAATTGTCAAACTGCGAGTTGTCGTCACGCTTTGCGGCCGTCGCAAAGCGAGGGCCGCAACTGACGACAGCTCGCAGTTTCACAACTCCCCCTTTACCCCACTGCTGCTCGCACCACATAAGCCCTGCAGCCTCTTCTCTATGGGACGCGCGCGCACGACCGTGCGCGACGCGTGCACGACCGCGCGGGTGCGTGCGCGCGCACGCTCACGCGAAGACGGGCGCCTGAGCGTACGCGCGCGTCTAAAGCATTTAGACGCATTGAGGTGAGGGAGGAGTGGGGGAAGAGACACGGCCAGGGGAAGAGATACATGAGGGAGGGAGAGGAGGGGGAAAGAGAGACACAGGGAAGGAGGAAGAGAGGCACAGGGGAGGGAGAGGAGGATGGGAAGAGAGGCACAGGGGAGGGAGAGGAGGATGGGAAGAGAGACAGGGGAGGGAGAGGAGGATGGGAAGAAAGACACAGGGGAGGGAGAGGAGGATGGGAAGAGAGACACAGGGGAGGGAGAGGAGGGGGAAGAGAGACACAGGGGAGGGAGAGGAGGGGGGAAGAGAGACACTGGGAGAGAGAGGAGGGGGAAGAGAGACACTGGGAGAGAGAGGAGGGGGAAGAGAGACACTGGGAGAGAGAGGAGGGGGAAGAGAGACACAGGGAAGGAGGAAGAGAGGCACAGGGGAGGGAGAGGAGAATGGGAAGAGAGACACAGGGGAGGGAGAGGAGGATGGGAAGAGAGACACAGGGGAGGGAGAGGAGGGGGGGAAGAGAGACTGGGAGAGAGAGAGGAGGGGGGGAAGAGAGACTTGGAGAGAGAGAGGAGGGGGAAGAGAGACACTGGGAGAGAGAGAGGAGGGGGAAGAGAGACACTGGGAGAGAGAGGAGGGGGAAGAGAGACACTGGGAGAGAGAGAGGAGGGGGAAGAGAGACACTGGGAGAGAGAGAGGAGGGGGAAGAGAGACACTGGGAGAGAGAGAGGAGGGGGAAGAGAGACACTGGGAGAGAGAGAGGAGGGGGAAGAGAGACACTGGGAGAGAGGAGGGGGAAGAGAGACACTGGGAGAGAGAGATGAGGAGGAAGAAAGACACTGGGAGAGAGAGAGGAGGGGGAAGAGAGACACTGGGAGAGAGAGAGGAGGGGGAAGAGAGACACTGGGAGAGAGAGAGGAGGGGGAAGAGAGACACTGGGAGAGAGAGAGGAGGGGGAAGAGAGACACAGGGGAGGGAGAGGAGAGGGGAAGAGAGACTGGGAGAGAGAGAGGAGGGGGAAGAGAGACACTGGGAGAGAGAGAGGAGGGGGAAGAGAGACACTGGGAGAGAGAGAGGAGGGGGAAGAGAGACACTGGGAGAGAGAGAGGAGGGGGAAGAGAGACACTGGGAGAGAGAGAGGAGGGGGAAGAGAGACACTGGGAGAGAGGAGGGGGAAGAGAGACACTGGGAGAGAGAGATGAGGAGGAAGAAAGACACCGGGAGAGAGAGAGGAGGGGGAAGAGAGACACTGGGAGAGAGAGAGGAGGGGGAAGAGAGACACTGGGAGAGAGAGAGGAGGGGGAAGAGAGACACTGGGAGAGAGAGAGGAGGGGGAAGAGAGACACCGGTAGAGAGAGGAGGGGGAAGAGAGACACTGGGAGAGAGAGAGGAGGGGGAAGAGAGACACAGGGGAGGGAGAGGAGAGGGGAAGAGAGACTGGGAGAGAGAGAGGAGGGGGAAGAGAGACACTGGGAGAGAGAGAGGAGGGGGAAGAGAGACACTGGGAGAGAGAGAGGAGGGGGAAGAGAGACACTGGGAGAGAGAGAGGAGGGGGAAGAGAGACACTGGGAGAGAGAGAGGAGGGGGAAGAGAGACACTGGGAGAGAGGAGGGGGAAGAGAGACACTGGGAGAGAGAGATGAGGAGGAAGAAAGACACCGGGAGAGAGAGAGGAGGGGGAAGAGAGACACTGGGAGAGAGAGAGGAGGGGGAAGAGAGACACTGGGAGAGAGAGAGGAGGGGGAAGAGAGACACTGGGAGAGAGAGAGGAGGGGGAAGAGAGACACCGGTAGAGAGAGGAGGGGGAAGAGAGACACTGGGAGAGAGAGAGGAGGGGGAAGAGAGAAACAGGGGAGGGAGAGGAGGGGGGAAGAGAGACACTGGGAGAGAGAGAGGAGGGGGAAGAGAGACACTGGGAGAGAGAGGAGGGGGAAGAGAGACACAGAGGAGGGGGAAGAGAGACACAGGGGAGGGAGAGGAGGAGGAAAAGAGACACAGGGAATGAGGAAGAGAGGCACAGGGGAGAGAGAGGAGGGGGGAAGAGACAATGGGAGAGAGAGGAGGGGGAAGAGAGACATAGGGGAGGGAGAGGAGGGGGAAGAGAGACATAGGGGAGGGAGAGGAGGGGGAAGAGAGACACAGGGTAGGGTGGGAAAGAGACACAGGGGAGGGAGAGGAGGGGGAAGAGAGACAGGGGAGGGAGAGGAGGGGGAAGAGAGACACAGGGGAGGGAGAGGAGGTGAGGAAGAGAAACATGGGAGGGAGAGGAGGAATAGACACGGGTGGGACAGGATGGGGGAGGAGACACAGCGGAGGGGGGAAGAGACAAGGGGCAGGGGGGGAAGAGACAAAGGGGAGGGAGGAGGGGATAAGAGACACAGGGGAGGGAGACGGGGTGAAGAGACACAGGAGGGAGGGGGAGAAAGACACAGGGAAAAGAGGGGGGAAAGACACAGGGGAGGGAGAGGGGGAAGACAGGGGAGGGAGAGGAGGTGAGGAAGAGAAAAGGGGGAGGGAGAGGAGGAATAGACACAGGGGTGGGACAGGATGGGGGAGGAGACACAGCAGAGGGGGGAAGAGACACAGGGGAGGGAGGAGAGGATACGAGACACGGGAGGGAGACGGGGTGAAGAGACACGGGAGGGAGGGGGGAGAAAGACAGGGGAGGGAGAGGGGAAAGACACAGGGGAGGGAGAGGGGAAAGACACAGGGGAGGGAGAGGGGAAAGACACGGGAGGGAGAGGGGGAAGACACAGGGGGAGGGGGAAGGAGAAACAAGAGTGGGGGGAAGATTCACAGGGGAGTGAGAGGGGGAACAGACACAGGGGAGGGAGAGAGGGGAAGGAGAAACAAGGGAGAGAGAGCAGGGGAGGGAGAGAAAGTAGAGGGCGGGAGAGGCTAATAATGAGCGCCAAAGCCACTCATTGCAAGGCCCGAAATGAGCTCTGAAGGAGCTCATCGCAAGGCCAGTAAAGTAGAGGGGGAGAGGCTCGCGATGAGCCCCTCCCGTCAAGTAGAGGGGTAGAGAGACTCGCAATGAGCGCAGAAGGCGCTCATTTTGAGGCCCGTGAGCTCATTGCGAGCCCAATAAAGTAGAGGGGGGAAAAGCTCGCAATGTGTGACAAACACCATTGCCCGGCTTCAATTTTTATTGCCGTCATTTTTGACGGGCAAGTCGCTAGTATATATATATCTTCCCTCTAGTGGTTCCTCTCCCAAAACTTCTGTAACAGGTCCAATGAGGCAACAAGTTAGAGGTCCATTGAACCTGTTACAACTGGATGTATATCTTGCCTGGAAAGGGGACCAATGATATCTACAGCCACTCGGTGAAAGGGAATTTCTATAATGGGCATGGGTACAGAAACTAGTGTCATCTCGTGATACTCCATTCCAATTAAAGTACTGAGTCAGGGATTGGTGAGTGCAGCGATTGCCCTTGTCTCCTGCTAAGGACATGCCATGGGCAATGGCTAGCAGGGCTGTTCAGTACCACTTGGGCACAACCAGCTGTCATAGCACCCTCCAAGGCTGCTCATCCCTCTGTAGATCGGTCACCCTTTACACCGGGTCACCATCCCAAATAAACCTTTACCCATAAAGTCCTTCCTGCTTTACCTCCCACTTAAATTAATTCATTCGGGTTTGCTCATGGCCATAAACTTTTTTCAGTTGGGCTTACCGCAGGATTTTGCTGGCTCCAGCAAAACTTGTGTCTTCCTGGCTAATTTGCCTTTGCGTCTGATAACGCCTTATAATAGCACTCCATGGGTCTAGTATACCCTTGCCTATGCCCCAGTCAATATGGACCAGAGCTAACGGGATGGATAGCTGCTGAGTACTTGTTACCACAATGTCCTACTTCTTCAGGTTACCGGAGAGACTCAGAAGTGATTGGGCTTGCTGTCCACCACAGGCTGGACATGGTGACTCACATAGTCCCCTGCAGTTAACTGGACATGGGCTACAAAATACTGCTTCTCAGACCAGACTCCATTCTCGGAGCAATGAATGAACTGGTAATCCAATGCTGCATAGTCAGCCACCCACTTGTCCACACACATCTCAAGGTAAGGGAACTCTTAGGATTTCCTGGGTGGGCATGGGCATAGTACCGCTTCAGATGCACCCTGCTGTTGGCACCCAAAGCAGCATCCCTCCTGCTGAGCTCCTGCATTACTGATGCCTGTTTATTACAATCCAAATAGAAGAGCACACATAGTTTCTGTATTCTAAATTTGTGCATATTGTAGAAAATGGAAAATTATTAGATATTGCTTAAGTTCTTCTCTTTGATAGAGAAAAATCCTTATAATAGGTGTCATTAGATATTTCTTTAACTGCAAAAGGGTCCATTGTGCTGCCAGCTTTAGGCGAGACATAGCATATAATTGTTTTAAGCAAAAAATGTTCTGATTTAAAAATAGTCTGTTCTTACCCAACTGCTCTTATCCAAGAAAGCAGCTGAACAGCAGGAAAAGCTTTAGATAACACAATAGGGAAAAATAACCAATCAAGCTCTATGGTCAACATTAGATTTTATTTAGCTTTGGCATTCTAACAGTCCTTTTGTGTAATTTTTGTCTCTACATAACTATAAGAGAAACAAAATTGTATCTCAGTATTATTATTGTAATTCTTAATAAGAAATATAGAAAATAAATAGTATAGAATAAAGTTGAATTTCAGATGCATTTGAGAGGAATGCTCATATTCATTTTCATATGACAGGAAGTGTCTAAAGGTTGTATCTTAATTTCTTTCTCACTTGGATGTACCAATTCATGCCACGTATTATGCCACATATTTTGGAAAAAATGGGCCATGTGAAGTTTTTTTTAAAGGTGTTTATCTAAACACACTGATAAGCCCAATAATTACAAAAAAACATTCAGCCACAGCACGGGGGGACAGCCAGGACATCTGGAAGTGAGGTTACATGCAAATTTAACCCCAAATTCCACGGTTTCAGCACTCGAAAAATGGCTAAGCGCGAAAAAAAATATCCCCCGAAAAAAATGCAAACGAGTCTACACGACCCCAGACCGCCCAGCCACGTACAACTTACCCAAGAAGGGATCCGAGATAAGCTCGGAAACCCGCATTAACCCCACGGGATCCGAGATAATCTAGGAAACCCGCATTAACCCGAAATTAACCCACACGCAGTGGGGGTCCTCGATTGCACGTAAGACCCTCATAGGCCAATAAATAACCCTGGCACTCATGGGGGTCAATACAGACCCCCATAATACATTAATTAACTCTGTCACTCATGGGGGTCAATACAGACCCCCATAAACCCTTAATTAACCCTGTCACTCATGGGGGTCAATACACCCCCCCATAAGCACCTTATTAACCCCTTCACTCATGAGGGTCAATAGAGACCCACATAAACCTATAATTAACCCCGTCACTAATGGGGGTCAATACAGATGCCCAGAAACCCTTAATTAACCCTGTCACTCATGGGGGTCAATATAGACCCCCATAAGCACTTAATTAACCCTGTCACTCATGAGGGTCAATACAGACCCCCATTTTTTTTTAATTATTATTATCGTTTATTTGTAACGCGCCAACATATTCCGTATCGCTATACATAAGTTAAGTTACAGGCAATGACAAGTTAAAGATTCACACATTGCAAAGAGTGGATGGCCCTGTCTTTGAGCTTGGAATCCAGTGTCCATAGCGCTTTCCCTAAAGCACCGATTGAAACTCGCAGACTTACAATCTAAAGGTTAAAGTTTGTATGTGGTACAGTAAGGAGAGAGTAGTGCTGAGCATGTTAGGGAGGAAGGTTATAGTCTTCTTTAAAAAGGTGCGTTTTTATTGATGTTTTGAAGGATTTAAGGCAGGAGGATAGTCCAGAGAATAGGGGCAGCGCGAGAAAAGTCCTGGAGGCGAGAGTGAGAGGAGGTGACAAGAGTGGTAGAAAGAAGAAGGTCGTTAGCAGAACGAAGAGGGCGTGTGGGGGAGTATTTGGAGATTAGAGCAGAGATGTATGGGTGTGCGCTGTTGTTGAGGTCTTTATAAGTTAGGGTCAAGATTTTAAACTTTATTCTGGAGGCTAAGGGAAGCCAGTGAAGTGATTGACAAAGAGGAGCTGCCGACACTGAACGATGTGTACTGAAGATGAGTCTGGCGGAGGCATTTATTATGGATTGAAGTGGGGAGAGGTGAGTGATGGGCAGGCCAACAAGGAGCGAGTTGCAATAGTCAAGACGAGAAATGATGAGAGATTGTATTAGAATCTTAGTAGTGTCGTGTGTAAGGTAATGGCGTATTTTGGATATGTTTTTTAGATGGAAAAGACAGGATTTGGTTAGAGACTGTATGTGTGTGATGAAAGAGAGGGCAGGGTCCAGTAGAACCCCGAGACAACGGGCTTGGGAGGTGGGAGTGATGATGGCGTTGTTGACAGAGATGTGAGGAATTGAAGCTGTAGTAGAGGGTGGGAAGATTAGGAGTTCAGTCTTAGTCTTAATTAACCCTGTCACTCATGGGGGTCAATACAGACCCTCATAAGCCTCTATTTAACCCCATCAGTCCCATAAGGGTATATTATGACCCTTATGGAGCTGTTACAACCCTAACATTAACCATATTAGTGCCATGACGGTTCTCAAGGACCATCATGACACTAAGTACAAACACTACACAGCACTATACCCTCCAATAAACCATGAAATCTAAACTAACCCCCCTCTACACTAACCTATTAACACCTACACTACCTACCTACCCCCTAATAAACCACCCCACCACTCTAATTACAGAAAATAAAAAAACCTAAGTCACAAAAAATAAAAAATCTACATTACAGAAAATAAAAATAAAAAAGTCACAAAAAATAAAAAAGGAACATTACAGAAAATAAAAAAATACATTACAACCCCCCCCCCCCCCCAACTACAGAAAAAAAAATTACACACCTGAAAAGGAAATACATATAGAATACATACAATACAATACAATACAAATAAAATACAATACCCCCTATCTATCTAACATACAACCAATCCTCTCTATCCAAAATACATCCCCCAATCTATCTAATATACAATAAATCCTAACTATCTAAAATACATACCCCTATCTATCTAATATACAATAAATCCTAACTATCTAAAACACATACCCCTATCTATCTAATATACAATAAATCCTAACTATCTAAAATACATACCACTATCTATATAACATACAATAAATGCTATCTAAATACACAAACCCTAATTCTAACCTAAAATAAAATAATTAAGACCACTTACCTTTGCAAATGTCCCTTCAGATCACCAATCTAGGAAAAAAAAAATAATTAGTGCAACACATTTACATACAATAAATAAACATTATAAACATTATAAATATTCTACTCACCTTTCCAGAATGTCCCCGTCCTTCTTCTCTTCTACTCCGGCACAGCCCCTGTTAAAAAAAAATACATTACATTACTACAACATCCATAAACATGAAACAAAATAAAATAAACATAATATACAATGTACTTACCTCCCAGCGATGTCCCCGGCCTCCTCCTCTTCTGCCCCGCCCTGAAAAAATCTGCGCTCTAAAAAAAAAAAAATAAAAAAAAAAAAACTAACAGAGATCCACACTTGCGGACCTCCCCAACGCTAATGAGCCTCCCAGAGCCTTTTCCAGAAGAAAATAGGCAATGGTGCCTTCTGATTGGCTGAAAATGCTGTCTATCAAATTCAGCCAATCAGAAGGCAACAATGTGTGAGTCAATCAGAATGGGATACACCTCAAAATCCCACTCGGATTGGCTAATGCACCTGTCAATCTTTATTTAAACCAATCACAAGGCGCAGATGCCTTCAGCCAATCACAATGGGATACACCCTGACATTGTGATTGGCTGGAGGCATCTGCGCATTTTGATTGGTTGCCATGACAATAGCCAATTACAATGGGATACACCCCCACGTAGTGATTGGCTGAAGGCATTTGCGCCTTCTGATTGGCTGTTGTCAATGTCAATCAGTATTACAGCCAATGAGAAGGCGCAGCAGTCTTCAGCCAATCTCCCTGTGGGGGTGTATCCCATTGTGATTGGCTGATGGCAATAAAGCCTTCTGATTGGTTTAAATAAAGATTGACAGGTGCATTATCCAATCAGAGTGAGATTTTAGGGTGTATCCCTTTCTGATTGGCTCACGCATTGCGCCTTCTGATTGGCTGAATTTGATAGACAGCGTTTTCAGACAATCACAAGCCGCCATTGACAATTTAGTTTTTTTTTTTTTGACTGCGGATTGTTCCAGGGCCCAGCCGGGGCAGAAGAGGAGGAGGCCAGGGTCATCGCAGGGAGTTAAGTACAATGTATATTATGTTTATTGTATTTATTTTTTAGGTTTATATGTATTTTGTATTTTTTTTTAACAGGGGACGTGCCATAGAAGAAAAGAAGGACAGGAACATGCTGGAAAGGTGAGTAGAATATTTAGAATTTTTATTTATTTAATGTAAATGTGTTGTACTAATTTTTTATTTTATTTTCCCCTAGGTTGCTGATTTGAAGGGACATCTGCAAAGGTAAGTGGTCTTAATTATTTTATTTCAGCTTAGAATTAGAGTTTGTATATAGCATTTATTGTATGTTAGATAGGGGTATATATTTTAGATAGTTAGGATTTATTGTATGTTAGGAGTATGTATTTTAGATTGTTAGGATTTATTGTGTGTTATATAGTATTTATTGTATATTAGATAGGGTTATGTATTTTAGATAGATAGGATGTATTGTATATTATAAAGTATTGTATGTTAGATAGGGGTATGTATTTTAGATAGTTAAGATTTATTTTATATTATATAGTATATATTGTATGTTACATAGGGGTATGTATTTTAGATAGATAGGATTTATTGTATATTAGATACATTGGGGATGTATTTTAGATAGACAGGATTGATTGATTGATTGTATGTTAGATAGATAGGGGGTATTGTATTTTATTTGTATTGTATTGTATGTATTCTATATGTATTTCCTTTTCAGGTGTGTAATCATTTTTTTTTCGTAGTGGGGGGGGGGGGGGGGTTGTAATGTATTTTTTTTTTTGTGAGTTAGGTTTTTTTTTTTCAGTAATGTTGATTTTTTTGTTTTTGTGACTTAGGTTTTTTTATTTTTTGTAATTAGAGTGGTGGGGTTGATTAGGGGGTAGGTAGGTAGTTTAGGTAGGTAGCGTAGGTGTTAATAGGTTACTGTAGAGGGGTGTTAGTTTAGATTTAATGGTTTATTGGGGTTGGTTTAGTGCAGTGTAGTGTTTGTACTTAGTGTCATGAGGGTACTAGATAACCCTCATAGCACTTATGGGGTAATGTTAAGCTTCTAACTGTCCCATGACGGTCTTTAAATACCCTTATGGGACTAATGGGGTTAAATAGAGGCTTATGAGGGTCTGTATAGACCCCCATAAGAGACCGGGTTAAAATGGTGTAGTGCTTACACTTTGTGTCATGAGGCTCCTGAATGACCCTCATGGCACTTCTAGTGTTATTACATGCGTTCATAGTGTGTTATAGAGGTCTATATAGTTGAGGCACACAGTACACTCACATTCTGTGACAAACAGCATTTCAACACTTTTTTATTGCCCTGTCATTCTTGACGGGCAAGTCGCTAGTATATATATACTGTATATATATATATATATATATATATATATATATATATATATATATATATATATAAATATATATATATACATATATATATATATATATATAAATATATATATATATATATATATATATATATATATATATATCTCCCTCCCTTCTTTCCATCCCTTCTCCCTCTTATCTCTCTCTTTCTCTCTGTCTCTCTCCTCTCCTCCCTCTTCCTCGCCTCTTCTCCCTCTCTTCTATCTCTCCTTCTCTCTTCCTCTCCCTCTCACTACTTCTCCCTCTCCTCTCTCTCCCTTGTCCCTTCTCCCTTTTTCCTCTCCCTCTTCTTTCTTTCTCTTCCTCCCTCTCTCTTCCCATGTCTCTCTCTCTATCTTTTTTCTGTCTGTCTCTCTCCATCCCCATCTCTCCTTTCTCTCTCTCTATGTCCATCCCTCCTTTTTATTTCTTCCTACCTCTTTCTCCTCATGTTTCTCTCTCTCTCTCCCTCTCTCTCTCCTTTTATCTTTTTCTCCTTCCTCTCTCTCCCTCCCTATCTCTCCCTCTCATTGTTCTCTCTTTCCCTCCCTCTCTCCATCTCTCTCCCCCTCCCTATCTCTCCCTCTTTTTTTCTCTCTCTCTCAATCTCTCTCCACTTACTCTCTCTCCCTCCCTATCTCTCCCTCTCCTTTTTCTCTCTCTCCCTTATCTCTCCCTCCTCTCTCCATCTCTCTATCTCTATCTCTCCCCCTCCCTATCTCTCCTCTCTCTCTTTCTCTCTGTCCATCTCCCTCCCTCCTTCCTCTCTCTCCTTTCTATCTCATCTTCACGTCTTCCCATGTCTCTCTCTTCCTCTCTGTCTCTCTCTCTCATACTCTCTCCCTCCCTCTTCTTTTTCTCTCTCTCTCTCCATCCCTATCTCTCCTTTCTCTTTCTCTCTGTCCATCTCCCTCCCTCCTTCCTCTCTCTCCTTTCTATCTCTTTGTCCCTCTCTCTCCCCATGTCCCTATCTCTTTCTCTCCATTTCTCTACCCTCCCTATTCTGTTTATCTCTCTCCCTCCTTTCTCTCTCTCTCTCACTCTCTCTCTCTTTCTCTCTCTCTCTCTCTCCCCATCTCCCTCACTATCTCTCCTTTCTCTCTCTCTATCCATCTCCCTCCCTCCTCTCTCTCCTTTCTATCTTTTCCTCCCTCTCTCTCTCTCTCTCTCTCCTTCACTCCACTTGTCTCTCTACATCACTCCCCCTCGTCTGTCTCTCTCTCTCTCTCCCTGACTCTCCTTGTCTATCTATCTCACCCCCCGCCTTGTCTGTCTATCTCTCTCTCACTCCCCTTGTCTCTTTTCCTCACTCCCCCTCGACTGTCTGTCTATCTCGTTCTCTCTCCCTCACACCCCCTTGTCTCTCTAACTCACTCCCCCTTGTCTGTCTGTCTATCTCCTTCTCTCTCCCTCACTCCCCTTGTCTCTCCGCCACTCCCCTTGTCTGTCTGTCTCTCTCTCTCCCTCACTCCCCTTGCCTCTCTACCTCACTCCCCCTTGTCTCTCTCTCTCCCCTTGGCTCTCTACCTCACTGCCCCTTGTTTGTATGTCTGTCTGTCTCTCTCTCCTTCACTTCTCTTGTCTCTCTACCTCACTCCGCCTTGTCTGTCTGTCTCTCCCTCACTCTCCTTGTTTCTCTACCTCATTCCCCTTGTCTCTCTACCTCACTCCAATTTTCTGTCTGTCTTTCTCTCTCTCTCTATCCCACACTCCCCTTGACTCTCTACCTCACTCCCCTGTGTCTGGCTGTTCTTCTCTATCACTCCATCACTACCCTTGTCCCTCTACCTCACCCCCCCTTGTATGCCTGTCTGTCTCTATCGCTCCCTCTTTCCCCTTGTCTCTATACCTTACTCCCCCTTGCTGGCTATCTGTCTGTCTCTCTTTCCCTCACTGCCCCCTTGCCTTCACGCTACTGGTGTGTGGCTCCACCACCTGGCATCTCCTCCCTGGGTCAGCCCCTGCTCTGCCTAGTCAGATGACTAGGAAGTGATAGTAAGGTCTGTGGCTGTGGAGACACAGAGAGATGCAGGGGCCCGGAGTAAGGGGCAGGTGGGTGTCGGGTTCAAGACCCTGGTGGGCCAGAACTGGCCCGTGGGCCATAGTTTGAAGACCTCTGCGTTATACTGATAATTAAGTACAGAATGTTTTATATGCAGCTCCCTGTAGTCCTGGGCTTCACCATGAAGATTACCTCTAGCTGTTACTTTTTAACATACTGTTCATATCCAAAGTTCTTCCAATTCACACTAATATCAACACCACAGACTCATGTAATTAGGTGTGGTTAAAAATTCAAGCTCACTGCTCGTTGAAGGTCACTAGGATTTAGGTAAAATTCAATGTTTTAGATTATCATATAAACATATATTGGAGGTCACACTTGGGGGATACCCAAATGTACCACTTCATTCATTTCCCAAGTACACCTCACAATTCTTCAGAGGCAGTTATATATTCCCCACATGTAACCCCTGTTATGAAATATGTGCTTGTGTGATGTAATGAAAACACTGCATTTTACCTGCACCCTGCTGCTGAGTAAAAAATCTGCTAGCTCCAGTCTTATAAATAATAAGTGCATTATATATGCATTTCATTGGTGACACATGAAGAGGTTTACCTACTCTGATCAGTTGTGTACTCTCTCTCTCTCTTTCTATTTGCTGTGGACCCTCTAGAGTTGTGGTAAAGTATACATACACTCATACAAAAACCCAATGTGACACACAGTCCTATTTGCTAACACACAATATGTATTTTTGCTAGTTTAATAGATGTTGTTTCTGATGGTTGGGTGATGGACCACGCACAGGAAGGAGTTAGCAGCTGCAGCTAACAGGGCAATGGCGGCAGTTCCCAGGGAGTAGCCACGCTGAGCACACTGAATGGATGGTGCTCCTGCTTAGACACCTGAGTGGTGCATATAGAGTTCCTACCAAAATAACCCATATCACCGCCAATGACCCTGCATCACAAGAGAAGACATAAGGACCTTCCTGCTATGTGCAGTAAACTACAGTCTTGATATCCTAAGTGAGAGAGACGATTTCACAGCAGCTGAACCAGGAAATGCTGAAACGCTGCAGAAGCAAAGAGACACCAGAAACTGGGGATGGAGTGAGAGCAGCAGAGAGTGTACACAGTGAGGGGAGTCCCTGATTCAGAGTCACAAAAGTACAGCTCTCTACCCAGCATTATCCTTTGTACAGCATAGAAGAATATCACATCGGCAATGCAAATAACATTATGAGGTCACACTGAGTAAAAGGCCACTTAGTGAATTGGTGCAGGGCTGGGTTGTAACAGAGGGTGCCGTGTAAAATGGAGGATGGTATTTCTAAGACAGGATTTAAGTTAAAATGGATCCTTCTTTTGCACAGTTTTAAGCCCAGGAAAATATAGACCCTTTTCAGATACTGAAACTATCCTTAGAAAACTTTCTAAATCAAACTAAAAGGCTGATATGACTCTGTACAAATATAGTGGATGAATCATGGCAGGTATACGGCATCTACTGTAAGGTACAGAAATTATTCATGATTTGTACAGAGCTTTTGACTATATTTTTCCTGAAGAAACGTCATGAAGAGAATATAATGGTATTAAACTCAAGTAGAAAAATAAATAAAAGACCAGACTATGGTGAGGCTTTAATTCATCTTAATCTGATAATCTGGCAGTCAATAGACTCAAGATATAAGCTATATATGTTTGGACTTGGAGGTACAATGTGTTGAAGCTGATATGCCACAGATAGGATGCCTTAATCTCTGGGACATTTAACTCTAAAAGAGGTGCTGGAACGGTCCTGAATTGAGGAAAATATTTGACAACAATGGTCTTAAAGAAACACTGTGACATAGCCCAGGAGAAAATATGTGCCGTTTTTTAAACCTTCAGTCAAGTGCCATTCCCTGAGGAAATTTCCTTTTCTGCAGTTCTGGACTTAATGTTTGTCTTGCTGGGTTCTAGTCCCTAGGGATTATTAGGACCAATAATACTTCTCTGGTATGGCTGGTAAAAATTGTCAGTGTTGGAACCTGTGTAAAGGGCTATCTTTCCTGGGACAGGGGTGAAGGAGGAGAATGGAAGGGGGGAGGAAGGGGGAGAGTAAGAGAAGATAGGTATATTATGTGAATGCATGAATTAGCCCATGAAAATACTGTGGGAAAATTCCACACATTTTTGTATTTGCTTGCTGTTGTCTATATGTATCTTAAAAAAAAAAAATTCGGTTAGAGATACAGAACCGGTTAGAGATACAGATTTAAGATCAATCTCAAAAGTACTGACCAGGGGCCTCATTCTATTATCGGCAAAGCTGCGATTCCTTGCGGGCTCCCGTTACCTTGCAATTCAATTATACGGCGCCGCAAGGATATCCCCTTACGGCCGGCCGTATATCTTGCAACCGGCCGTAAGCTCAGAAATCTTAAAATGCAAAAATAAATTCAAGACGGCACTGTAAAGCTCTGTAAATGCTAGGGATCATAATGGGGGACATGAGGATTAATAGCAACCCCCTCTCAAGCTTCCAAATCAGCCCAAATCCGAGATTACATTAACTGTTTATTTTCCGGCCGCAGCGTGGGCGGGTCTGAGGTGCTCCAAGCCCTCTGGACTTTTTACATGGATATGTGACATAAATTAAAAAAATATATATTTACGAATTTGAGTGTAGGGGAATGTTGTGCTATTAATGCTAACACCTACAATCACTTTATATTCTCCTCAGAGTGCAGGATGGCTTTATTATGGCTTTAAAATGTGCTTAATTGTGTGTCTGCGGGACCTTTTTGCTGCAAGTAAGCTGCGGCTCGGTTTTAGCCTTGCAGAGAGGGTTCCCGGAGCAATTGAATAGCAACCAGGATTTTCTTGCGGCCGAATCTCTTGCGGACGTTTAAGATCAAAGGCTTTCCTCCGGTGCGTGCGGCCGCAAGGGATAGCAAGGCGCCGGAAGGGAATAGAATAGGCGAATAGCTTGCGGCCGGTCCTTGCGGCCCCGCATCTCCTACGGCCGATAATAGAATGAGGCCCCAGGTGTCTAATGATTATTGGCCAGGTTGTTAATTAACCTGAAACATAGGATACATCTGGTTCATATGTGAACTTATGAATTAGCTTATACATTGGTTAAAAGATAGGAGAACAGTAAGAGGAATAAGAAAGCAAGTAAGTCTAGGAAAGTATTTCTATTTTCTATAGAGAATGAAGAAGAAGGGGGCTAAAACTAAGGCAAGAGAGGAAAATAAATCAACAACTTAAAAAAGCTAGGCAAATCTTTTTTGCCCCCCTAAGTAAACTGGATTCTAATGAGGAAATATTTCCAACAGTAGAAACAGAAGTAAATTTAGACCGCACTATGGCTCATTCAACCAGTAATAAGGGCTGAGGATTAGAAGATTCAAGTAAAGACTTGGAATTATGGAGCAAAAATGAACAGCTGGGATGATGAAGGAATTATTGCAGGAATTTAGAGACTTAATAATTTCAGATTTGACAATGAAAATTGTACAAAATACAACAGAGATAAACTTAGTGCAAATGAGAACAGAGAATAGGAGTGACAATCTTGATCAGAAATATTAATTAGAGCAAGAAATGAAAAAAAAAAATAGAGGTAGAGTTATTAAGAAATCAAAACATAAAACTAAAAAAATATTCAAGAAGGAACAATATACGTTTAAGGGGTATAGGTGAAGACATTCAAAATGTATACATCTTGAGCTATGTCACAACTTTCCTGACCTCTCTGGTCCCATCATAATTGAGTTCAGAAATGCTTATAGAGAATTTTTATAGAATTCCTCTCCCTGGAAACTTGAAGGAGGAGTATTCTAGAGATGTTATAATAAGATTGCATTCTGTCATGTATAAAAATGTAATAATGAGGAAAACTTATGAAAAGAAGAAATATGAAAACATTCAGATATTTCCAGATTTATCAGGGTATATACTGATTAAAAGGAAAGAGTTGAGGAATATTACCAGATAGTTAAGAGAAAATCAAAAATTATACAAATGGGGATATCCTATGCACTTGATAATAGTGGTATACAGAAGGAGAAAGGAGAAAAAGATTTGGGTGAATTAAAAATACAATGGGCCTCATTCTATTAGCGGCCGCAGCCGTTGCGAGGCCGCAAGGACCGCAAGCTATTCGGCTATTCTATTCCCTTACGGCCGGGGGCTCCGGCAGGCTTGCGGCCGGTGCCTTGCTATCTCTTGCGGCCGCTCGCGCCAGAGGAAAGCCTTTGATCTAAAACGGCTGCAAGAGTGTCGGCCGTAAGAAATTCTTATTTGCAATTCAATTGCTCCGGGAAACCTCTCTGCAAGGCTAAAAGCGAGCCGCAGCTTACTTGCAGGAAAGAGGTCCCGCTAGCACCAATTAAGCACATAAAATAGCTCAAATATAGACATCCTGCACTTTGAGAAGACTATAAAGGGATTTTAGGTGTTAGAAAAAATAGCACATAATTATCCTATACTCAAATCCGTAAAATATTTTATTTTTAATATCCGTAAAATATCCATGTAAAAAGTCCAGAGTGCTTGGAGCACCTCAGACCCGCCCACGCCGCAGCCGGAAAATAAACAGTTAATTTGAACTCGGGTTTGGGCTGATGTGCAAGCTTGAGAGGGGGTTACTTTTAATCCTCATGTC
Organism: Discoglossus pictus; assembly: GCA_027410445.1. Classification (NCBI taxonomy): domain Eukaryota; kingdom Metazoa; phylum Chordata; class Amphibia; order Anura; family Alytidae; genus Discoglossus; species Discoglossus pictus. Next base: position 268,143,704 of record CM050164.1, read on the forward strand.
CCCCAATATGATCCCTAGCATTTACAGAGCTGTACAGTGCAGGCTTGAATTTATTTTTGCGTTTTTGTATTTCACAGCTTGCGGCCGGTTTCAAGATATGCGGCCGGCCGTAAGAGGAGATCCTTGCGGGGCCGTATAATAGAATCGCGAGTTAACAGAACCCCCGCAAGGAATCGCAGCCTTACGGCCGATTCACGGCCGGTAATAGAATGAGGCCCAATGTAATTAACCAGAGGATAAGAGCCAAATCCCTTAAAAAAAAATAATTAAAGCATCACAAGGTGGGGTGATAAATAAGATACATTTTTGGCTGGGGGGAGAATAATTTCTTTTATGTAACATTCATAATTAAAGGGTATAAGAAATCCCTGAATTGCTGGTCAACAAATGAAAGGATATAGCAGATTTATATATTGTTTAAGATGACAAGAAATAGAAAAGAAAATAAATGTTTTGTAATACTTCACTAGGAGGAGAAGAAAGTAACATAAAAAAAGAAAAAGGGTACTAGTTCACTTTAAAAGAAAGAAGAATCACATAATCGATAAATTTATATAAAAGGTAGAGTAAAATATTATCACTTGATTGTTTTGGGTACAAAAAAATTAATGGAACATTAGACTCGCATATAATAAAATATTAAATAAGAGAGTAAGATAAAAGAGTGCAAGAGGGGTTTACAAAAATGAGAGCACTGAGTAGTCACTTGTTTAAAAATTGTATAGATTAAGAAATAAATATTGCAAAAAAAAAAAGGAAAAAAAAATCACAGATACACGTGAAATAATTAGTAATGTAAGTTTAAAAAAGGTTGAGTCTGCTATTTAGTAGCCTTTGTTGAGGATATGGAAAAGCATGATAATGTATAAAAGAAAAGTAAGAATAGAAGACATAAAAGTAGAAGAAGTTTATATTTTAACAGAAGTAGCTAATTCTCTCTCCAGTCCAGAAATGAGTAGTCTTAAATGCTGTCTGCTGAGGGGAAGCAGCTTATGGGGTCCTAAAATTTTGAACTTAAAGAAGTTCAACTTTACCAAAACCAGAGAGAAAACCCTTAGGGTGGGAGGGGGTTTCAAAGAAGGTGGAGGTGATGAATCATCCATCTTAAGTTGAATGTATGGAATTTGGAAAAGTATTGGTGAGGTGGGGGGCAAAAAAGACAGAATCTTAGGAGAAAACAGGAGTAGATTATTATAGAACTTGCATAATAATAAAAGTTATTAGAGAACTTACATAATCAAATATGGGAAAATTAAGGATTTGTACTCAAAATGTGCACGGACTAAATGGTCCTTTTAAACGACATATAATAAATAGAAATTGTGGAGGTGACCATTTTGATATAATTTGCCTTCAAGAAACCCATTTCCAAACCCATAAAACTCCATACTTTAAGATAAAAGGATTTAAGGAGGCAGTAAATTCAACTTACAAAAAAAAAAGCACGGGGGGTCTCAATGCTGTTTAATAGTAAGTTGAATGTAGTAGAGGATGTCATCTTGAAGGATCCAAATGCTTGTTATATTATACAAAAAGGTTGGATAGAAAATGAAAAATGTACAATAGTAAACTTATATGTACCCAATACAAATCAGATTAGATTCCTAAACAGAGTCTGCAAACTAATAAAAAAATATAGTTATATAAACCTGGTAATGTGCGGGAATTTGAATCTATGCCTAGACTGGGAATTGGATAGAAAAGCAGAACTATTTTTTTTCGAATATACTGCTTAAGTAAAATATTCTTGACTCATGGAGAGTCTTTCACTCAAACGTGAGAGATTTTCCTTTTTTTTTTAGGCACAAAACCTTTTCTAGGTTAGACTATATCCTCATCTCAGAGAGTCTTTTAAAAAGAATAAATAGAGCAGAAATCGGTCCCATACCATGGTCAGATCACGGTATGGTTTATGTTGATCTCGACATAGGAGCGTTACCCTTACAGAGACCAACATGGAAATACAACATAAACTTAATGAAAGATCGAAAAATCAGAGGCAATCTAAGGAAACAAGTAACTATTTCGATGAAAATGGTCCTTCAATCCACTCTAAAACAATGATCTGGATGGCACACAAGGCTTTAATCTGAGGGATTTTGATCAGTTGGTATCACCATTACAAAAAAACAAAGAGGTCTTTCATTAAAACAATTATATTGTGAATTAGCCAAATTAGATAATAAAGAAAGATTTTGATAAAATAACTCAGGAACAAATTAGACTCTACCAAAAAAAAAAATTAAAAGATAGAACAGGAAATTTTAGATTGATCAGTATGGAAATTACAGAGAAACATCTATCATTTTGTAAATAAGGCAAGTAAGTTATTTGCAAATACCATTAAAACTAATAAATTGATAAATAGGAGGATTGATTATTTGAAATATAAAAATCAACTAATGACTAACCCGAAGGATATCACAAAAAGTTTTGCAGAATATTATAAACAATTATATAACTTGGAATAAACAGAAAGCTTCTTTAGACCTACTCAAGATGAAATAAAATAATTCTTGGAAAAGATTGAACTACCAAAAATTACCAAAGAGAAGCTAGAGTTTTTGGATGGAGAAATTAGGGGAAAAGGAATCGAGGAAGTTATTTCTAATATAAAATTAAATACATCACCAGGACCAGATGGGTTTAGAGCACACTATTATAAAATATGTATAAAACAATTGATAGTACCTTTAAAATAAATATTTAATCACATTAAAACAGAAGGTGTAGCACCTAAAGAAATGGTAGAGGTTAATATAGGGCCAATTCCAAAGGAGGAACTTAAATAACCGGAGTGTAGATATTTTCAACCTATTAGCATGATCAATGTAGATATAAAAATGTATTCTAAAATGTTGGCTAATAGGTTGAAAACTTTTTAAGGGGGATTAGTATCAAGAGAACAAAATGGATTTGTTCCAAACAGACAAGGAAGCAATAATGTTAAAAAAAAATAAATATTATATTTTCTGTTGGAGAGAAACGGATACCAGCAGTCTTCCTCTCATAGGACGTGGAGAAAGCCTTTGACAGGGTCGGCTGAGGATTCATGCACCAAGTATTGACCAAATTTGGCTTGGGAAGGTTTGGAGCATGTGCAATAGGTGCTCTGTATGGATCTCCAGCCACCTCTGTCAGAGGTATGGGTTTTACATTTGAGAAGTTACGGATTTCAAATGGGACAAGACAGGGTTGTCCCCAGTCACCCATGATTTTCGCATTAACATTGGAGCCACTTTTGGTTCTCATAAAATATTATATGACATTGAGAGGAATTAAGATTGGTACTAAAGAGTATAAATTGACCGCCTTTGCAGACAACATCATGATTACTATCTGTAATCCTCGGGAGTCCATAAGGAAGCTCTTTTCCTGTGTAAAGGAGTATAGTCAAGTAGCTAATTATAAATTGAATCTACAAAAACAGAGGCTTTATGGCTGAATCTAAGGGAGGAAGACTTGGATTTATTAAAGAGTAACTACAATCTAAAATGGCAACAAGAAATTAAACATCTTGGAATTAGATTACACAAGGATATTAAAAAAGATAATCAATATAAATTATAACAAGATAAACAAAGAAATAGAACAATTAATGAAGAATTTGAAGGGATTAAATATCTCATGGGCAGGAAAGATAATATAAACTAAGATGATTTTACTACCAAAAATCTGTTACTTTTTGAGATCCATCCATTTTCCTTTACCGCATCATTAAACTTCAGAAAAAATACAGACTGTTTTGTCCATAGTGGGAAGAACTTAAGAATAAGGAGATATATCTTAGAGCAGAGGGGGGATGGCATACCCGTCAAACTCAAAATTTCAAGAGGCAATTAAAATATCACATATTGTTGAATGTAGTCAATATAGTGCTGAAAATGAATGGGTTCAGATAGAAAATGATTGTGCTGGTTTAGGAGAACTTGGGAAAATTATTTATCAAGAAAATCCTACAAATGTAGCCATCTTTTCAGAAGGTACACTGATAAAAAGCAATATAATATTATGGAAAAAGTCCAATTCTCCCGTTAGAAATTCTGTCATCTAAGTTTAAATTAAATGGGGAGATAAAATTTAATAGATACAAGAAACTTAAAATAGGAGACCTATATGTCAACAATAGAATTATACCTATATGTCAACAATAGAATTATGTTCAAACTTGAAAAGCTTAGGAATTTATTTTTTAAGAAAGAGGGAAGAACATTCGACATTTAACATCAAAAATGTATATTATAATGAGAAAGAATTTTGAGGAAGTAAAACCTAATAATTTGCTCAAATGGGAAAAAGATCTGAGAAAGGAACTCCCAATACATGAATTGTACAGAGCATTAAAGGTCAGTGATAAAAAATGCGTCTCAAAAAGAGCAACACTGTAAAATTATTAATAGGTGGCATTGTGTCCCTTCAAGACTACACCAAATCGATAAAGTACAAACTACCAATCTTTGTTGAAGGAATTGTGGTGAGGAAGGGTCGTTCCTACATATATGGCGGGGATGCCCTTTAAACCAACATTTTTGGAAAATACTTACTTCCAAGTTAACTGAGATTACTAAAGAAAAAATAACATTGACCCCTGAGATCTCCCTGCTACATATGTTTCCTGATAAATTAAATGGTGATTTTAGAATGTTTCTGATGCAAACACTTAGTGTTCAAACCTGGATGGAAATAACTAATAGATTGAAAAAAAAAAATGACATAATGGAAACAGAAATTAGTGACTTGGGTATTATAATAAACAAGAAATTAAGGTGGAAAATTTGGGAAAAGTATAAGTCTGAAATTCATAAAGACTAAAAACTCTGTATTAGAAAATAATGAACACCGAGAGATTTGTCTTGCCTTCCACCTCGTCGATGCCTGGTCTAGAATTAGGCTAGGTTTAAATTTAGCGATTAATTCAAATATTGTAATCCATGTATGAATGATAACTCAGGAGATATTTATATTGATGTTATAAAAAAATGGCTCTGTGATACGATTTATAATATAATGCTTGATGAAAAAGAGATATAATGATCAGGAACTACTAAATTGTTCATTCTTGAGTTAAGATGTGTATGGAATGGTCTCCCCGTCGGCAACTTAGATCTAGAAAAATGGTGAGAAGTTATGTAATGTTATTTATGTTGTGGTTGTGTTTTGTAATGTATGCTATTGTTTTAAATATTGGTATTGTACCCAAAAAACTGAATAAACTATAAAAAATAATAATTAGATGTTGTTTCTATTGTTAAAATATTTATGTATATAATGCATTGATGCGTTTGCAGCCTCATTTATTAAATTGTAAATTGTGGAAAGTAAGAAGTGTGAACTTTTGTCTCTGAGATTTTGATAGGAAAATAATTATTATAATCATAATTCAAATTATGACAAATAATATAGTAAATTTATCATAAAATATGTAATAACAGTGGACATTAATTCTTAAGTATATCTATGTTTTCATGGTCTTCAGGGTTGTGTACATTTATTGCTCTTTGTTGCATTGGAATATAGCAGATAATTTGTTAACAGAAAGACTTAACCATACATGTTGAGTTTCACTCTGTGAAACTTCATCTTGGGCATTAAGATTTATTTGTGTGTAGTTTCATTGTCCAAAACTACCTTTTACTTGGCAAATAGACTGAGATACTAAGGGTCTTATAAAGCACAATTGGAGATTACCAGGACTGAATTTGACTTCATAAATAGATTTAAAAAAATATATTTCTATTAATGTTTACATTTTTGTAACTATCTATAATTATAATTTCAAACTCTTCAAAATAGCATATTGCAAATACGGAACTAACATGTCCCATCACTGATGTTTTGGTAAAACATTTATTGGTCAAATAATTCTAAGTAACTGGAAGAAGCAAATTGTAAAGAGCTTGAGTCACCCATTTTTTTTAAGGTTTAAAAGAAGTTCAGAATTACTACTATGGCTTTTTGAAGATAAGCTACATTTATCTATTTTAAAATAATTTATGACTAATGATACTAAAGAACTGGGTGTTATTCTTATTCTTTTCGTAAGTATGTGCTCCTATGGTGCTTATATAGATAGGGATGGAAGGTATAGGATTTTTTTGGAAGATAAAGAAAATAAAAGTTCTATAGAAGGTCCAGATCCTGGGAATCTCCTAAGAACATTAGAGAAACTTAATGTACTTGAAATTAAGAATTGGTACGAGCTTACAAGTTTGGAGAATTATCAAGACCATAAGATAGTACCAAGGGGACTTCGAGTTACAAAAAAATGTTTACATTTTTGTAACTATCTATCATTATAATTTCAAACTCTTCAAAATAGCATATTGCAAATACGGAACTAACATGTCCCATCACTGATGTTTTGGTAAAACATTTATTGGTCAAATAATTCTAAGTAACTGGAAGAAGCAAATTGTAAAGAGCTTGAGTCACCCATTTTTTTTTTTAAGGTTTAAAAGAAGTTCAGAATTACTACTATGGCTTTTTGAAGATAAGCTACATTTATCTATTTTAAAATAATTTATGACTAATGATACTAAAGAACGGGGTGTTATTCTTATTCTTTTCGTAAGTATGTGCTCCTATGGTGCTTATATAGATAGGGAGGGAAGGGATAGGATTTTTTTGGAAGATAAAGAAAATAAAAGTTCTATAGAAGGTCCAGATCCTGGGAATCTCCTAAGAACGTTAGAGAAACTTAATGTACTTGAAATTAAGAATTGGTACGAGCTTACAAGTTTGGAGAATTATCAAGACCATAAGATAGTACCAAGGGGACTTCGAGTTACAAAAAAATGTTCTATGGATATGAGGGTTGAGAAATTTATAACTAGATGGGATGAAATCCTGGAAGATTGTTCTCTATCCCTCATTTCCTTATTAATTGAGTTTAGAAAGGAAGGCTTATCAGACATCACCAAGAAATTGGAGGATGTAATGGAATCACTGAGATCTTTTAGGGAAGATCCTATTTGTCAGAGAATAGATAATGAGATCAAGGGGAGGATTTTGAAATTAGAAAATGAGATTCACCTTAAGAAAATGAGTAAGTTTAATAGAGATAGGTTAAATTATCTTAATCCTAGCAAACCCTTTGAGAGGAGATTTAATCAGTCTTGTAACCCCCCGATGGGTATATTTAACTATAGAGGGAAGAATCAGGTGAAGCAGTCTAGGGGGTTCTATCCACCTTCACATAGTACTAAACAACCCGAATTTATCAAATAGACATAATAAGTGGAATAACACAAATAGATCTGAGAAACCAATATATAGGTCAGATCATAAGGTTAGGAATCAGGGAAATAAGGAATATGGTACTAATGATTTCCAATTGAATAATAATGGAAATGTATCATGGACACCGAATCACCCTTTATCGCTGTCTAAAGAAAAATTTGATTGAGTTAGGTTTAAAAGAGATAGCTCCATCCCGACAACCAGACCTTATAAGGACTGGATAAAGGGCAATACAGATGGGGCCCAGATGGAGAATCTAGAAGGGAAGTTGGTCCCTCTTCCGGAAACTCATATAGATAGGAGTTTGGAGGTTATACCCATTGTAGGAGATGAGGATTTATCTTCCTCCTCTTCTTTTTTAGTCAACGAGAAAAAAACTAAAACTGATTCCCCAAAAAGGGCTACAGAACTATTTTGTTCCTTCCAGAAAAAACACAGAGGTTGAAAAAAGTTCTAAGCCAGGTAAGTAGAGGGGATGTCGGGAAAACGAGAACAAATTAAAAAAGCTAAAATGCGGAAGTACGAAACAATGAAGATCTTTAATTTATCTAAGAAGGTTCTAAATGCATACGAATTGAGTGTTTTGAGAAAGGGTTTGTCTTTCGCTCCATATTCAGAACCAGATCTTTTTGACCTTTTTGTTGATATTAATAAATTCATAAGAAATCTTACTCTGAAAATATATTTTAGTAAAATGGAGAATGTAGGGGGTGCATCCCATACAGATCAATATTCTGTGAGGGAGGTGTTAGGGATAGAGCATTTGGACACTCTCACAGACCTAAACTCTTTAGGTGGTGTTGAAGATGTTTTAGATAATGCACTCTGTCATGAATTATTATTTCAGGATTTAGCAGACTTAGTATGCGAATCAGATCATTCAATCATTAGACATAGCTACCTGAGACCAAAATCTGTATTTAATCCAGTACAGTCTCAAGGGAACTATATACTGGTATTTAAGAAATTGATTCTGAAGGAGTTTGAGAAAATCTGTAGTAAGAAATATACTGCTAATAACTCTAATTTGAATAAAGGAGAACAGTTAGCCCTGAAATGTTGGAAGGAGGATAGCACGATTGTAATAAGGCAAGCTGATAAGGGGAGGAGTAGTCATCCAAGACAGGGAACAGTATTTAAAAGAGGCTTTTAATATTATTAGTGATAAAACTACATATAATCTACTGGAACAAGACCCTACAGATAGATTTTTAGACTCTTATAAATCAATGTTACTGGAAGCATTCAATGAGGGAGTTTTAACACTTAAAGAGTTTCAATATTTAAAGATTCTCTAATCCCAAGAGAGCGATTTTTTATCATCTCCCGAAAATTCATAAAGATAGTACTAACCCCACTGGGAGACCAATAATTTCTGGGATAGGGTCTCTTACTGAGAAGTTATCAGAGTATGTGGAGGTGTTTCTACAAGCAATGGTAAGGACTCTTAAATAATTTGTTAGGGATACTCCAGATCTTCTGAGAATCCTACAGAATCAAGTTTGGTCCGAGACATATCGATGGGTAACTCTAGATGTCTCAGCTTTATACTCATCAATACCGCAGGAACAAGGGATTTTAGCTATTAAACATTTTTTAGAGGAGTACGATAATATTAATGTATTACAAAGGGAATTTATCTTAAAATCGATTGATTTTATTTTGAAACATAATTATTTCTTATTTGAAGATACATTTTATTTACAGTGCAAAGGTACCGCCATGGGAACTAAATTCGCTCCAAGCTTTGCAAATTTGTTCATGGGGTACTGGGAAGATCGAGTGACATGGGAAAATAATCTGTTCTCTAAGAATATAGTGAAGTGGTATTGGTACATTGATGACATCATCCATATTTGGAATGATGACTATGGAGAGTCAGTGGAACAGTTTCTGACCTATGTCAATGATAAAATTCACTATGTGTACAGATAGAGTTTCAGTGATATTCTTGGACCTGGTACTAATAGGAGAAGGGAAAGAAATTGTTACTAAATTGTATACAAAACCGACGGATGCAAATAGTTATTTGTATGCAAAGAGTAACCATGATCCGAAATGGATAAATAATATCCCCTTTGGGCAGTTTCAAAGAGTGCAAAGAAACTTTACTAAAATGTCAGATTTTAGATTTGAAAGTGCTTTATTGCAACAGACGTTTTTAGATAAAGGACATAATGTTGTCCAAGTTTAGAAAGCACTAGAGAGGGTGGAAGCACTGGATAGAAATTATCTTCTAATTTGTAAAAGTACTAGAAAAGATAATCAGGGGAGTTACAAGGGATGTAGGTTTTTAACTAGATTTAATCAGGTAGACAGACAGATTTCAAATAGTATCCATAAGCTTTGGCCAGTTTTATTGGAAGATAAGGTTCTAAGACAGTCCCGACCAGATAAACCTACTATTACATTTTGTAAGAGTAATAATTTGAAAAAGTTACTTGCACCAAGCAAATTGAGACATGGCGAGAATAAGAAGACATGGCCTGTAGGTTTGGGGTGGACTTTTAAGTGTGGGATTAAGGGATGCACAACATGTGGTTTTTTGAAAGAAAAAAATAAAAATTGTGTTGTATCCTCTAGTAGGAAATGGGAATTTTGTGTTAAAAACATCACAAATTGTAGATCTGGGTGTATAGTGTACATTATAACGTGTTACTGTAACAAGCAATACGTGGGCCGAACAAAAAGGTATCTATAAACTAGGGTTAAAGAACATCTTACTAATGTTAAGAAAGGTGTTCTGATTAATGGACTTTCGGCCCATATTGTTAAATGCCATCAACAGGATGTAAAAGTTATACAAGTACAAGCTGTGGAACTTATTGTGTTAGGAGCTAGAGGTGGGGATAGACTTAAGCTGTTGAGGAAAGCAGAGACTAGGTGGATACATAAATTAGGCACACTAGTCCCTGAAGGGTTAAATATTGATATAGATTTGGCTGCCTTCTTATAGAGATTTTGGTAGTATCATGTTATAAGTAGAGGATTTTATATTGATGTGTACTTTAAATATATTTGGAGTAAGGTGTTTTTGTATATTTACGGATTATACTATGTATCTAAGAGGAGGAGTCATTTTGGATGAATATAATAATATAAATTAATGTGAACAATATGACCGACATGGTCAGTTTAACATTTACCTTGGTATCCATTATTCCCCATGTAGCTTTCACATGTTGTATTTATGGACTCATATTAGGTGGGGTATCTGTACAGATTGTATTTTCATGAAATAGGCAATATGGAATTACTGTGTCCATCTGTATAGAGTGTAAGCTGGGGTATTTATTCATTTATCTATTGTTTTATTGATTTATTTGGATAGTTTTTTTTGTCTATGTTTATCTAAATCATATGTCGCTAATTATATGTATGTATGTCCTTTCTGCTGTATTGTTTGCTTAGAATGGTTTGTTGTGGCCTTTCCCATCAGACTCCGGACCAGCAGTGACGTATCCAGCGCACCGGATGTGACGTATTTTGGGAGCGCCGGCAATGATGCCACTAAACAAGCTGATGCACGGGAAGGGACGAGGACCTGATGTGCAGGAAGTCGCGCTAACTGCGTGCCAGCGCACAGGAAGTGACATATTCACAATGCACTGGAAGTGACATCATGGGTGCACTGGAAATGATGTTCCAGCGCCCAGAGGTGATGCAATTTGGCGGGAAAAGCGCCATTTGAGCCCGGAGTTTGATGGGAGTAGGTCATAGGATGGGGGGCACCCCAGATAACACTATTGAGGTGAGGTGGGGGAATATTTTGGGGCATATGATTTGACTGGTTTTCTATACAGATTCTTCTGTTTGGATGACATTTGAGTGCACATGTATGTGTAGATAGATTTACATGTGATACATAGATATATATTTTATATATTGTTTGTACTAACTGAGGAAGCTCCGACAGTGGAGTGAAACGCAACTTGTTTTGTTTGTTTGTTGTTGAGAGTTTGTTCCATGTAATCAGTGGAAAACTCACAGTCTTGGATTTGTAGAAGAGTCCATCGTTTTGTATAGGGAGTTTGGAGACACAGCCACACTACCAAGAAGCAAGCCTGAGTGGACCACAGAGTTTCTATATATATTTTTATTATACCTCATATTGTTGGGGTAATACCACGTGAGTTGGCATTTATTAACCAAAAGTGGAGATTTTTGTTATATATCTGTGCTGTATCTACACTTACGCTTGGAGGATTATCTGTACTAGGGTCGCGCCTTTTTTTCCTTTTGTTTTGAAGATTTGATCAGTTTTGGGCGCTTTGGGGACAGCGTACCTTAGAAAGGCAGCGGATCCCTGAAGATCAAGCAATATACCCACAAGTCTGAGACTGTTGTGATTGGACACAGACAGTGTTTGTAATTTTTTATATATATATTCCTTTTCTTTTTCTTCTTTTTTTCTTCTTTTTTCTTTTTCTTCTATTTTGTTTTTCTAAGTAGGCTTGATTTTTTAGTCCACCCTTATGTTTAGTTCTGTTTGTATTAACAGTCCTTCACTGCTTTTTATTTAGATTCCTATAATGTTACTAAAGATCTGCTTTGTTAACAATGGTTCTGTGAGATAACATGAGACCCTTGCTTTGCCCCATTTTAACAAGCCCCTCCAACACTGATATTTAAAATAGGTGTTTAATTGGAAAATAATTTTTGCCCACAGAGTTTTTGCGTGCATGTATAGGCAACATGAGGAGCTATGTATACAAATTCAAACTTATGGAGAAGGATCGCTGAAGACCAAATCAAATTTTCAGTCACATGTAGATATTCTGCAACCTTCTCTATCTACTGTTCTTATAAAGGGCTCTCTAAAGAATAGAGATTGATAAGAAATAACCTGTATTAACCTATATTTACTGTGCATTTAAACAATGAATTACTTTTTGTTTTTTAATTCATCCCCCAGCCTGTATAAGCTCCAGATCTCACCACCCTCCCAATAATGTATTGTCTCTGGAGTGGGATTCACCCAGGAGGAAATACTGAATTCAAAGCCTTTTGAGACCACTCTCCATTAGTAGCAGGTAGAAGTGTAATTCGAGCTGACAACAATGTACACAAATACACTTTCTAGTCATCTCACACTATCCCTGTCATACTGCAAGTATGATATATGCCAGTTTGTAGAGCACTTACCTCTGGGTGTCTCTCACTCCAGAGGTAATAGATAATTTAGGGGATGGAGGAATAAGGAGCTCATACTGTCTGGGAGCATGATTAAAAAATACTAATTCATTGTGTAAATGCCCAGTAACAGTTTAATTATGTTTTTTCCCACTATCCTTAGAGAGCCCCTTATAAGCACACTAAAGTGGCTCTTTAACAATAACATTATTATACATATTTAACCTTGGTGATGGAAGTCTAAAATATAGTATTGAGGCAATAATAAAATAATTATATTGAAATGAGTGTCTGTTTTCAGTACCAACTATGATTACTGACTTGGCAATTACCACTCAAGCATGCTTGTTTGCCAAAATGCATGTTCTTTTAACACTGGGGCAATTCATATGTATTTCTTGTAAATTGCAATTCTTGACGAGTCCCAAAAGAAATGAAAGGACAGAAGCAGCTATGTTGTAAAGTACAATGATTGCATATTTATTGCAAAATAAGGCAGAATAATTAAAAACTTCAATAAACTTCCCATAGGGCTAGATTGACAAATTAAATTAAATCATTAGTTATGATAAGTGTTAAATGTATGTATGCTTGTGTAATAACAAAGACGCCTTGTTTAAGGGGGCTGAAAGCATGTCATCTTGGGGAATATATAAATACATTGAAAATGGTATGTGGCAAAACAATATCAATGATAATGACCCAATTGGATTTTATTGGAGAAGACCTATGATAACTCTAACACTACTTATCATGTTACCATGACAGCATCAAACAATATTAACCACATAATGCACGTAGCAGTTCAGTTATTTTCTCTCCCAGTTTTGAAAATTGCAGATGCAAATGTCATATGGTACGGAATGATCACTAAATTCTATATTTTTTCTCAACATCTGCTGTGATATTGCAGAGGATATCTTGACATTTTTTAGTAACATGGTTTATACATAACTAGAATTAAAAATGACACAGAAAAAAATGATTCAGTGTCACTAACTGAAGAGCCTTGGAGGCACTGTCACTGGCTGAAGCATTAGCATCCTAATACAGTACAATTAACCTTAAGCATTAACATGTCTTAACAGAATAACTTTACAGCCTTTGCTTTAGCATAGTTATTCCATGGGAATTGCTGTTTTGACTTGAGCTATAAATATCATAGTGTGAATCATTTAGTAAGAACCAAAGAATATAACATTACTAGCTACTTGCCCGTCAAAAATGACAATGCTGTTTGTCACACAATGTGAGGCTTTTGCTCCTCTGAGCACCTTCGGCGCTCATCGCGAGCCTCTCCACTTGTGTACTTCAACTTTCCATGTCCTCCTTACTGTTGTTCATTTGTGGTTATCTTTGGTTTCTATCACACAAAACCTGCAGTGAGAAGTCTCTGCTCTGTCCAGTGTCAGTGATAGTTTTTTGTTATAAATAACTAACCGATTTACCCACTGGCAATGAAGAGGTTAATATGCAAGGAATGTCCTGCTTGTTGATACTAAGGATTTACTCCCAGCAAACAGGAGATGCAATCTCTTGTAAACAACAGAAGAATGAGAACCTCTGTTCACGCAAAGCACCCTACTGTGCCTCCTCGATCAGATCTTAGGGTTGTGTCTGCCTTAGGGAGCAAGGCTGGAATTAACATTTGCCCAACAGATGCCAATGGGCAATCAGAGGTCAAAGCTTCTATTCTTGGAGATATAGTGACATCTACAGGCTATCTGAGATGGGCAAGCTGCAACAATCTGATTAGCTGGGACAATCTTCAAGGTGTGGCTAGGATGGGTATAATTAGGCAACATTCACTGACCTGGGGCAGAATTATTAGTGGCAAGGGAAATAGGCACGCTAGGATACACAACACCTTTGCATACATACACTGAGACATTAGTTAAAGCCTTGTAACTCAAGAAGCTTCTCTCACTTTGTAATTGTATGTTAATAAATCTTTCCTTTAGAAGTTTATACTGTTTTGGAGTTTATTTAAGCAGTCAGATGTATGTTAACTGGTGGTCAGGAAATATAGTTAGAATTCCAGTATACTAGGTACATTTTTATTCCATTTACATCAATATTAATAAATTCACTATCCAAGACACAATCCTGATCAGGACCCCCGCAGCGTCTCTACATCAACCCCTTGCTGCAGGGGTCCTTAAAGGGGCCGCGGCACACTAATGGTTTACCCCATTCCGCGGGGGTACAGTAAGTTCCCCCGCGGCAGCTAACATTAACCCCCCCATGCTGATGGTCCCCACATTAAGGCTTGCAGCAGTGGTCTCTATAAGGACCCACGGCACACCAATGCGCAATCCCGGCACCTAAAATGAACCCCGCCGATGCTGGGGGTCCTCATCGGGACCCCCGCAGTGTCCCTACATTGACCCTTGCAAGGTGTCCCCATCAGGACCCCCGCTGCATTTAAAATTCAAAAATCCTGCCTCGCGGGTCCTGGAAGGACCTTAAAGTTCATTAAAGAACCCTCGCTAAATAAAACAATTAACCCCTGCCACGGGGTTACTATAAGTACCCCCCTCGGCACCTAAAATTAACCCCACCACTCATGGGGGTCAATATAGGCCCTCATGAGACTAAAATGAACCAGCTCAGTCCAATAGGGGTATATATAGACCCTATAGGACACTATTAACCCCTATATTAACACTATAAGTGACATGAGGGTCCACCAGGACTCTAATGACACAAAGTCTAAGTATTACGCTACCCTATTAACCCTAACTATACCCCATTGACCCACTAACCCTAACAATACCCCATTGACCCTAACTGTACCCCATTAACCCATTAACCCTGACTATACCCCATTAACCCTAACTGTACCTCATTAACCCATTAACCCTAACTGTACCCAATAAGCCCCTACCCTATTACCCCCTACCTTACATTATTAACCCCTATCCTACCCTATACAATTCTTTTAACCCCATCTAATTCATTAACCCCCCCTCTAACTAATTAACCATATTTAACCCTCACAATACCTAATTAACCATATCACTAACCACTTAACCCCATCTAGTCCTATTTAACCCCATCTAGACCTATTTAACCCCATCTAGACCTATGTAACCCTATCTAGTCCTATGTAACCATAACTGGGCCTATTTAATCCTAACTGGGCCTATTTAACCACAAATGTACCCAGTAAACGTCATCCTATAAACCCCCTCCTACCCTACCCTATTAACCCCTACACTACCTACCCAACTCATACCCTACCCTATTAACCCCTAGACTACCTACATAACTCCTACCCTTCCCTATTAACCCCTACACTACCTACGTAACACCCTAATAAAATACCTAACACCTCACTAATTACAACAAAATAAAAACCCACCTAATTACAGAAAATAAAAAAACCTAGATCACAGAAAATAAAAAAGTAACATTACATAAAATAAAAAAGCAACACTACATAAAATAAAAAAAAGAACAACACATAAAATAAAAAAGCAATACTACATAAAATTAAAAAGAACAATACATAAAATAAAAAAAAATACAACCTAAACTAAATACATCACTATTACAATAAAAATAAAACCCCACACCCAGCAATAAAAATAACTTACCTTGCCCAAATGCCCCCCCCCCCCCCCCAGCGATGATCTTCTGTGCTTCGTCCCATGACAAGGGCCCAATCCAAAAATGTCCACTGGCCCAGCACACCCAATAAAAAGAAAGAGTACAATTAATACATAAATAAATACAACATGTAATATTATATTGACTTAATAGGCCACTTATCTGTCCAAAATGGCCATCCAGCAATGCCCCACGTCCTCCTCGAAGTCGTCTCCGGCAGGGCCCCTCGAAAAATTTAAATGGTGCCTTCTGATAGGCTGAAATCACTGTCAATCATATTTCAGCCAATCAGAAGGTGCCAAGGTATGAGCCAATCAAAATAGGTTACACCCCTATATCCCATTCTGACTGATGTAATTGTCAATCATTTCTAAACCAATCAGAAGGTGCTATTGCCTTCAGCCAATCAGAATGGGATACACCCCTGAGGGGTGCATCCCATTCTGATTGGCTCCAAGCATCTGCGCCTTCTGATTGGCTGATGTAACTGTCAATCAAATTGCAGCCAATCAGAAGGCGCTGATGCTTTGAGCCAATCAGAATGGAATGCACCCCTCAGTGATGTATCCCATTCTGATTGGCTGAAGGCAATAGCGCCTTCTGATTGGTTTATAAATGATTGAGGTTTATGTTTTTTTTTTTTATATATTATGCTGCTCAATTCTGATTTCTTGGCATTCTGCCTTACAAAAAATAACCCACAATTTCACACCACTTTATCCCTCCCAGATTTTTTGGGGCTCCTACGCCCATGCGTGTAAGCCTCACTTCAGTAGTGGAAAAGCTTTTAGAAGGGTTAATAATGAATAGTATACAACAATATATCTATTTTAACAAGATTATAAGTAGAAGTTAATACAGATATGTCAAATCTAATTAGTTTGTATGAGGAGGTTAGTAGATACTTAGACCAAGGCAAATCAGTGGATTAAGTCTATCTGGATTTTGCAACGGTTTTGATACAGTTCACATGGAAGAATATTGTGCAAACTAAGGGAAACAGGAATTGCAGTAAATTTATGCTCATAGATTGAGAACTGGCTAAAACAAAGGAAGCAAAAGATTGTTATAAATGGAACATACTCAGATTTGACTAATGTGGTAAGTGGTGTTCCTCAGGGTTCTGTATTAGGCCTTCTCCTTTTTAACATATTTCTTAAGAAGTGGGAACTTTTGTATCAATTTCTGCTGATGACACTGTCATGACTGACTTACAGGGGCCAGTATGGGACTCCCCTGAAACCACAAGCAACCCCGCTATTTGGACCTCAGGCACACTGGGTTCCTAGTACTCTTAAAATGGAAATGAAACTTGTTGTGGGGAATGTGATGTGTTGTTTTTGTGTGTAGTGTAATGTGGGCCACAATAATTAATGTTGGAGTTGCTATATGGTGTTATGTTCACTGTAGCAGTGTTATTTTAGCTGTAACTAGAAGAGATACACTTTCTGCTATGTTTGTTAGTGTGACAATAAAGAGTTAACAAAAATGTGAATGTGTATATGCCCCCACGATGAAACCACATATATTGTAACCAAGACCCCTCTTCGAGTGTTGATTTTTCTCAGAATTTCATAAAATTGATAAGAGGCCAGACCTTGGAATCTGGGAGAGGGGGATATCAGACCACCCTCACTTAATGACAGCAGAAAATACCATATCAGATATTTCTCAGAGGAAGGAGTGAAGGAGGAGGTTTGTAGCCATATTAACAGGGTTGGGAAAGTGCCATGAGAGTTTTATTGTTTTTGGTTATAAAATTAGTCTGAAGCAAGAATAAAGAATTGTTTGTATTCTGAGCTATCCTACATAAAGGGATTGGAAAAACTGGTTATTCTTTTTGTAATTAATTAGTAAGGACCTGTAATTTCTGGAGTTCCTGAAAAATAGTCCTGAGGCAGAGCTGGGCACTGAGAGATTGAACACAAAACTCACAACCTAGAGGCAGAGTCTTTGGGTGCACGTGGCCCCTCATCTCTGGGTTGTGACAAACACTAAGTTGTGCAAGACAATTACATCCGAAAATTATAAATAATTTCCCTCCAAAGGGATTTTGCATAGATAAATGGGCAGAAGGACAAATAAATGTAAGGTTATGCATTTGAAAAGGAAACTAGCAATGCAATGTATAATCTTAATGGAGCAAATATAGGGGTATTGAAAGGGAATTGGGAGTGCTTGTGGACAACTGCCTAGGTAACAGTGCTAAATGCCAAGCAGCAGCTGCAAAAGCAAGTAAAATATTTGCATGCATTAAGAAGGGTATAGAAGCCAGGGAAGCAAATATAATTCTGCCCCTATACAATTCCCTAGTACGCCCTCATTTGGAATATGGACTACAATTTTTGTGCTCCAGTTCATAAACATTTTAAAGCTGGAAAAAATACAGGCAACAGAACTAATAAGTGGAATGGAGGGCATACGCTAGGAAGAAAGACTACATTAACCTTATTTTCTCAAGAAAAAAGGCATCTAAGAGGGGGTATGATTACCTTATATAAATATATTCAGGGTCAATATTGGGCATTGTCAAGTGAATTTTTTGAGCCAAGAGGTTTTCAACTGACAAGAGGACATCCCTTGAGGTTAGAAGATAAAATATTCCTCCTTAAAGAAAGTAAAGGGTTCTTCATGGTAAGGGTGGTAAGACTGATGAATTATCTACCAAAGGTGGTTGTGACAGTGGATTAAAAATGGATTGGATACATTTTTTAATAAAAAATAAAAAATCATGGTTATCCTGGATAACTAGAGGAGTATTGATCAAGGGAGGAATCCGATTGTCAGTATCTGGGGTCTGGAAGGAATTTTATGACCCAATTAGCAAGTTTCAGTGTTTTTTTTTCTGTTTGCCTTCCTTTGGATCAATTAACAATGAATCCACATGTAATGAAAATCAGGAAAATCTAAAAAGTTTGAACTTGATAGACTAAAAGTCTGTTTTTCAACCTCAATTAATTTAACTAAGTAACTATAATAAATAGTTAATTCAAAATAATTATAATGTTAAGTTTCTTTGTTTTAAAAAAATGGTATAAATTGTTTATTTTTTTGCCAAAACATATCTTCATTTCAAGTATGGAGTTTAATCCTATGGTCTGTAGTTAATGATTGTATGCCAGCACTATCAAAATCCACTTATTCCAAATCTCTTTCCTGCAACTTTGTAATGCGCCAAGCTTCTTTCTCCTGTAGGTCACACATTGAAAACATAGAGAGCAGAAAAAAATAATGTCTCCTGTATCCAAGGCCTTTTGTTCACTTTAAGATGCACAACAAAATTGTCTACCATTGAGCAGTCACTGAGGCTTATAGCCGTTGTGTGGGTTTACAATTTAAGATTTGTGAATTTGTGGGCCTCATTGTGACCATACAGACATTGGAGATGCGATCATAATATGTATTTTGCTTGTATGTCACAGACTTTCTACAGGAATGCACATGCAAAACATTCCATTCATAACCAAGGTAGGTGGACTGGAGATGTGGTAGACGATTGAAAGGGTTTATGAAAAGTGTGAGGTTGATGGATGATGTATAGTGATAAAGTAATTCCATGAAATTAGTCTTGCACCAGTCATTGAAATTAAGATAATTACGCTGCATTTTGTATAATATCAGAAAAAATCTCTATAACCACTGCAAATAAAACTTAATGCAATGAATAATTTTATCAGTAAAAACATTTGAAATCATTATAATAGATTTAACAAAAAATCTATTTACTAGTTTTTATTTTCCCCACTTTTTTTCTCCAAATAGATTTTTTTATTGCCTTGTACATAGCCATCCCAAAAGCAACATTTTTTCTTCCATATACCAGTAAATAACCACCAATAAAAATCCAGGTAGTTTTTACAATGTTATTTCCATTGTTCCAAATGCAATCGATTGTATATGTTTTACATTTATGGTTTGGAATGTGTGCTATGAATACTTTTTATTTGAATAAGCCAAATAAGAATTCAGTGTATTCATGTTATGCACTGTGGTGAACAGCATCCTTTCAAAATATGCAATGGTATCTCAAATGAAGGCTTAAATGTGGCATTAAAAGTCAATGTCATTTCATAACATGTAAAGTAAGAATTCTGTGCACAATGTACAGGAAAGAATTACCCTATTTGTGTCATAGACAGTTTAATAAATAATAGTTGATTGCAAATACATCTAGTTTTTCATGCAACACCCCCACATTTGCCTTTGGGGAAAAATGTAATATACATGAATTGAATTATGACAATTTTTTGTTACAGTTTAAATTCAAGTTACTAAACTTTAGAAATAAAACCACCATGAGAAAATCATTGGGCCTAATAGTAATGTTGCAGTCAGGTCTCCTGCGTCCATCCTTCATACTATCAGAGTTTTGCAGATTATAAAACTTATGGTGTATATAACAAAGTATTCTATTTACAACATGGCTTTGAGAAGGTAATGGAAAATATAGAGTACTGAACACTGAGGTGACTGTTGCTTTGCACAATAGCTATAATATTATATTATCAACTCTAGTGTATCTTACATTAGATCTGTGGTAGTACATGTGCATTTATGGTTTGGTATTGTATGTGTTAATAATACTACATATCATAGATTGTAAAATACATTACAAACTCTCAGTCGAAAGTTTTATTTAAATTTTTCAGCCCTCTGTGGAACTGGTATTTTGTTATTCTTTTAAACTGAACACCCCCATTATAATTCAGCAGTTACGAATTGCTTTTCAGGTGATGATACAGAAAAAATAGAGTCCAATGATTCTTTACTATCTTCTCCATTCCAAGTAGGACAGCATTGCTTAGTAACATGTAAACAAGCTTTAGTTTCACTAACATTTATTGAATCAGGTAAAATGCATAAATCAATTATATTTAAATATTCATATTATAAATATGTACACAGTGGACCCTCTGTACTCAACTACCTCCAAACTCAAGAATTTCGGTATTCGAAGCGTCTGGATGAGCAAAAAAATTGGTACTTGTTGTGCTACCTTGGTACTTGTCACACTTGCCAAATACAATTTACTTTGCTCCTTATGGGAGTTTGGTACTGTGTGTTTTCACCATTGTTGAGTCTTCTGGAACCAATTAATGACGAGTACCAACGGTCTATTATAATAATTTGAAATAGGTATTGAATAGATTAATTAAAGTCACAATAAAATTATAATCAAGAGCACTGATAATGACCTATACAATATCCCCAAAATAAGTTTATAATATCCAGAAGAGGAGGTATATCAGATTATCGATTGGAGCTGCATATTTATGATTCAAAATTCATTGGAAAAAGACCTGCTATATATCCAATGTCGTTCTTATATTCAACTAGCGATTTGCCCGTCAAAAAATGACTGTCAATAAAATGTATATGTTGTGAAATTTGTTTGCAACACAAAATGAGTCTGCTACATTTGTCCCTTTTTTTTTTCTAAAAAGAAATACACATTTTTTTTTAAACTTTTTATTTTTTTAACTTTCAACTTATATTTCACAAACTTTTTTTTTAATTTTCAATAACAATATAATAATGTATTACTTTTTAATGCATACATATTGTACTATTTAATGCATACATATTGTAAAGTCTAACATTAAACTTTGTAACAGGCAACTTGTATATTAAACAATCTTTCAACCTTCTTTTAACAATACTAACAGTTTTCCATAGATATTTATCACTTAGTAACTGCAGACTATAATAACTTAGAGTAAGTACAATTTTTTCATAATAACATGTTTTTTCATTTGTAACATTTTTGTTAAACTCTATTTAAACTTAATTAGCATTGAATCCAGAGGAAGGCAAACAATAAAAAACCCCATTCCAACTTTGACAATTTTATCTTAGAGGGAAAAAAATGAATTCCTTCCTGACCCCATTAACTGGCGATCGGATTGCTCCCTGAATCAATACTTTGGCCCTCATTCAATTGCAATTAGGCCAATTGAATAGGGCTCTAAATAAGCACATAACATATTTTTTTTAAAGAAGTTTTAGTTAGTAAGCATCTATCCAAAAGCAAGGTTTTCACTAACTAAAAACTTCTTTAAAATAAATATGCTATGTGCTTATTTAGAGCCCTATTCAATTGACCAAATCACAATTGAATGAGGCCCCTTGTCTTTAAATAATACCTTTCCAATTATTATGAAATGCTTCAACTTTATACTAACAATACATGTTTGACTATACCACATCTATATTTAACAAACTGTTTTCAAACTTTAAAATACACATATTTAACATCTGAAATTGTAACATCAAACAATAACATTTAACTCTTGCAAGGCACGAAAATGTGAGATATTTTTTTTGTGGGGCCAATCATATGAATATGAAACTTTCAACCTATTCCAATATGTTTAAGGATGTTTAGTGTTGTTTTTGTTGTCTTTTTAATTTTTTTTTGTTCTGTTTGTCCTATGTGCAAATGTCACATAGAGTTTCATAAGTGAAATAGTGGTCCCCTATTTAAAGAGTCCCAGAGTACTTACATTTTGTACTGGAAGTAAAACCACTGTTCTCTATGTTTTTTTGTCCATTCTATAGAGTTGGTTCTTAAAATATTGTTTTTGTGCAATCATATTGAGTACCATAAAATGTTGTCATGGAAATGAAACCACTGTGCTCTATGTTTCCAACACCTCATAGTAGACAATGTTTTTTGTGTAAACGCATCCATCGTCCAATAAATGACCCTGACTTTCGTTTTCTTCAACAGTCACTTTAATTTTGTTTGGATTCGTGCACCTTGAAAAAGCAACATAGAGTTGTCCATGTGCAAAAACTGGTTCCTTTAAAAAAATCCCAACAGACTTCAAAGTTTGGCCTTGGGATTTATTGATGGTCATGGCAAGTGCCATGATAACTGGAAATTGTCTCCTTTGAAGGACAAAAGGCAAACCACTCTCACTTGGAGCTAAATCAATTCGTGGTATAAAAACTTGTTCACCTCTATGGGTCCTAGTTATAATTTCTGCATGTATAAAATGATCTTTTAACTCATGCACAATTAATCTGGTGCCATTACAAAGTCCTTTTTTAATGGATTCATATTTCGCAATAACATGACAATTGCACCTTTTTTCAATTGTAAAATATGTGGTGGCATTCCAGATGGTGTTAACGAATTAATAAATTTGATACTAAAATTTGATTCACTCTCTTTATCATCAACCAGAACCGAATCTGCACTGTAATAATTATTTTGTGGTGCATTGATGTATTTTAAAATTTCATTATTTACATTCAAGGCATCGATATTTTTTGATGTTAATATCACTTTGTTTGCAATGTCTGAGTAATCCTCGTTATTAAGAGTGTTTAGAAATATGGCTGATATGAGTGATTCATTGCAAACCATTTCTGATGGGATTTCAATGGTACCATTTGGTAAATGCTGTATTTCTGGATGTTTTCTTTCTCCGATTTTAATGAGCCAATCATTGAATTCATTTTGGCCTTCCGATCTCATATTTAATTCTAATTTGAGATGTGTAAATATTTGCCACAGTTTACTGGTCTTGATACATGTTTCAATGATCTCTGTTCTATTTCCGTGTGGCACAACAGGTAATGTTTGCCTGAAATCTTCTCCTAACAGCATCACCTTTCCACCAAATGGCAACTTATTATCCATCACTTCTTTTAAGAATCTGTCAATAGATTGCAGTGCATGACATGACATCATTGTTGCCTCGTCTATGATAATCAGTTTAGTTAGTTTAAATGTATTTGCTTCTATGGAATTGAGTCGAATATCTGACACTGATGTTTCCAAAATGGGAACTGGCAGCTTAAATCCACTATGCACAGTTCTACCACCATCTAACAAAAGTGCAGCAATTCCAGTTGTTGCAAATGGCATAGCTATCTGACCCTGTGATCGAATATAACTCATCAAACAATTGTACAGATAAGTTTTTCCGGATCCACCGGGGCCGTCTAGATAGAAATACCGGTCTTTGACCATTTCATCATCTGTAGCATTTGTGATGGCATGAAATGCTTCTAACTGTTTAGTATTTAAAGTTGCCAGTTTTTCTTAGGTTTTTTGTTTTTGTAGCTCAGTGTCATAATCATCAAAATTGATGTCATCTATAAGTCCTGGATCTGGTAAATTAAAACTTGCACTATTTAATCCATGAGCAAACAATATTTCTTGTATTTCCATCAATGTTTTTAACAGAGCTATTGGTTCTCTGTAACGTTTCAAGAAGTCTTCTGACATGTTTAATTTAAATTTTTCCCACAAAGTGAAAGCTCAGGTATATTGCAAAATATGCATATGAATGCAAATTGTTGTCTCATTTGCTTTGGCATTTGACATAGTGCTGCTTCTTCAAGACACCTCTCCCATTCTGTATCATCAGCTATGAAATTTTGATATCTTGCAGCTAATAGAAATGTATCATAAACTATGTCATTCACTGTACGTAAATGCTCAAAACTCTGTGCACCGGGAACATGTAGCAGAAGTAATCTTAAGCTGAAACGTTCAATGTCCCTTGGACTGACGGTATAAATGCGTGGTATAATTTTTTGTGCATCTCTTCTTCGTTCTTGCCATCGACCATTTACAAATACATAGTGATATGGTATCTCTCTGTATAAAAATTGTCTGGCCTGCGTATCCTGACAGTTTAATTTAAACCATGCAGTAAGTGTGGTATCTCTGTCTTCCCTTTGATATAATGCAAGTCTTTAATTTCCTGCAGTAAAGCAAACCAACTGACTTTGAGGCAAATGTACAGCTAAACGTTAGATAGCATCTGACCGATCATGCATCTCAATTTTCAAAAGGCGCCACATTGCTTCAGGAGCACTCACATAGCGAGCATCTAAATAATTTGATAGTTCATCATGTAAAATTGGATTTTCGTTTTCATTTGCAGCACCTTGTACAACAACAGTAGCTGCGTCATATCCTTATACTTAATTGATTTAATTGAAGTGCACGCTTCCACATTGATGTGTGCATTGTACTTGATGAGCAAATGTGGATTGTATGGAACGACAAATCTATTATCAACCTTTTGGCCACGGATAATAGCTATTTCTCCTTGTGTTCTTTTATACAAAGGATATCCATCACAATTTGCATAAGTTTGCATTTGAAATTGTTTTGGAAATACTTTTGTACATTTTTTATTTTCCATACATGGTGAATTAGGATTCATCTCTCCACATGGGCCATGAATCATTCTATGTGTAACAATCTCCCAAAGTTTTTGATATTTTTCTTGGTCTGGCAATTCTGCAGAAATTACTGAATTCACTCTCTCTGCAGTGTTCAACTTATCTTTTTCCTGCAGTATTAAAAGTATGTGAGCATGTGGCAGTCCTCTTTTTTGAAATTCAATGGTGTAAACAAATGCTATACATTGTCCAAATAATTTTGCTTTAGTGATATCATGTATTAATGAATTGAGTTTGATTTTGAATACTCTTGCCACTAAATCTGGTCGGTCAGAAGTAGTTTGTCCCAGATACAAATTTTCCTTGATCTCTAGCCATTGTGGATTACCTGTGAATGTAATAAATAAATCTGGTTTTCCAAATTTTGTGACAATAGCCATGGCATCATTATACCTTTCTCGCATATTGCGAGGAGATCCTTGTAAAGTGGATGGCAAAATAATTTCTCTTCCAGCTGGAATGTCTCTGTTGGAAGCTAATTCTGCCACATAATCCATTAATCCACAATACTGTTCTACTCGTAATTTATTTTGTTGAAATTTAATGAAATTTAGATTATTGGCTTTAACTTGTAGATATGAATCAATAATCCATTGTTGAGTGAGTTTGCCTCCATGTAAAATTGGATTAAAACAATCACGGATAGCAGTTTGTGCAACTTTATATTCCAGCATGGAAATATTAGATCTAATCCGAAGTTTAGTATTGGGATAACTTTCCAATTTTAATTTTGGTTCCCATCCAGGTTCCCCATTTGGAAAGAAAATGGGATATGTCATTGGATCTAAATTACAGCTTAATATATTGATGTTGATAAATGGTTGTTCTTCATTACGTGGATATATTCTAATATCCCGCTGAAAAGGTGGTTCACCATCCTCATTTTTAAACACCATGGCAACCTCATTTACTGTAGGTAAATTATATCTTCTTTGATCAGTGTTGCAATCTCTTTTTAACACCATATTTACTCTTGGTGTAGGCAATTGATATCTTTCAGCATGTTCCTGTTGTTCTTTTTCCAGCTGTGCTAATTGTTTGTATGCTTGACTATATGTTTTTTTTTGCATAATTTTATCCAGCTGTTCAAAGACTATGCGCAAACACTGTCTATTTTCTGGAAGTGACATTCTTTGTTCCACTGCTTCCATCGTATCTAAGACATATAACTGTGCAAATTTTCTTTGCTCTCCTTCTTGTGGGTGTAAATGTGAAGTTCGGTGGTATATTTGACCTTGAACTCTGAAACAGTAAGGACCATGTCCTGGTACATTTTCTGCTAATGTTGCACACATTGAAGCAAATGAAATTGCACTGTTATAAGACCTGATGTTTAGTTTGAAATTGTTATAATTTGGAAATGTTGGATCACTCATAATGCATTGTAAATAATATGGAAATGGATGTCTTAGTGGAAGTTTTACCTTTCCTTTCTGACAGCAACTAATGACATTTCCATCAGTAGGTCTTTCCTTTATGAAATGATAGGCCCCACAAAACTGACAAAGCACATTAAGTAACCCACAATAATGAGTATCTTCTTGTACTGCAGTATTAAACACATTGTCATGCATTTTTTGAACATAGATATCAGACCCACTTTCTATATTTACATTGTTGTCATGTGTGTCTACATTTAAGTCATTCTGCACAATAGAATCATTAGACAATGGTTCACATAAATGTTTTTGTTTACTTTTACGTTTTTTGCAAGCCCCAACAGACTCACTTTTGGCTTTCTTAGTCATCTTTCTTTTATTTAAAAGTCTCTGTTGATCTTCTTCTCTCAAGCGTTGTGAAGTTTCCGGTGTCTGAGCATCTCTCCACCTTTGCTTTCTTTCCCTTGCCAATCTTCTTTCATTTTGTCTTCTCCATTATCCGCCATTTTAATCTGTAATTTTAAATAGAGATTTAATTAGTGTTTGTTCTTTGTTTTGTGTACATATTGATCTTTCCTTTTTGGACTGTTACATTAAAGTTGATGAATAAACGTTGTACTTTTTTTCAATGAAATAAATGAAACAATTTTAAAAGTATTTTATTGACATATATTAAATAGGAAATAACTGCACATATATATATATATATATATATATATATATATATATATATATATATATATATATATATATATTATTAATCCTTCAATTCAATTCCTTCTTGATTGACTTCACTGCATACATTGAATGTTTTTTTTTTGGCAAGTGTTGTAAGCTTCTTCTTTTTGTTAAATATTCGTATTACTTCGTATTGTCTATTCAACTTTACATAAGTGCATGTTAAAAATTCTTAATATAGGCTTTTTTGATGCATCAGTACAAAATTAAATGTTATACCTGTGAAGATGATCTTGATGTTGTTCAAAGGCTGCAAACGTCACGTGTTGATTCACTTGCAGATTGCAATAAACTGTAAAATTAATGTGAGAATCTTTGTAATATTTGGCTTAATCCATATCATTAAATGAACATCAATCAAGAGACATATATTTGTATACATTAAAAACCTGAAAGCATATTCTTTAATATGTTGCTATAGTATTCTAATTAAAATTGTATACCTGTCCAAATTATCTTCCTGATGTTCAATGGTTCCAAGCGTCAATTTCTGTGTTCATTCAGGTCCCGCTCAACTGCAATGATAGCAAATTTGAAAATTAATGTATAATATGTTGCTTCATCCGTATCAATCAATCAGGCTGACAATAGACATTTTTGCATACATTAAAAACATAAAATAAATATATCAATCAATCAGCATGAACACAGCTATGTTAGCATAGATTAAAAACATACATTCCATATTCCTGTTAGTCTTTAAATCAAAATCAATTAATGTCTATTAATCTTAAATTAATGTCTGACTAAATATAATGTCAAGATGTAAGCATGAGTACTGTATATTCCCTTTTTGGGGGGGGGGGGTATTTTGAAATGAGTCTGTTACAACTGAATTATTAAAATAATTTACATTACTAATGAAATAAGAATCAATTAATGTTCTTTTTTTGTACATTATTAATTAATGAATCAATGTGTTTTTTTTATGCACATTCTTAAAGGTTAAGCTTTTTTGATATTACTGATTAGTAATGATTAATTAATTAATTAAATAAAGTACATTAGGAATGTTATTTACAATTCTTTGACACAGGTAAGCACAATATAAAACCAATTAATTATTAATTTAATGTACATTAATGAATCAATGTGTTTCTTTTTTTATGCACATTCTTAAAGGTTAAGCTTTTTTGATATTACTGATTAGTAATGATAAATTAATTAATTAAATAAAGTACATTAGGAATGTTATTTACAATTCTTTGACACAGGTAAGCACAATATAAAACCAATTAATTATTAATTTAATGTACATTAATGAATCAATGTGTTTCTTTTTTTATGCACATTCTTAAACATTAAGCTTTTTTGATATTACTGCTTAGTAATGATTAATTAATTAATTAAATAAAGTACATTATGAATGTTATTTACAATTCTTTGACACAGGTAAGAACATTATATAACCAATTAATTATTACTTTAATGTACATTATTAATTAATGAATCAATGTGTTTCTTTTTTATGGACATTCTTAAACGTTAAGTCACTTTGATATTAATGATTAATTAATTAATTATTTAATGTACATTATGAATATTATTGACAATTGTTTCAGACAGTTAAGCACAATATTATTTTTCTATTAATTAAATTCCGTTTACTGTTTAAATTTCTTTATTAAGTAACTAATAATATAATAATTCATTAATAATACTTAATGATATGTACCTTTTGTAATGTAATCTTGCTGAATCAGTATCCTGAAGATCTATCAATCTCTTGCGATTTTCCGGCATCAGAAAATGTCCAGTCAGACTGTCATCACCTGAGGAGAAATTGTCAGTTATGTGCCAAGTGTGGCCTATATATAGGCTTTGTGCGCGAGGCAAATGCATTGTTTTAGGCGGGAAATACGCTGTTCCGCAAGACAAATGAATTGTTTTCGGCGGGAAATACGCTGTTCCGCGAGACAAATGCATTGTTTTAGGTGGGAAATCCGAGGCGGCGCGAGACAAAGGCGGGAAATCTGTGTTAATACGGAAATGTGTGGTATGCGTGTTATCGGATTATCCGTAAGTGTTTTCCGTGGAAAGAGTGCTGTCGCCTCGTTTTCGTTTTGTTCGGCCGCCATTTTTTCTCTCGCTTAGCAAATTTTTTAGTGTCTAAACTCTTTTATTTTGAGTTAAATGACAAAACGTTCTACAATGAAATCTGGGGACAGTAATGGGGGCGCCGTGCGCCCCATCTTATGCAAATCTACCCCTTGGAATTTGATCTTATTGATGTGTGGATCCGGTTTATAGACAACATTTTCTTAATCTGGAAAGGGTCAAAAAGTCAATTCTAAAGTTGTATTGACATATTGAACATCAATGATTTTGATCTGAAGCTGACCTTAACGTTCAGTTATGAGAAACTTGAATTCCTCGATTTAGTGATTAAGAAAGCAGAAAGCAATACTTCTACTGGCATCAAGTCATCATCCGTATGGTCAATACCGTTGTGTTAGAAACTGCACAATGGATACAGATTTTGAATCCCAGGCAAAAGACCTATTTAACAGGTTTAAATAACGAGGATACTCCCACAATGTACTTCATAGAGCTTATGCGAAAGCAAAGGCAAAACAACAGGAAGAACTCTTAAACAGCATCAAGCCTGAAACTCAACTACCTGAAAATCAGATTAGACTCATTGGGACATTTAATGTGCAAAGTGTACAAATAAAACAAATCTTGCAAAAAAACTGGCACATATTGTTGTCTTACACAGACCTTAAACAGGTACTTAGTGAACATGCCGCCATTACTTTTAGACATGCCCCAAGCATACGGCATAAACTTGTGCATGGTCACTACATTGGATCCAAAAAAGAAGGATGTAGTTGGCTACTACAGGGCCCATCTGGATCTAAAACATGTGGGGTCTGTAAGGCTTGTCCACATATGAAAACCACAACTAATGTAGTGAGCACAGTGGATCATAAACAATATCAAATCCGGGCACCCATCAACTGTCGAACAGCAACAGTTGTGCATCTAATAACATGCCGGTGTGGCCTACAATACATAGGAAAGACGACAAGACAACTATGCTGCAGGATTCTTGAACACATCAATTCTGTAAATAACCAACTTGATGTAGTAATAGCAAGACATGTGAACTATCAACACGATGAGGATCCAAGGGCCGTGCAATTCAATGGCATTGAAAAAGTCAATACATCTGACATGGCCTAAATTAAGGTTTTACCTTTATGCCATTTATTTAAAACCATTGGATAGGTTAGCAATGGCGATCTTAGTTATTTGAGCACTTTCCCTATCATAATTTAAAAATTGCAGTAAAGCAGCTCGTAGATCCCTCCCCCTCATTAGTTTTATAGTACCAACAGACATTATAATCGAGTTTACTCTTGTCTAAACTATGTATCCAATTTACACTAGGTTATAGAGTTTGGCACTGAAAAAGACAAAGGCCACTCTCTATATATCATCACCTAGGCAGTCTCTTAAAACCTTCCATCAAGGTATTAAGTAAAAGACCAGTAGTACTATAGTATATAGCGGCAGTCCAATAAGTAAATTTCTCATTCTAACAACTTTCTCTTCCTCTCTTCCCCTATCAAAAGTGTTATTACCCAATATATACAAATTTTCTTATTTTTTATTTTATTTTATTCATAGTAAAGCAGTTGGTAGGTGTGCACTATTTGACTGTAACAAATCTCCAATTCAAACTAGGCAACACATAACATTTATAAAGTTTGTTATAGTGTTTAACAAAGAGTACAAATCCAATTAACATATAGTTTTTTGAGACAAGTGCCATCCCATAGGACCAGCAAATCATCAATGTATCTCATGGCTACTGAATCATCAAACACAATTGTGATTTTCCACCAGCCCAGGTATAGAATAGCATAGCTTGGGGCACATGTTGTGCCCATTGCCATTTCCCTGGAATTGTGGAACCATTGACCATTGAATACAAAGTAATTCATAGTTAGCATGCATTTCAGTAACTTTAGTAACAATAGATGTAGCTCCTTATTTTCTGTTACTTGAAGTTGATAGAAAATAAGCGACAGCTTGTAAACCTAAATCATGAGAAATACAACTATATAGGCTCTCAATGTCTTTGGTTGTAATTCTAACAGATGATGTACTGACAGTCCATCCAGATGTCTGAGTGTGCCCAGGGTGTCCTTTATGTATGATGGTAGGGAGTAACATATTCCCGGAGACATCTATCAACAAATATGCTGACATTCTGTGTGAGGTTATCAGTCCCTGATACGATCGTTCTTCCTGGGACTGTTATTTTACCCTTGTGAATTTTCGTAATGTGTAGAAGGTTGATATTGTTGGATTCTTCAGCAACATAAATTCGTACTCAGTCTGGGTTATGATATTATCCTGTATAGCTGAATCAAAAACATTTTTTAATTCAGCTGTGAAAATTGGGGTCGGATCCGAAGGTAATTTGTGATAGCTGTTCCTGTCCATTATCATTTGTTAACACATCCTGAAATAGCAATCACAATTCATGAGGACCATATTTCCTCCTTTATCCGCTGGTTTGAAGACTATCGATGAATTTGATCACAGATCTTGTAATGCTTTTCTCTCAGCAGTACTCATATAGTTTTTCTCATTCTTATTTTTCAATTCATGCGATCTTTGCATTTGGGGACAACATCAATCTAATTAAGGAATCCTTGACCAAATATTGGCATATACTTGTGATGGATAAAGATCTAACACCTTATATTACAGAGAAACCATCTATAACCTATAGAAAACAGCCCTGCCTAAAATACCATTCGGTACATAGTCACTTCCAAAGAAAGCAAAATGAACCAACTTGGTTAAGTCCTCCCAACAGCTGTTATAGATGTGGATGCTATTCAGAGTGTGAATGTATGTTCAACAGCAAGATATCTTTATCCATCCAAACAATGGCCAAGAGTTAAAAAAAAACAAAGGCTTTTTTAATTGCTCCTCTATTGGTGTGATCTATGTAGCACGTTGCTTGTGAAACAAAATATATGTGGGCAAGACCCTAAGATAATTCAGAAGGCTTGTGTGGGAACATCTCTTTAGTGTGGAAAATCATTAAGACACGCCAATAGCAAGACATATGCTACGTAAACATCCAACAGAAAGTTTACAACTGAAGTTTGTTGCTATTGACAGAACCCTAGTAGGTCAAAGTAAAGGTGATATTGATAGATCACGCCTAAGGTTAGAGAGTAAATGGATATAGCATTTGAATGCCCACTCTCCAAATGGATTGACTATAATATGACTGATCACACCTCTTAAGATCTCATACACTGATCTATTTAACTTGATTATACTCCATTGTCCATTATAAAGAATATCTAATTAACAATTATAAATGTATCTATTACTATATCAAAAGTAAGATCAATTTATAATTAGTGAAAGGTATACAGCATGGGACCCACACCTCTTGTGGCACATGCGAAAAAAGAGAGGATTCAGTAACATCCATGAGCATAACCAATTCCTCTGGGTATTCCCTATAGGTATTCCTTATAGTTGTGACAATCTTTAATTAAAGAAGAGAATACTTTAATAATAGGGAGTAGTTAGTCTATATATTAGCATATATACTGTATTTATCCTAGTGTTATAAGTCATAAGTATAATGACCACAAGCTTTTTGTTTTATTAATTAATATATTATAATTACATTTGTATTATTAATTAATACAATATAATTAAATTTAAATATGATAAAGGCCAGTTAAGTGATATTTAGAGGTGCTGTATAAGTCACCTCATTTGATATATACCACACTATATTCTTTAGAACTGTAAATGACAGACTTATATTTCCCCAGTGGGGTCTACTCAGGCCCCCAATCCTATTGTAGTCAGATGAGTAGATTAGGTACTTATTACAAATTGACATTACTGTAAGTCACACAGTACTTCAAGAGGCGTGGACTGTGTATCACATTCTCAGTATCAGATAGAACCACTGTGGTTGTTTTTAAATTTGTCATGAACCGAGCACCTTAAATAGAAGGGAGCACTAGTGTGTATCATGTGCCCCCTGATGACATCAGACTTGCACTGATGAAACGCGTGTCTTTCTAAGTTCTGAGGTACTGCAGAGGATAGATAGTGTCAAGTTTACTTGTGGGTACATTTACCAAGGTTAGTAATTGCTTTATAGGTATCATTTAGCAATCTGTTGTGGTTAAAGAGGCAAAGATAAAGCTTATATGGGGTAAGTCTCCACTATATTAGAATGCACCGCTAATGAGGTGGCACTGTCATAAAAAATACTGTCAATATGCAGAGGCTTCCCTCTTTATGACCTGACTGACATTACTGCTTATTGGCACAATTTCAAGAAACAGCATACTGATCTGTATAAGGGTACAATCAGGCTTCCCTACTTAGTGGTTAAGCTGGCCACATTATTGTTATCCTATTCTGATGATATATATTATATTAATCTCTGACCTGATACTGGTGTCTTGCATATCATTTTAGGAAGTACTTTAATAAAAGTTATGTTTTAATTCCAATAAATTTGTCTACAGAGTAAAAATAGTGTCAAGCACCAGGAATTCATTTTTTATGTATCTAATAGTAATTTTGATTAGCATTCTGTATTAGCTGTAAGATAGTAGTCAAACATGATCATAGAAAGACATGAGCTAAATAATGATTTATTCTGGGATATCTGTGGATTTAATCATGGTTGCTCTTGATGTTGTAGTATAAGACCACAAACTATACCAGTGGACCAGCTCCCACGTCTTGCAAATCTTAGAATTGGTATTCACACACTTTGCAATAAAAAAAAATACAATTAAAAGCTTATTGTTACAGAATTTAAAAGTTAAGATAAAGAATTCAACATTCCACAAGAATGGTCTGTTCTGCAAAAAGTAAAAAAAAAATGCAACATAGGGAAATGTATATATTACACATATCTATAAATTAGTCTGTGAAAGCTTTTTTGAATATTATACTGGAAAAAAATGCCAGTCTGCATATTTGTCTATCATGTTACATAAGGTAGCAATTATGTTTCTTAGATTGGATCCAATCCTAGAAATATCCATGGGGATATGTGGATATATTTTACTGATTTTTATTTGTTTCCATATCATTTATTTTTCTCCCAACTCAACAGTGCAATTTTTCCACAAAGCATAAATGACTACCTTGGGTTTATAATGAAATAATCATAATCATGCTAAATGCTCACATTTTATAACATTATAAAATGATTCTGCTAGAACTAGCCTAAAAGTTTTAATGAAATTAAGCAGCACGAGTTACAATTAAGATTTGCTGGTACAGATGTGGAATACATTAGATGCTATAAACATTCATTAGTCACTAGTGAGTAAAGTCTATGAAAAAAAAAGTGTCTGACAGTATTTCTGCTTCCAGAAGTAGTCAATTGATTTCTTTGCCACTGAACTAATTCTGAAGTAAAATACTTCCTAAGGGCCATATCCACATCATTGTGAATGTAATT
Source organism: Discoglossus pictus (assembly GCA_027410445.1). Classification (NCBI taxonomy): domain Eukaryota; kingdom Metazoa; phylum Chordata; class Amphibia; order Anura; family Alytidae; genus Discoglossus; species Discoglossus pictus. The sequence goes on from CM050164.1 coordinate 268,178,492, forward strand.
AAAGCTGACATGCAATTTGTTACATAGTCAGGCAACCCAAATTAAGGATTTTGTCTGTATGTGAACTGGGAGATTTTTTTACTTTTCATATTTTGGGTGAAAGACACTGTGCTTTGCTAGCCATTAAGGACTATTCTTTTGAACACATTGTGCATAGGATACAAACATAATGAATAGATTAATATATATATGTAATATTCCGGATAGATAGATAGATAGACTTAAAGCAAAACTCACAAGTAGGTGTAAGTGCTCACAAATGTATTTAGTAAATAGTATCACATATATAGTTGTGAGCTAACACTGCAGGCTCGCGACGAAGCGAGGGCCGCAGTTGCTGGCATGGAGCGCCGAAAGCGCTCCTTGCCAGCTACTGCGGACCTCTAAAAATTTACGGACTTGCGACAAATACGACCTTACCGCCCCAAACCTGTGCACATGAAAACATGAAAAACACAATAAATACACACAACAAATACATAAAAAGCTTACCTACAGCAAGGAGAGGCAGCCAGGACCTCAAACTGAAGTTACACCTCAATTTCACTTGAAATAAAAGAGATTAGACACCCGAAAATCGCCTAAGCGAGAGAAAAATGGCCGCCGAAAAAAACGAAAATGAGGCTACAGGACTGTAAAGGCGCAAAACACCACCAAACACCAACGGATTTACCAAAAAAGTCATACGAGATCCAAAAACAAGGACTCAACACTCGGCACCCGAAAAACATTAGAAACACAAGAAATACACACAACAAACACATAAAAAGCTTACCCACAGAAAGGGGGGCACCCTCTGCAAGTGAAGTTACACCTCGATTTAAGTCTAAATTACAGAGTTTAGACACCCGAAAATCACCTAAGCGAGAGAAAAAATGGCCTCCGAACAAAACGAAAATGAGGCTAAACAACCCTAAACACGCAAAACACCATCAAACCCCTACAGATTTTTTGAAAAAGTCAGACGACTTCCGAAAACAAGGACGCAGAATCAGCCACAACCGCATACCACACATTAGGCTCCATTTTACAACACTAACTTACACAATCCGGAAGTACACAGCTACCCTAACGGATTTGCCTCGCGCACGCACACTATTTAGACTACACACTGCACACATTCATGACATTTACACAGCAGCTCCACAGCACTGATGCTGCAGCAACATGAAAACAGATTGCCAGCTCTTCAACACAATGCTGCATATATTACTTCACAATAGGTAAATTATATAAATTTCTTATTTTATTAATTATTCATTTCCATACCAAAAAAAACAACGCACACAAACAACCAAGAGCCTTGCAATGAGCACCGAAGGCGCTCAGCGCGAGACTCACAATGAGCGCCAAAGGATCTTGAAACACCAACAAAACTAATTTTGCACACAAACAACATTACCTGCCTTACAATCTTATTGCCGTCATCGCTAGTTGGTGATAAAAAAGAAACTTGAGGAACTCCACAAGACAGCAGCATGGGCTTAGAGAAGAATCTGGTGGACAAATGCACAAGGGCACTAGACCAAAAAAGTTCTGAAAGTTGTTATTCACATTAGAAAAGTAATGTTATTTTATTAAAGTCTTATAAAACCGGATGTGTAAAGTGCATTCATTTATACCATTGTATATTACGTTATTGTACCACTCAACATTTCAAGTGACCAAACAGTAGAAACATACTATTTACTAGAGGGGAATAAGTTAACTAACAGTGACATCAGGTAAACCAAAGAGTCTCAATTATAATATGTACACACTGCCTGATATACAGACATAAAAGATAACAGAAAAAGACCCAAGCAATATTTGAAGATTGATTTATAATGAAAGTGATATCTCTAAGTATATTGTATGATCAAGAATAAAAAGCAATTATGCCATATCTATGAAATATTCCTATTTTGTAAACACTTTGTATTTCTATTTTATTTATTTTTTTAATATTTTTTTTATAAATGTTTAGATGTATTCTATTGTCTCCAGCTCACAAAATCCAATTGCAAGGCTGAACTCATAAACCCTGCCTTTTTTAAGTCTGATTTCAAATGATCTGACAATATTTCACTTTGCTTAAATTATAGTAGGAGTCATCAAGGATCTTTGAGTGATAGGTCATGTCAAACAAATCTGATTGGTTTCTATGAGGAGGTTAGTAGGAACTTGGATCAAGGCAACTCAGTGGATGTAGTCTTTTTGGATTTTGCAAAGGCTTTTGATACAGTGTCACATGGGAGACTATTGTGCAAACTAAGGGATACAGGAATTGCAGTAAATATCTGCTCATGGATTGAGAGCTGGCTAAAAGACAGGACATGTGGTAAGTGGAGTTCCTCTGAGTTCAGTATTAGGTCCTTTCCTTTTTAACATATTTATTAATGACTTAGAAGTAGAACTGGAAAGTATTGTCTCCATTTTTGCTGATGACACTAAGTGGTGCAAGGTAATTAAATCAGAAATGTATATACTTTCCCTCCAAATGGATTTGAATAAATTAGAGAAATTGGCAATTAAATGGCAGATTCGATTTAATAAGAATAAATGTAAAGTTATGCATCTGGGAAGGAAAAATCACCATTCAATTTACAATCTTAATGGAGCAAATCTAGGGGTATCAGATATTGAGAGGGATTTGGGAGTGTTTGTGGACAACCACCTAGGTAACAGCGCTCAAAGCCAAGCAGCAGCGGAAAAAGCAAGTAAAATATTAGCATGTATTAAGAAGGGTATAGAAGCAAGGGAAGCAAATATAATTCTGCCACTGTACAAATCTCTAGTACGCCCTCCATTTGGAATATGGAGTACAATTTTGGGCACCACTTCATAAAAAGGACATTTTTGAGCTGGAAAAAGTATACAAAAGGGCAACAAAACTAATAAGGGAATGAGAGGCTAAGTTATGAAGAAAGACTAACCAAACTAAACTTATTTTCTCTATAAAAAAAGGTGTCTAAGAGGGGATATGATTACCTTATATAAATATATCCATGGTCAGTATAAAGATTTGTCAAGTGAACTTTTTGTTCCACGAGGTTTTCAACTGTCAAGAGGACTTGCCTTGAGGTAAGAAGTAAAAATATTCTACCTTAAAGAAAGTAAAGGGTTATTCACAGTAAGAGTGGTTATACTGTGGAATTCTCTACCAAATGAGGTGGTGACAGCAGAAGAAGAGACACGTAAGAGACACAGGGAAGGGAGAGGGGGGAGGAGACACGAGAGAGAGAGGGGGACACAGAATGCCCAAAGGGACACAGGGGGCAGCACATTTCCCACCCACGGCTTATACTCGAGTCTTTTTGTGGTATTTTGTGGCAAAATAGGTGCCTTGGCTTATACTCGGGTCAGCTTATACTCGAGTATATACGGTATATAACTAAGTAATATTTGCCGATCGGTCTTGCAATCAAGCAATCTAGCAATCTATAAGATGCCTTAGATCATCCATCTTAGTTCATGTGGGTTTCATTATATGGATCAATATTACTCAGAAATTACATTCAAAAATAATATTTTTTAATTGCATACTTGTGTGTTTTAGACTGTTATGCAATTAATTATAATGTCTTTCCATGCCTTCCTGTGCTTTTAAAGTACACTCTAATAAGTGTTTGAAAAAGCCCTGTGAGTCCTATTTAGGACTCGCAATATTTTTGACAGAAACTTGATATTTTTTTAACTTTAATTATTTAGAGTTCTAAGGCCGGTTTGGCATCTTTTGCTGTCCAGTAGTGATTGCAGGTGGGGAACTCATAATCAGATTGTGAATAGCTAATAGATTGTAGCAATATAAAGAGCAGTTTTAAGTGTGTATGAATTTACGAATTGGGCAATAGAATAGGTCCCCATGTTGATACCGTATCTCATCCTTTGGATACCTTGGTCTCAATATTACATATACAAGTCAAACTTTTACTATTGAAATCTAGTAAAAATAAAATATTACAATTTCTTTGCTTCAAACATATTTGTTTCTTTTTTTTTAAATGAGTTACAATTTATGCAGGCGAATCATGTGAGCAATTCCAGCAAGTATTTCATTTTGATACTATGGATATTCTGTAGTAACTGGGTCATGGTGTAATGTTTCCTATTGTTGATGCTGTACAATCTCTGCATAAGCATCTTGTTCAGTGTTGTTGAGCTCAGGCTGAGGAGCTAGAATAGTGATAGCCAACCTATTTTACTTGAAGGGCATAACATGAAATGACATTGTTAATAGACATATAGATAATTATGAGATTTATATAGAACTAGCAAATTGCCCGTCAAAAAATGACGGCAATGAAATTCTAAGGTAGCTAATGCTGTTTGGTGTATAATAATGAAATATGTAATACATTACTAAATGAATATACTGTACCTATTTTGAAGCATTGTGCTGAAGAGCTGGCAATCTGTGTTGATGTTGCTGCAGCATTAGTGGTGTGGAGCTGCTGTGTAAGCATGCTGAATGTGTGCACTGTGTGGTATGAATATCCGTAGGTCGTTTGTTGCGTTTTGCAAGTTTGTTGTGGTGTTTTGCGAGTTTCTTGTGGTGTTTTGCGAGTTTAGAGTGCTGTAGCCTCGTTTTCGTTTTGTTCGGCGGCCATTTTTTCTCTCGCTTAGATTTTTTTTTAGTCTCTAAACTGTTTTATTTCGAGTAAAATCGAGGTGTAAGTTGTATTTTTGAGGTCCTGGGTGCTCCCTCTTGGTGTAGGTAAGGTTTTTATGTATGTGCTGTGTGTATGTATTGTGTTTTACATTTTGTAATGTTCGCGAGTTGCGTCCGAGTGTTGCGAGACCCTCGGCCACTGCCCTCGCTTCGCGAGGGCCGCGACTCGCGTAGCGAGCCCGCAGCGTTAGCAACAACTCGTACGCTCACAACTATATATGTGATCCAATTTGTCATTCGTTGCTAGTTTTAGAAAGATATAATGGACTGCCTATTTTTAAAGAAGGGCATGTTCTCCTACGACAGAGAACAAACTATTGGCCGCATAGGAAGTGCCTGAGGGCCCCATTCAGGCCAGGGCCAGCTGTTGTCCAACACTGAATGAGAGCCATTTCCCCAGGCCATTTCCTTCACATTGGCAGCAGCAGGCTGGTATTTTATAGTGATTTCATGTACACACATTAAACCTTTGTGTATATAATACCAAGTTATACCTCTTTTTAGTATTAAAATGGCTGCCTCCTGCCAAATATGGATTTGGAAAATGGGTGCTGCCTTACATAATGACACTGACAAGCTTTATAACTGAAGTCCTGGAGTGAAGTTGTTAATAGATATGACAATGTGAATCTTGCACAGTTCTCACACCACCCATTTTAAAAAGATCTATAATTTTTAGCATATTTAATTTTTTTACATATTGAGCAAAGACAAAATAGCAACATTGCATTATTTAACTGCAAAATAAAATAGTATTCTCTTTTTTAAGCATTTGCACATTCCTCTACAACACCTAACAACGAATGTTATCTAATTAAGTCTTAATTATATTACATATTAGAAGTACTGAAACCTCTTCTACTTTTTCAAGTTATATAGAGAATGATTGCTTAATCGCTTGTTTTCCCAGGAGCTCAGTATTGCGTCAGACATTATGGATAAGTACTATAGAAAAAAACAGAAGGATTCAAAGCATTATCATTCTTTTCTATTTTCAGGTGTCCCTTATTACCATAAATTGCTTTGAGATGCCATCTTTTGTAGGAGTTGAAAGCATTTGACACTTCATTATTTTCATGCTGATCACAGAAAGATCGTAGAACAGTAATACAATTGAAAAATATGTAGCAAATTTATCAGACAGAATTATAATTTATTTTTGCAGTCAAGCTAAATATATTGGAGCATTTTCATTAATTTGGAAGAGCATGAAAATAAATGTTGCACACATTTTTTTTTAATAAAATTAAATGGTTGCATTTTATATTGTGGGTTCAAGATTTTATACATTATTTGTTATTATGATTAATCTTTAATGAACAATGCAAAAAGGTTTCTATGAAATAAAAAGAAAATAGCATCACCACAAGAGTCAACTAACTAAATTGGATCGGAAGCTATACAACGCAGCATATCATACAAGTGCATGATGTGTTGAGAAATATATAGCAGCAGCTCTTAATTTTTATCTCTGTAGGTATGTTTGATGCCAAGAAACATGGTAAAATAAATATTGATAATCTGTTTCACATTATACACAAGCATTTTAGATTTTTCAGAAGCAACAGTAATATTCCATTTTTTATACTGTTTCTTATATCTTGGCCGAAATCAAATGCTAATCTTTGTGTAAATATTATTTTTCTTGCTTCTTTTAGTGGGAGGAGTTAAGCGATATATAAGTGATGTTTAAAATGCATTTTTTATAAATCTTTTTTTTTGTTCAAATAGTTATGCCAATTATCAGCTGCATATTAGCATTTATTGTGAAAACGAATAGATATTTACAACAGTCTTTCAAGCAATTAAGTAAAATTGTTTGCAGTACTTATGGATGTTTTATAGGTTTGCTAAGCCAATGAGTAAGGGGATATTGTTAGCAATAGTACTAGGTCTAATCATCACAATAGTATGAAGAAAAAGTGGTCTTGCGGTTATAACAGTAACACAATATATTTGTGCTGGAAGCAGTGATGAAAAAAGGGCCTGATAATCAAATAGTAAAATAGTTGGTGTAATATAAATTTTAATTAAGCTTGTAGACTAACTATGAAAATGATTGTGTGCATCCTTTCAATTTTAAACTTACCTAATCCATGAACCCTACCTTACCCATTCTCTTTCTTTTGCCCGACTATTAACCTCTCCTACCTTGTATTTGATTTTTATCATGTCACCTATATTTTAAGATAGTTACTCTAATAGGTTGCAAATATTTTTATTGTGTTTTACTTATTCCAAGTCATCAAAACTACCAAAATATGACACACTGAACATGGGCTCCTCAGTAAAAATACCCTAAATTGACCCCAGGCTCAGCCAATTTTGCTCCACACCGGATGCAATACACCTCCAGGACCCTAGCACCGAATACAAGGGGGACAAAAAAGAAAGAAAACCTGCGCACAATAAGAGCAGCAAACTCATTGAATCGGACCTGGTAGGGAGAACTGGAGGACCCAGTCCCACGTAGCCTGCATCTAAGGCAAAGCAGGCATAAGAGAGAAACAAAAAAAAAGGTCATTGGTGGCTATTAAGCTGATCCCTCAATCCAGCAAGGGGCTTTAAATAAATGCCCAACTTTACAGCCACTGCCCATGCAACTGAGTTTACTAAGAGGAAGTAAACCAAACATGCTTGGGGCAAAAGCTTTACTACCTCCCCCCACAGCTACTACAGAACAGTCAAAAGCTACATATACACATCAAAATATTCACAAAGAAGACTTCATATACAATGCTGGCATAGAGGGTCTAACATTCAAATACCCTCACAATGTAAAAAATGAAAAACAACTCACCAACCATTTCCAAGCTGTCTGCAAACAGCCAACGCCCTTGATGAACAAACCCACTAGGATACTATTAGCAAGGAATGAGAAGAGAAAGGTAAAGGAAATAAAATAAAAATCCCATTTTGACTCTCCTCAGGGATTCTGCACCTTTAACTTTGCCTTAATACTATGCAAAATCCTAGCAACTGTATATAAAGATCTTTATATATTTCAGAATATCAACAGGATTCATTTATTGCAGAAACAGAGTGTTAAAGCTGCTGGATAAGCAAACCTATATTATTACAGAACTTTCATTTCTCCCCCTCTAAAAAGAGTGTATACAAAAGAAGGGTTCTAGTCTATTTCGGGGCCTCATCCCGTCAGAACAGTGGGGTTGAGCACTGCACCACAACACCACCTGGTGGTGCAAAAGCTGTACTGCAGTCAAAGAACTATTTCCACCTCCGACGTGGCGCAATGAGAAAGGCGCTGAGTTGACAGTGAGGCCAATGCAATGTTCAGCGCGGGCACTCAGCCCCCCAGTTCCTCGGACGCGCCTCTCATAGCTCAAGGCCTCTTCTGTCGGGACACCTTATGAGCCAGGTCAGAGGTGGAGATAGTTCTCTGCCTGGAGTACATTTTTTGCAACACCAGGTGGAGCTGTGACGGAGCACTCAACACCACTGTTATGACGGGATGCGGCCCCGAAATAGAAAAGCACCAAAAGAAGTAGGTGACAACTTCAACTTTGCACAAAACTTGTGGAGTTTACTGAAGAAAATCTGGAGTAACTAAAACATTCTGCACTGCCTTGAATTAACAGTGTTACATGGTCCTCTGGTCCACCTGCTGGCTATATCCAGTACAATAGGAAATTAAACCTTGAACACTATTTTCTCCTTGGCCTTATAATTAAGCAGAATTTCTTGGCACCATATGGACATTTAAACAAGCAAATGTATACTTGCTCACTGAAAGAGATAGCTTTCTCTTACACCAGCTGACAGTAACCAAGACCTTTCTGCTACTAGCTACAATGGTGAAGAATAAAAAGAACTCTCAACCCAAAGGGCATCTATGACCTTTTCAAATACCAAATACAAGGCCAGATCCCCACGCCTGTACATGCAACAGCCTCACCGGATGGATTGGACCCAGAAGGGCAGCAAAGCCACCATAAATAGTCCTCAAAGTTAACATATCTTACTATAGCCCAATTTGAGAACCTTTTACAAATGCATCTCTCTAATACAGTTAAAGAGATCAGACAAGACTAACGGATTTGGGCCAACAGACACATGCACTGGAATCCTTAACAGATCATATAATAGACACCCAAACCAAAGACGGGGCTGACATAACGCACAATACTTCTCAGATCATGCTCTTAGAAAACAAATTGGAATATCTGGAAAGCAGAACCAGACGCCACAATATCCGCCTTAGAGTCATTCCAAGATCCATCACAGAACTGCTACCATACCTATGTACCACCTTGTCCACTATTCTTATCCAACAAGAAAACTCTTGGGAGATTGAAAGGGCTCATAGAGCTCTGGGCGGTCTGACCACCTCAGACCACCTAAAAGATGTTATCATCAGGTTCTTGCGCCAAAAGACCAGGGATAATATTCTTGCAGCTGCCAGGAAAACAAATTCCATCACTGGACCAGATGGCTCCATACTACAGATTGTTTTCTGACCTGACTCCCTCAACTCTACAAAAATGCAAACAACTTAAACCAGCCCTTCTTATTCTTTTTAAAAGCAACATCAAGTACAAATGGAAATTTCCCTTCAGCCTAATTTTTAAAGCAAACTCTACCACATACATAGCCCACAACTTGGAAGACTGCTGCAAACACCTGCTTCATCTCAATTTCATCACAGACTCAGACCTACAAGAGACCAATAATACCAGTGAAATTACAAGACCTACCAGACAATGGTCTGAAATACAACCGGCCAAACACTCAGACAACCCCTTCTACTACCAATATATCCTTCTTGGCTACTTCCTCCAAAGTGACCTAACCACTCTTCTGGAACCGCCTAAACAATTGGATGGACCTATTCTATAATCCTAGAAGATACTTTGCCAAACAGCAAATTAGTCAAATCTGATTCTGACTGAAGTCCTCCCTAAACATGACACAATCGCCTCTTAATATGATAAAGATTTGCGCCCAACTAGGTTATCTAATTGTTTTTATCTATATCTTATTGGCCAATTCTAGTTTGACCAAATCTATTCAATGGCTTATTGGGCATGCTTGGGGTTTAATTGGGGACACTATATTTTGATATATTTTATTTAAAATAGTCCCCTTTTTGGAGGATTTTTAGGGAATAAATGTTTCTCTCCCTTCCCTCCGGCACACCTGTGCCTTTAGTAGTAATTTGGGGATAATTATGTACCTCACTGTTTACAATGTTAACAGTTTTTTTCACTAAAATGTTATTATATGTATCTTTCAACAGAATGTCTCTTTCATTGATGTCTCATCTTAGACTTTTTTAGGAACACAAATTACTTACCCGCCTCCTGGAGACACTACCGGCTGACATCAATGATGCCTGGATATCCAAACTGTTCTATATCATTCTCCTGCATACACTAACAAATATCTTCCAGAAGGTAGGATGACGTCTGCACCTCTTACAATTATATCCCACAATGTTAAGGGTTTTAATTCACCTTCTAAATGGCGTAAAGCCTTCCTAACATATAAACACTTGAAATCATCTATCCTACTGCTTCAAGAACCTCATATTGCCCATCATAAAATTCCTAAATATTTTCATAAACAATACCCAGCTTATTTTGCAACTAGCCAACCCTCCAAGAAGGCAAGGGTGGCCATTCTGTTACATAAAATGCTTGTTTCATGGTAGAAAGTAAACTGATTGATAAAGAGGGTAACTATATTATCTTAACGGGTTCCCTCTATGGCACTAAACTCTTGTTGATAGCCCTATACCTACCATCACTCTCCACTATAGAACTAGAATCACTAAATGCTGAGGTCTAGAAGTTCTAGTTCTAGAAGTTAAAAAAAACTATTCAGAATCCAAAATTAGGAAAAGCCCTGGGCCCAGATGGTTTTCCCAATATATACTATAAAAAATGTATAGAACAGTTGACTCCCCATCTGACTAATCTTTACAACAGAATTCTCGAAGGACACCCAATCCCTCCTGAACTAAATCCGGCTCCCTTTGTTTTTTCGCAAAAGACTTTAGGGACCCAACAGAAGATAAAAACTGGAGATATCAAAATCCTTGGCAAATTAATGGCTGACAGAATTTCTAAACTTCTCCCTAGACTTATCCATAGGATTTATACCCCACAGACAAACAGGAGACAACATAAGATGAGTCCTAAATACAATTAACTGCGCTAAACAAACTCAAACCCCGGCATGCCTATTAGCCTTAGATAGAGAAAAGGCATTTGACTTGTTGGAATGGCAATACCTTAAGAAAACCCTCAATACATTTTGGCTTCTACGGTTCATTCATGAATCTAATTCAAGATACTACCATAACCCTAAAGCCTCACTTAAAATGCCCGGAGACTCCAGTGCACACATTGATATCCAACAGTCATGAGGCAAGGCTGCCCTCTCTCTCCCTTATTGTTTGCATTAGCAATTAAACCTCTGGCCCTATCAGTTCGTACCCAGCCTTACTACACACATTTGAAAGGTTTGGCCAATTTTCGGGATTACATAATAATGTTGACAAAACAGAAGCCCTAAATATATCCCTCCCTCCAAATTACAATTTCTGCATCAAAATTTCCAGTTCACCTGACCACCCTCCCATATTAAATACTTTGGTGTTAATATCACCAGCTGATTAACTGACCTCCACAAAGCTAATTACACCCCACTATACACAATGCAACAAAATTACTTAAATTGGTCTAAATGGAGTTAGGCCGCATAAATTCAGTGAAAATTAATATTTTACCAAGACTCTTATACTTATTCTGGTCCCTCCCCATAGCCATTAATCTTACAGAATTAGAAAAATGTCAGTGCCAAACATTTAGATTTATATGGAGAATTAAATCTCATAGGATTTTTTAAAAAAATCATGTTTAGACACAATTCAAAATGAGGCTTATCTTGTCCTTGTTTCAAACTTTATTATAAAGCAGCACAAATCTAATTTATTCCCTTAGCACACTCCTCCTTGCATCAACTACTTGAAAAATTTCCTGATGTCCCCCTACGCTTGGGACTATATTTCCTGGTTACCAAAACCCTTGATGGAAATGAGAATCAACCCTTTTATTAAACTTTCACTCACACACTGGAACTGGGTGAAAGAGAAATGTAACCTAACACCCACTTTCTCTACGCTTACCCCAATAATTACCCACCCACAATTCATACCCAACCTCTTTCAAAATTCACGGACCTGGTGGAAATCTACTGGACTACTGAGAGTTGGGTCATGGTACAGGGAGAAGCAAACCCTCTCATTTGAACAGCTAGATGACATACATAATTTTCCTCTACATGAACCCTTTACATACCAAAGATTTAAACAGTTCATCCAAAAACAAGAAATAAACTTTAGTCAACCTTGGGCATCTTATATATGACGCACTTAACACAGATTTGAAGGTCATAAAACCAAACTATATACATAAATGGGAGAACGATCTAAATTGCTTATGGAATTTAGATGTGTGGGAAAACTCATGGGTAAACCTATCAAAGGCATCCCTTAAAAGCAGCATACTAGAAACATCAATCAAAGTCTTCGACTCAATCTATATAACCCCAGAATTAGAATTCCCCCAACCAGAATTGGGGAAGTGGGCTATTTTTTACATATATGGTTGACGTGTCCTAGAGTTGTCTCCCTATAGCAAGAAATGTTTGTAATTATCTCAGACATCTTTGAACAACAAATTACCCCTAAAGCTGAAATAAGCCTTTTAGGACATTTAATCCCCACCCTTTCCACTTCTCAGAACAGAATAATGCAATTCATAATGCTGGCTACTAAAAGCCATATAGCAAGTCAATGTTAAACACCCTCTTTGCATCTCTACATTGTTATCACTAAAATAAACTATCTCCTTAGTAATGAAAAACTTTTTAACACACTCTCGAGGACTGTCTATCTACCTTTTTTAATATATGGAATCCCTGGATAGAATCTCCACATGGTATTGCAATAGTTTAATCGGACTTGATATTGACTTATATTTATTTGCGCATTCTCTGAGCACGTCAGCTGGTGGGGCCTCTACTCCGGAATTGGCGATTAGACTTAAGTATGAGACATTTCTTTGTAACATATGCATTTGAAATGATTGTGACACTGTATTTAGTTAACATTTGTTTGATTTTTTGTTAATGTTATTATCTGATTAAAAATTGGATTTATATAAGAGACACTTTTAAATGAAGACAAAGTTGTAATGAAAGGTAAATTACTCTTTGATACTATATTTGACAACCATGTTTTGTTTATCATACCAACCTGCTATTTTGTCTCTTGGTTAATTTCTCATAATCAAGAGTTATTGTAATCTTGGATGCTTTATCTACTAATAAAACTGATTACATTTGGTGGTGGGAGTGTCATGGTCTGGGCCTGCATGAGTGTTGCCGGCACTGGGGAGCTACAGTCCATTGAGGGAACCATGAATGCCAACATGTACTGTGACATACTGACTAAAGGTGATGGACTGGCCAAGCATGTCTCCAGACCTAAACCCTATTGAGCATCTGTGGGGCATCCTCAAATTGAAGCTGGGGGAGTGCAAGGTCTCTAACATCCACCAGCTCCGATGTAATCATGGAGTAGTGGATGAAGTCTCCAGTAGCAACCTGTGAAGCTCTGGTGAACTCCATGCCCATGAGGGTTAAGGCAGTGCTGGAAAATAATGGTGGCCACACAAAATATTGACACTTTGGGCCCAATCTGGACATTTCCACTTAGGGGTGTACCCACTTTTGTTGCCAACGGTTTAGACATTAATGTTGAGTTATTTTGAGGGGATAGCAAATTTACACTGTTATACAGGATGTACAATTACTACTTTACATTGTAGCAGAGTGTCATTTCTTTAGTGTTGTCACATGAAAAGATATAATAAAATATTTACAAAAATGTGAGGGGTGTACTCACTTTTGTGAGATACTGTGTATGTGTATGTATATATATATATATATATATATATATATATAATATATATATATATATATATATATATATATATATATATAATATATATATATATATATATATAATATATATATATATATATATATATATATATATATATATTATATATACACCAGTGAACATTTATTTTGTCTATGCTCATTTCTGCAACTGCTACTAAATACTTATGCTTATAGTAAGAAATAATTTGTCTTTGATAGTTGCTGGAATGATACTGTTGCTTATTGAAAAACTCATTATTGAATCTAATGAATTGGTTATAGTTCTGTCAATTTTATATAAATAGTATTTTTATATATAATAAAATTGAAATATATATATATATATATATATATACTGTATATATTATATATATATATATACTGTATATATTATATATATATATATACTAGCGACTTGCCCGTCAAAAAATGACGGCAATGTGATGTATATGTTTGTGAAGTTGTTTAGTTATTAACATATATTTTTGACACTTGTAAGTATTTTAATATGAAAGTGTATTTTTGTAAAATGTTGATGTAATGGTTTTTTAACATTTAATTTGTATCTGAAGAATTGTTAACTTTAATATACATTAAATGAATAGGAAAGCAAAAAGTAAAAAGCCTTCTTGAAACGTTGCGAATTTTAACATGAAGTTTAAAATATATGTAAGCAATAACCTTCAAAGTATATATTTTGAAACTTTAACTTTATTTTGTATGTAAGTTTAGAAGTTGACAAAACATTTGTATAATTTTGAACATTATAAACAGGAACATAGTGAATACATTTTGTAACCTAATTTTTTATTAAAAGTATTGACATTTGAATGTAAAAACAATTGACCTTTAAATTATTCAGTATTAACATGCAATTTCTATCACAATAATTGTTAACTTGAATATACATTGAATGTAAAGGAAGGCATACAGTAAAACTCTGCTTAAAACGTACGTAATTAAAGTAATTCATTACTGAGCACATAAACTGGCGATAAACATTAATGTAGTTAGTAATCTTAAGATAACAGACAATATTTACATTGTGACTTAAAAGGTGCTTGACCTCTTAACATCCAGTTTGTAATCTGTTGAATGAAATAACTTTAAAATATATATTTTAAACTTGTAACATTAGAAACATTAACATAGTGACTTAACATTGTAACATAATTTTGTACTAAAAATGCAAGGCAAGTATTTTGTGAGGCGAATCATTCATAAACAGTACTTTCATTAATTATGACTGAATTAAACAACCAATTGTTATGTATTTTGGAATGCTTTTAAAAAATGTTGGCATCTTTAATTTGTATCCTGCAAAGTTATAGTACTTCATAGTAGACAATGTTTTTAGTAAAAATACGTCCATCTTCTAATAAATCACCTTGACTTTCATTGTTTTCAATGTAAACTTTAATAGCCTGTGGATTTTTGCACCGTGACAACGCAACATACAATTGACCATGTGCAAAAACTGGTTCTTCCAAGTAAATACCCACAGATTTGAAAGTTTGACCTTGTGATTTATTAATGGTCATGGCAAATGCCATAATAATGGGAAATTGTCTTCTTTGAAGTATAAAAGGGAGACTACTTTCACTTGGTGCTAAATCTATTCTTGGTATGAAAACTCTCTCTCCTTTATGGGTCCCAGTTAAAATTTCAGCATCTATAAAATGGTCCTTTAATTGTTGAACAATTAATCTTGTGCCATTGCATAGGCCTTTTTTTGGGTTCATATTTCGCAGTAACATGATAATTGCACCTTTCTTTAGCTGCAAAATATGTGGTGGCATTCCAGAAGGAGTTAAAGAGTTAATGAATTCAGTTGAAAAGTTTGCCTGACTTTCATTGTCATCAGCAAGTACAGAATCAGCACTGTGATAATTTCTTTGTGGTGCATTAATTTTTTTTAAGATTTCATTATTGAGTATTAATGCATCTTTATTTTTACACGTCAGTATAACTTGGTTGGCAAGCTCAGAATATTCTTCGTTATTTATGCTCCCTTCAAATATAGCCGATATAATATCTTGTTGACAAATCATATGAGGTGGTATCTCTACAGTGTCGTCAGGTAAATGTAGTATTTTTTCTGTTCTTCCTTCTCCAATTTTAATAAGCCAATCATTGAAATCAGTTTGGCCTTCTGATCTCATATTTTGTTGCAGTTGAAGATGTGTAAAATGTTTCCATACTGTACTTGACTTTATACATGTTTCAATAATGTCTGTTCGATTTCCATGTACAACGACAGGTAATGTTTGTCTAAAATCGCCACCCAACAAAATTACCTTTCCACCAAATGGAAAAATATTATCCATGACTTCACGAAGCAAACGGTCAATACATTGGAGGGCATAGCATGACATCATTGTGGCCTCATCTATTATAATTAATTTACATTTCTTCAATTTCTTTGCTTGTAAGGATGTCATGCGAATATCTGACACTGAATTTTCCAAAATAGGCACTGGCAGTTTGAATCCACTATGAACAGTTCTTCCACCTTCTAATAAAAGTGCAGCAATTCCAGTAGTGGCAAACGCCATTGCTATTTGTCCTTGTGCTCGTACTGAACTCATTAATAAATTGTACAAATATGTTTTCCCTGATCCGCCAGGTCCATCAAGATAGAAATAACGCTCTGTCACCATGTCATCATCTATAGCATTTTTAATGGCATGAAATGCTTGCAATTGTAGTGTATTTAAAGTTGCAAGTCTTTCTTGTGTTCTTTCTGCTTGTAGTTGAATGTCATAGTCTTCAAAGTTAATGTCATCTATTAGACCTGGATCAGGCAAATTAAAACTTGCACAACTTAATCCATGAGTTAAAAAGACTTCTTGAATTTCCATTAAGGCTTTTAAGTGTGCAATGGGTTCATTGTATCGTCGCATAAAGTCTTCAGCCATATTACTTTTAAAAGTCTCCCACAAAGCTAATGCATTTGGAGCATTTGAGAAGATACAAATAAAAGCAAATTGTTCTCTCATCTGTCGTGGCATTTGACATTGTGCTGCTTCTTCTAAACATCTTTCCCACTCTGTATCATCAGCGAGTAAGTTTCTATGTCTTGCAGCTAAATGGAAGGATTCATATACAATGTCATTAACAGTTCTTAATTGTTCAAAACTTTGTGCTCCTGGAACATTTAAAAGTAATATCCGTAAGCAAAATCGTTCAACATCTCTTGGACTGACTGTGTAAATTCGTGGAATTATTTTATTGCCTCTGGTTTTTCTTGCTCTCCATAATCCATTCACAAAAACATAGTGATATGGAATTTCAATATATAAGTATTGTGTTGCTTGAGCATCAGTGGAATTTAATGCAAACCATGCAGTTAGTGTAGTGTGACGATCTTCACTTTGGGCCAATGCATTCATTTCATTTCCAGAATGGAAATAGACTAAATGTCGTTGTGGCAAATGTACTGCTAACCTATATACTGCATGTGATCTATCATGCATTTCAAATTTTAAAAGCCGCCACATAGCTTCTGGCGCACTGACATAGCGAGCATCTACATGAGATGCAAGTTCATCATGTACTAACTCACTACTTTCAGGGTTGTCTGCACTTTTGACGACTACAGTAGCTGCATCGTAACCTTTGTAAATATATTTGTAGACATATTTAATGGATTTGATGGAAGTGCAGGCTTCTACGTTGATGTGGGCGTTGTACTTCATGAGTAAATGTGGATTGTAGGGTACTACATATCTATTGTCCACTTTTTTTCCACGAATAATGGCACTATCTCCTTCTCTTCTTTTATAAAGTGGATATCCATCACAATTGGCATATGTTTTGTCTCTATAATCTTTTGGAAAATCTTTTGAACATTGATTATTTTCCATACATGGTGATTGTGGATTAAGGTCTCCACAGGGTCCATGAATCATGCGATGAGTAACAATCTCATATAGTCTACCATATAGTTCTGGATCCGGTAGTTCAGCAACTATGACTGCATCCACTTTGTCCGAAGTATCTAATTTATCTTTCTCTTGAAGTATTATGAGAAGATGTGCATGTGGAAGGCCTCTTTTTTGAAATTCAATGGTATATACATAAGCAAGACATTTGCCAAATAACTGATTTATAGTAAAGTCACGTATTAATTCATTTAATTTTATCTTAAAAACTCTGGCTACTAAATCTGGTCGATCTGAAGCACTTTGTCCAAGAAGTAGATTTTGATTAATTTCTGGCCATTGTGGATTACATGTAAATGTCACAAATAAATCTGGTTTTCCAAATTTTGTCACAATAGCCATAGCATCATTGTATCTTTCTCTCATATTTCGAGGAGATCCTTGAAAGGAAGATGGTAAAATGATGGCTTTGCCAGCTGTCATGTCTCTGCTTGTAGCCACGTCAGCAACATAGTCCATGAGTCCACAATATTGTTCTACACGTAGTTTATCTTGTTGATATTTTATAAAGTTTAAATTATTTGCCTCAACTTGCAAATATGAATCAATAATCCATTGTTGTGTTAGTTTTCCACCACATAAAATGGGATTAAATTCATCTCTAATGGCAATTTGAGCAACTTTAAATTCAAGCATAGAAACATTATTTCGGATTCTGGCTTTAGCATTTGGGTAACTGGGAAGGGTTAATTTTGGTTGCCAACCTGCTTCTCCGTGTGGGAAAAAGATGGGATATGTCATTGGATCTAAATTTGGACTTAAGATATTAATATTAATAAATGGTTGGTCCTCATTTCTGGGATATACTCTAATGTCTCTTTGAAATGGTGGTTCTCCTTCATCATTGTGAAAGACCATTGCAACCTCATTTGATGTTGGCAAGTTATAACGACGTTTATCAGTATGTCTGTCTCTTTTAAGCACCATATTAACCTTTGTCATGGGTAATTGATGTCTTTGTGCATGAAGTAGTTGTTCATTTTCTACTTCTGCCAATTGTTTGTAAGCTTTACTGTAGGGATTGTTGTCCATAATGTTATTTAGCTCTATAAAAACACTGGGTAAGCATTTTTTATTTTCTTCCATCTGCATACGTTGGTCAACAGCTTCCATTGTATCTAGGACATATAGTTGAGCGAATTTTCTTTGCTCTCCTTCCTCTGGATGTAAATGTGAAGTCCGATGATAAATTTGTCCTTGGACTTTAAAACAGTAAGGACCATGTCCTGGTACATTAGCAGCCAATGTTGCCCCCATAGATGCAAATGATATGGCACTATTGTAGGATCTTATGTTTGTCTTAAAATTTTTGTAATTTGGAAAAGTAGGTTCAGTCATAATATTTAGTAAATAGGTTGGAAATTGTTTCCTTTGTGGAAGTTTGAACTTTCCTTTTTGACAACAACTAATAAATTGTCCATCTCGGGGTCTCTCCTGTTTAAAATAATAAGCCTCACAAAATTGACATTGAGTAGTCATGTCCCCACAACTATGAACCTCTACTGCTAAAGACTTCAGTAAAGGAGAATTTGCAACGCATATTGGATGTTGACTTTGATATTCATCAGATGAAAAGTCATGAAATGTTTCAACAACAGGTTCTAAATGTTTAGTTTTTTTCGTAGATTTTCTTGGTATATGTTGGACTTGTTCGGTTGAAATTTCCTGTAAGTTTTTAGTAAGAGTTTGTAAATGTTTTTTTTTTGTAGTTGTTTTTTTTGGTCTGTCTTGACTGGTATGTTGTGAAATGTCATCTGATGTTTTAGGAACAGTTTGTAAATGCTTTATTATTTTTTTATTTATTTTGGTTGTATCTTTCATTTTTGCAGCTGATATTCTTTTATTTGCAAGTCTTTTGCGTTCTTTTTCTCTTCGAATTTCTTTCTCCTCCGGTGTCTGCTGGGCGGCCCATCTCTCTTGTCTTTCTCTAGTTTGACGTCTTTTCTTCTCTTCTTTGGTCTCGTTATCAGCCATATTAATCTGTAAACGGAAACAAATAAATGTAATTGTGTATATTTAAATTTGTAATTCCTGTTAAAGATTATTGTGCACAATTGTTGAAATAAAAGGCAAATCATGAATGTATCATTGATATTTAGTTAAATTTATAATTCCTGTCTTCAGTGGCTCAGAATTTGTCCAATGGAATACTGCTGTAAATAAGCATGTAACATATTTATTAAAAATAATGGTTTTATTTATTAAAAACTTTGTTTGTGGATAGATATTTACCACTGCAAAACTTCTTTGCAGAAAAAAAAAGTGATGTGGTTATTGAGCTATGTATTGTATAGTAGCAATTTAAATAAAATAAGGGAGATAGTAAATTAATTATTTTATTTTTCTGTTGACACGGATGCAACTGAAAGCAGTTTCTTTAATTTTATACTTTAGTACTTATTATAGTTTACCTTGGTTGAAGTGTGATTTAAATCCGAATGTTTGTTGGTCCTCGTTTCAAAATCGTTGTCCAATGGTGTGGTCCTCTGTTGGAAGTCCTCGTCCGATGGTGTGCTCCTGTGGCGATAGCCCCTGTCCGATATTGTGGTCCTGTGGCGATATCCCTCGTCCGATGTTGTGGTCCGTTGGTGAAAGTCCTCGTCCGATGGTCTGGTCCTGTGTTGAAATTCCTCGTCTGCTGGTCTGGTCCTGTGTTGAAATTCCTCGTCTGCTGGTCTGGTCCGAGTCCTCGTCCGATGGTCCGGTCCTGTGGAAAAAGTCCTCGTCCGATTGCCTTCACGCAGTATCTGTTGTAATGTAAAATAGAAAATGTTGTTTGAGTGAAATGTCTTTTAAATAAGTAAAAAATGTATGAATTTTGCTGTATTGTATCAGTTATGGTTATTTTTTTCAAATATTTTTTTTTTAACTTTCTGTACAATCCCAAGACTTTTGTTATTCTTATTTAAGGTTCTTAGTAAGGCTTGTGGGTTGTGATATATTAAATAAGAATATGAATTTATTTTGCTATGTGTTTATGTTAGTTTTTGTACAATCCTCTTTTGTGCGCACCACTTGTGGTATACTTATTTAACCTTTATTGGGATGGTTATAGTTAGTGAAACATGAAATAATATAAATAATGTAGTTTGCTATGTGTTTGTGTTAGTTTTTGACAATCCTGTTTGGTGCGCATCACTTGTGCAAAAATTATTTCTTCTTGATTGTACAGGTTATAGGTTGTTAAACATTAAAGAAGAATGTTAATATAGTTTGCTATGTGTGATTTTTTGTACAATGCTATTAGGTGCACAACACTTTTGTTATTCTTATTTTTGCTTATTTGTAAGGCTTATAGGTTGTTAAACATTTAATAAGAAATTCTGTTTTGTGTGTAGCAGTTTGTGTGTCATTGAATTGCGATTTGGCTAATTGAATTGTGCCCTAAATAAGCACATAGCATATTATTTAAAATAATTTTGTAGTCATTGAAAAACTGTATTTTTGATATTTTTTTATTAACTAAAACCTTAGTTTTAAGCAATTGTTATGTTGTTATTTAGAGCCCTATTCAATTGGGCAAATTGCAATTGAATGAGGGCCTTTGTGTGTACCATATGTTGCATAGTTTGGCCCTCATTCAATTGCATTTTTTACAATGTAATAGTACTCTAAGGCCGTAATTGAATTGCAATGTAGAAATTTGAATAGGGTTGTAAATAAGCACATCACATATATTTGTTAAAATAGAGTAAGGGCCTAAAAGTTCTTATTTATAGCCATATTTAATTTTCCAAAATAGCAATTGAATAAGGGCCTTTGGTTACTGCATTTGTTATATTGTGAGCTCCTCATTCAATTGTGTTTTGGCCAATGGAATAGAGCTCAATATCAGCACAGAGCATATTTTTTTACGGAATTTTGTATTTAGTGAACTTGTATCCAAAAGGAACGTGTTCACAAAATAAAAATTTCCTTAAAAAAATATGCTCTGTGCTTATATAGAGCCCTATTGAAATGGGCAAATCACATTTGAGTGAGGCCCTTGGCCATTAAAGATATATAGGTCCTTATTGAATTGCAATTTTGCCAATTGAAGAGGGCTCTATATAATCACATAACATATTTATTGAGCAAAGTTTTTAGTTATTGAAAACCTTGATTGTGGTTAGAAGTTCAGTAACTAAAAAGTTCTGTATAAAAAAAATGTTATGTGCGTATATAGAGCCCTATTCAATTGAGAAAGTTGCAATTGAATAAGGCTCATGGTTATTTCTTGTTTATACTTAATACTTTACCTTGATAGAAGTTTTGAATGACAGACGGTGCCTTCCTGCCAATCTTAATCCGCCGGTCTTCTTGTAGTGTCTGTTTGAAAAAGAAAGTGAAATAGTTATTTGTATATTTAAAAATTTTCATGTAGCAAAGCATGGCCTTTTGAGCATGTAATGTCTTGTTGTATCTTACCTCTTCAAATTTGTTGGTGTTCTTTAAAAGGGATTGTGCTTCACAGTGCACGGTGCAAATTGTTGAGAGACGCTGTTGATGCAGAGTCTGTTTGAATATTAAAAGAAATAGAAAGATTCAGCTTTATCTGATCTATTGAATTGCAGTAAATTAATTCAATTAACCTTATTTTTTGTTGGGGGCTACACACATATGTCACATACATGAAGCACATTACATAGTTTAATGTAATTATTTTGTGTACGTGTGACATATCAGTATACATGAGTCAAATTTAAATGGTTAAATGAAGCTTATTTTTTTTTTTTTCCAACACACATAAATGTGTGTGTGTGAGATGTAACTATAGATGATACACATATATGTGCGTGTGACATATCAGTATACATGAGATATAATGTCATTTAAATGTAGTTGTTTACTGATTTTGTTGTAAGCTAATTTTGTTTCATTGGCAATACACATAAATGTGCGTGTCACATGTCACTATACATTATAGACATATATGTCGGTGTCAGATGTCACTATGAAGGGGCAATACACAGAAATGTGCGTGTCAGATGTCACTATACATTATAGACATATATGTGCGTGTCACATGTCACTATACATTATACACATATACGTGCGTGTCACATGTCACTATGAAGGGGCAATACACATAAATGTGCGTGTCAGATGTCACTATACATTATAGACATATATGTGCGTGTCACATGTCACTATACATTATAGACATATATGTCGGTGTCAGATGTCACTATGAAGGGGCAATACACAGAAATGTGCGTGTCAGATGTCACTATACATTATAGACATATATGTGCGTGTCACATGTCACTATACATTATACACATATACGTGCGTGTCACATGTCACTATGAAGGGGCAATACACAGAAATGTGTGTGTCAAATGTCACTATACATTATAGACATATATGTGCGTGTCACATGTGACTATACATTATAGACATATATGTGCGTGTCAGATGTCACTATACATAAAGCTCTGTTTAATTTTTTTTGTGAGCCTATACACATAAATGTGCCATACATGATGACTACATAAATCCTAGTTTATTTTTTTATTTGTTTGACCTGACCTGATAATAAAATGTAATATATTATAGCTTACCTGTCAGTTGTAATTTGCACAATGTAAAGTAGTAAATTAGTAAAGAATTGTCTTCTCAAGTAAAAGCAGCAGTTATCTCAGAAGTCACTCCGTTGATCACCTGAGGAGAAATGTATTTTTTAGTTGGAAATAGGCAGTATTTATAAACTTGTAGAAAGTTCTGGAAAGTGAGACCGTTAGAACGCAATACGCATGCGCTATTTGCGTTCCAGCTTACAATTTGCGTTCCATCCGCCATTTTAGGCGTATTACTGTTCAAAATGGTGTTTAATATGATTGTGATACGTTCCGCATAGTATGTGTTTCATTATTGCGAGTAAGTGTAGTGTAGTTACGTCTGAAGCCTCGTTTTCGTTTTGTTCGTCGGCCATTTTTTCTCTCGCTTAGCGATGGTATTAGTGTCTAAAGTGTTTATTTTGATTTAATTGTAGGTGTAACTTGTTTTTTTGAGGTGCTGGCTGGTTCCTCTTGCTGTAGGTAAGCTTTTTATGTGTTTGTTGTGTGTCTTTGTTAAGTTTTAAATGTTTGTATGTCGGCGTGTTGCGTCCGATGTTTGCGAAGTCGTAATGTGTGGTAACGTGTCTCGTATGGTGTTTGCGTGTGTAGCCTCGTTTTCGTTTTATTCGTCGGCCATTTTTTGTGTCGCTTAACAAACTATTTAGTGTCTAAACTCTTTTATTTTGAGTGCAATTAAGTTGTAAGTTGCATTTTTGAGGTCCTGGGTGCTTCCTGTTTGTGTAGGTAAGGTTTTTATGTATGTGCTGTGTGTATGTATTGTGTTTGTAATTTTGTAATGTTCGCGAGTTGCGTCCGAGTGTTGCGAGGCCGTAATGTGTGTGAACGTGTGTCGTATGTTGTTTGCGAGTGTCGTAATGTGTGTGAACGTGTGTCGTATGTTGTTTGCGAGTGTCGTAATGTGTTGCGACGTAAACTTTTTTTTGCAAGGGTCGCAGTTGCTGCAACTGAAGACCTCGCTTTGCGAGGTCCTCAGGTGCTGGCATGGAGCGCCTGCGGCGCTCCAAGCCAGCAACTGAGGCCCTCGCTTCGCGAGGGACCTCAGTTGCTGGCAAGGAGCGCCTGCGGCGCTCCATGCCAGCACCTGAGGCCCTCGCTTCGCGAGGGTCCTCAGTTGCTGGCAAGGAGCGCCTGCGGCGCTCCATGCCAGCAACTGAGGCCCTCGCTTCGCGAGGGTCCTCAGTTGCTGGCAAGGAGCGCCTTCAGCGCTCCATGCCAGCAACTGAGAACCTGGCACAGTGCCCTCGCTATGCGAGGCCCGCGACTCGCTGCGCGAGCCCGCAGCGTTAGCAACAACTCGTACGCTCACAACTATATATGTGATATATATATATATATATATAATATATATATATATATATATATATATATAATATATATATATATATATATATATATATATATATATATATTATATATACACCAGTGAACATTTATTTTGTCTATGCTCATTTCTGCAACTGCTACTAAATACTTATGCTTATAGTAAGAAATAATTTGTCTTTGATAGTTGCTGGAATGATACTGTTGCTTATTGAAAAACTCATTATTGAATCTAATGAATTGGTTATAGTTCTGTCAATTTTATATAAATAGTATTTTTATATATAATAAAATTGAAATATATATATATATATATACTGTATATATTATATATATATATATATATATATATATATATATATATATATATATAATTATTTAAACCAAATAAAAATATAAATGTAAAAAAAAATAATAAGGGAAGAAGCAGTATTTGAATCTAGAATCTATAGTTTTGTGCCTACTGCATCACATCTCTGCATGATCATGAGTGAGTAAAAAAACATCAATAAAGCTAAAATAGAATCAATGTGACAGTTACAACCTGGTCTGTATTATCTATGCAGACATTGTGAGAGGGCTTCAGGGGCTATGCAAGCTACAGATAAAAATGACATTATCTAATTAATATTTACATAAATAAAAAAAATAAAAAAACTTTTCCACATGATGTTCTATCCTCTAAATATTGTAGGTTCGGCAACCCTTTAGGTAAGTTTTCAGTAAAATATATTATGTATACTTTTTGCCTGTAGAAACCTATAACATAGGATTGGTAGTAAGTAGTAATTAGCTCTGATCATGATAGAATTATTAAAGAACTATGTGGGCTTCCAGTTAAAAGATCAGGCTATAAAGCTTAAATAAAAGATCATAGATTAGAGGCAAACTGAAATAATCCTCCGTTATGAACATTATCCTGCTCCCTGGTTTAATGTATAATTGAATGACTTGTGACAGACAGGACATAAGATGACTTGACAGATTACAAAATGAAAAAAGGCTTTAATCTGTTTCTAACTTGTGAAGATATATTTGAAGTTTTATATAAAAGAAGGAAGTTATTTGTGTTTGATTGGCATAAACTCAGAAATTCATCAAAATAATATAAATGCCCTGTTAAAATGCATAAAAATATCATAATGCTATTAAGTTCTTTAGAGGTTTTGTTTAAAGATGGTTTCAAATTACTATTCATGTTTTGTGCACTTTTACTGGATTAAAGGCTCTAAATATGGTATAAATTAAAACTATAACTGAAGCAATTTGTCATTTGAATGTTAATAAAACAATTGCATTTTCCTACAGCTAACTAACATTGATATTTGTAATTATTGTGTGTCTGCTTTTTTCATCCTCTCCAGTAGTCCTTGCTAATATCATTGTGTTGGAGAGTAATAACTGCTCATACTTGCTAGGATCTACATGTGCCCAATAAGAACAAACTACATTTACTAGAAATAATCTTAGCACATGCAAACTCCCAAGGAGCATGATGAGCAATCACTACATTATAACACAAAGGCAAAAGCGAGTGATAAGCAAGAGAGTCACAAAGGCTGACAAAGGTCACAAAGTTTACATTAAAAAATATTAATGTGTCAATTTCCCCCTCAAGCAGAGCTGCCTCTCTCTCATCACGTGTGTACCTCATGGGCATTTTCTGCTTCTGGGCTGGACTATCATGGAACTTGGAAGCAGGCTGGGTTGATGTCACTGCCCCATGACATCATTAGCTCCATCCCCACGGCTTACTCAAAGGTAACAGCTGTACAGTAACATGCTTGCAGCTGTCCCATAGACGCTGCCCAGCCATTATAGCCCCACTCCCCTTTACTGAACATGCTCAGTCTGAAACAGAACCTACACTGGCAAGACTTTATTTTTAGTCGAGCACACTGGAAGAGTTGGCCACACCCCTGAGAGGCACCAGTGAGGTGATATGCAGCTCTGCTTGAGGAGAAAACACATGGTTTATAAGCTCGGAAAAATGTTAAGTTTTGTTTATTTTAAACTGCATACTTTTTTTATAGCCTATGCACAGCAAACAAACATGTGCACTACAGCCATCCTTTAATCAGACAAGACCACCCCATGGCAATTTAAGCACAGTATTCACTAACCTCTTATATAGCACTGAAAAAAATACCCAGCTACTGCACACATGCAGAAGTATTATACAATAACTGTTGCTAAAAGAAACAAACCACTCACTGATGCTGCATTTATTTTTAAGCACCCCCACCCCCTGTATTTTTTTATTCTTTAAAAGTTTCCAGATCAGGTTCTTACAACTGCAGGTGCCAGAAGGCAAACCAACCAAAATGTCAGTGAATTATAGGTGTTTTGCGTTATTTGCCATCCTTCGAGCCTTTTCTGGTGTATTTTCTTTAGACCAATGAATTCCTGTTTTGAAGTATTTCTGAAACCACCTTTTTTTACTTTGCAAATATTTAAATATTTATTCCTGCAAATGTTTTGTACTGTATTAATATTCTAGTTTATTTTAATTTTACTATATTTATATATATATATATATATATATATATATATATATATACACACAAACATGGCATATTTAGTTGGAAAATAGTACAAGAAAAGGCAAATTAAGAAAGGCAAATGAAGAGTACAAAGAACTTGGACTTGGAAAACTCATCATTCACTGCAAAGGAAACTCGCTCTTCAAGAATCTGGGATTTCAGTTATAAAAATACTAATTGCAAATCAATAATTTCAAAACTATATACCGTACATTTATTCATCATTTGTATGTAGTTCTTTTAACATGTCCTCTTTGCATGGGCATTTGAGTAGAAAGCAGCATATTTTGTTTCACAGATACTGCAAAAATAATTCATACTCAATCTGCAATTAAACATTAGCATTTTATGTACATTTTGTATTTAGGTTATTACTTTTTCCCAACATCGAACATACCCTTGATGTCACATAAAATGTGCATTATAGCTATTGGAGCTGGAATGGATTAAATTGTTAGCAGTTTTCTACATTAGCTTTGCATTTATGATAATCGTTACATGCCGTTTTATAGGCATAAATTAACATAGTTTTAGTGATAATTTTCTTCAATTGGTAACCGAGGTACAACTTTCTACTACAAAAAAATATTACAGGCAATAAACTGAAAATATACTAGCACTACAATATGTGCAAAGGAGAAATTCAAATACTGAGTTCTACTTATCAAGTATACAACATAGATTACTACAGTGACAATGCCATGTTGACATAAATGTTACTGTATACCTGCTATAGCAAAAGTATGCAACATTGATTTTCAAGTGTTGAACATAGACCAGGATTTTCCTGCTGCACTCAGGTCAATAATTGCTCACCTGTGCACAGCAGGGAAATCCTTGCCTGTGTTTTGTAGACCCTTAGAAAGTTGCAATATAGCTCAATTTCAGCCAAGGCTGTCATGTAGTTGGAAATATAGAGGGTATCACATATAATAGTTGTCAAACTGCGATTCGTCGTCACTATTGCGACAAATCGCAATTTGACAACTACGATTGCCGCAAATGGGCTCGCATTGAGTAGCGTAAGCTTTGCATGCGCATTGCGCACCGGGTCGCACATGCGCATTGTGTGGGGTAGGCCGCGCATGCGCTTTGCGGCAGGGCGCATCGGCGCATTGCTCGGCGGCCCGCTCAGGCGCATTGCTCAGCAGCCCGCACAAGCTCATTGCGCGGCGTAAGTCACGCATGTGCATTGCGGCGTGCCGGAGAAAGAGAGGAGGAGGGGGAAGACACAGAGGAGAGGGGGGATACACAGAGGAGGGGGGGAGTGAGAGGAGGGGGCGAGACACAGGGGAGTGAGAGGAGGGGGGAGAGACACAGGTGAGTTAGAGAAGGCTGAGAGATATAGGGGAGGGAAATGGGGGAAACAGACACAATGGAGGGGGAAGAGACACAGTGGGGGGAAGAGACACAGGGGCGAAAAAGAGACACAGGGGAGGGATAGGTGGGGAAGGAGACATGGGGGGACAGGGGGGAAGACACAGGGGGGGAGAGGAGGTAAAAACACAGGGAGGGGAAGGAGACACAAGGGAGAGGAGGGGGGAAGGAGACACAAGTGAGGAAGTAGACAGAGGGAGAGACTCGCAATGAGCAAGCCCAGTAAAGTAGAGGGGTAGAGGTTCCCATTGTGTGGCAAACAGCATTGCCAGGATTCACATATTATTGCTGTCATTATTGACGGGCAAGTTGCTACTATTCATATAAATTGGGACAATGTATGCCCTTTGCTATTTGTAACCAAATATTGACATAAAGAGAAAAAAATTGAAATATAGAATTATTCGCAATATTGCCCAGTCCTAGTACAAAATGTGCCCTCTATGATTCCTAAAAGAAAGCTACCGTCAGATATGAAAAAAACATAAAATTATAGGTGTCATGGTATTTCACACTATAAAGAGTCCAACATAGTTTAAATAGCTTACTCCTTTTTTTTAATCATTGCTAAAAAAAGTGATGTTAGCAAATTGCTAAAAAGTTATATATCTCCTAAACTGTAACTAAAATATTAAATAGACCTTGAGGCAGCAATGTTGGTAGGCTGCACATTTTAGGAGCTCACTAGAGATTATAATTAAGAGGGCATAAGCTAATGCAGGCATAGTAGGTGTAAAGCACTGGGGGCCACAACAGGGGCCTGATGTTGCAGATAGCAGTCTGTGATGAAGGAGAACTATTTTAGTACATCAGGCCATGTACTTTACCATACATTCTATCGGATTTGGGTTGATTTATGATTTCTCAAAAATCATATGGATTTCTCAGTGGAAGAAACTCCCACAACGCTAAATTCCTCAACAAACTTGCCTCATGCCTTCTTTAACCCAGATAATGTCTTTTTCCTACCTACCTGCAGTTTGCCATGCACTCTCACCTTATTATGACACTGCTTTGGATATCAAGAACTTTGTAGACACATATAATATGTATTCTCAATGAAGCTGACATAACCGCCCAATCTGGGCAATGTATCTTTATCCCTTTACCGCTAAATATTGTTTCCTTTAATCACCATCTCCTGTCAAATAATAATGCTGTATCTGCTGTCAAATATAATTTTGCATTGTGCATATTGGGCAGGTACACAATGCCTCCATGCACCCATGTGACATCTGATGTCACATCCACTGTCCAGCCACTGCTCATCTGGGATGTGGCCAGAGATGCCATGCATGCTCCCTGAGGTAACACCAAAAACACCAGTGCCTCATTCTTGTCCTAGTTGATCCATGGCTGAGGAGAGTCACAGAAGAATGCAAACATATGAAAGGGCATTAAGGTATCATGTGCCTCCACACGAAACCACAGTACCATTAGAACAAATGTAGGATAAGGGTAAGTTGTAATGTAGAGAAAACATGAAGATTAAAATACATGCCTCTCACTATCACCTGGTAATTGTAAATATACACATTAAAAATAATGTCTTCCATTAAAATATATTTGCATAGTGAAATAATCAGCATTTTTCTTCATCAGTTTATGGTCCACTGGTTAATTCTGGTAGGAACAGCTACTGAAATGACAAAAAGGCAGAAGAAATAGGTTAACAAATTAAAGACAACCGGAAAAATGAAAATTAATCAAAAACCAAGCCAAAAGAGAGTTTAAATAGTGAAGAAAGTCACTTTGACATTTTGTTTTGCTACTGTTTTTGATTGTTTTTTTAACAATCAGTTAAAAGTTTTAAAGAATAAAACGTAAAAACTTTCTACATGAAGGAGCATTCTTTGTAGGTATGCTAGTACTGCTGACCAATTGTCATTTTGAAGTATTCCTAACTTTTGTGAAGCAGGAGGGGGAGACTAAGATCAAAGCAATTTTACCACGGTTCTCTTATTTCAAAATTCGTGTCACTAGACAAAAAGAAAAATAGTCAAGCTCAAAGCGTTCTTATACCAGCAAAGATTGGTCTTTCATCTGCCTCTTTGATTAATATCTTTGGACCCATCTTCAAGTCAGCAATCAATATCTATTTCCTAGAACATTTTTTCAAACATATTTTATAGACAATTGGAGCTTGTCTGCTCACATTTTTTCTTGTTAAAATTGTTTTCATGCTGTACTATATGATTGTCTTTTTTCTGAAGATGTTTTATTACAGTGAACCTTGCTGCACTTTAAATGGTCAGATCATTTTAAATCCAGAGTAAAAATTAGAATGTAAGTTTCAATACTAATTTAATAGTAACCAAGCTCATCTGTTTTGTGACAATATTTTTTTTTTCTTTTTTTTTTTCTTTTCTGTAAGTACAAGAAAATCCTAAATCCATAAACAGCACATGGTTTTTACATTTACAATTTTTTTTACCAAAGTATTTAAAACTGAAAGGGTCATATTAGTGCTTTAAATGTATATCTAAATTTCCCTGCTTTTCCCTAAATCTAATCTAACACATGCAGTTTATACCTGAAACACACATTACAGTGAGTCATTCTGTACACACACAGATTTATTTTATTTAAAAGCAAAACTTGTTTTTCACAACACCAGAGCTGCTTATTTAGGCACAGTGAACCTGCATGTGAATGTGAAACACTGCATTTCGGTACAGATTTTAATTCTTTGCTAACCTTCAAGCGAACAACAGCTCAATGCAGAGATCTACAAAGCAGTGTCTGGCGCCTCCTGCTTCCTTGTGCAGGGGACTAAACATCCCGCAATCAGAAATTGACACAATGTATTAGCTGCCTGTGATTGGCTGAAATGAATTATTTATGTTATGCTAATTCTAACAAGGATTTGCAGGGGTCTTCATTCTGAAAATCAACTGTTTGCAAACTCAAGAGATTTAGTAAACGTTGGGGTAAGTATAATAATGTCTATTTTTTTTTGCAATAAATGTTTTCATACACTACTGGTTCTTCTCTATCAGGTGCATTCATAATCGATGAAACATAAATATACCTTTATTAAAAGTACCAATTTGACCCTTTAATATTAGTTGCAAAATATTTAGATTTTGAAGAAACATGTGTTTTTTGTCACTTGTCCTAGATTATTTATGGAACATCTTTGACATGTACCAGATGAATTTTGTTTGTTTTTTACTTTGTTTTTTACAAAGTTTTGTTGGATCAGACACACACAGTTCAGCAAAAAGTCACAATATATTCCTCATAAACCCTACTCCTCCACATGGACCCAAGCAATCTCATTCACATAAAGAAAAGTGAAACACCATAATTGCATACTCACTAGAGTTATGAAGTCTTCACAGAGATTAAACCCTCAAAAGAAGATATACTGCACACAAATCAGTTTTAAATGTTGTAAACTGTGAAAATCCAAAAATGGATTTAATAATAGCAAATTAAATAATAATCAAAAATAATTCATATAAAACAGCACCAGGAAGTATTGGACTAGTAAAGATGCACTAGATGGTTGTAAACGTATATTTAGACAGACTGATATAATATAAGATTGGCCAGTAGTTAGAGCAACAGTGGCTTTCTGTAAAATGTGTGTGGTTAGTGCTTGCCTGAAACACACCGGTGGGAGGATGTGACAAGTTCACACTCATTGGGTTGAGTTTAATTGTACGGGCATAGTTTTTGAAAATATCTAATAGTTTGAGATTTTGTGCAGTGAAATGTGATTATGAGTGCTGTTGCTGCTACTATATAATAAGTCATTGGTTAATAGGATTTTCCCATGAATTCAACGGCACTTACCGGATTTTCCCATCGATTCAAGGTGCTCATATTGTTAACCTGAGATAGTTTCTTAAAATGTTGCTTTTGGCTTTTAAATAATTTTACAGTTATACATATTTAATAAACAACTTGTTCCTGGTACTGAATAAAGTGTTTGATTTCTCTGTAGATTTATACAAAGCTTTTTTGTCCACTCCTGTAATATGTATGCTGTCTGCCTCCAAGCATTTAGTCGTTCAGTCAAATTAAATGAGCGGAATAAGATGCCTGCCTAGTTAAACAAAATAAAATCCCTAAACAAATTCCACATCTCTAGACAGATATGAAAAGAAAATTCATCATCACAGAATGGATTTTAAGCATTACAATATAACTGAGAATGAACCAGCCATGTATTTCAGATTCTCTTGCATGTTTTTGCATTTCTGCATTATGATAGCTGTACAAAATACAGTAATATATACAGTATGTACACATCCCTTGTAATCAGTGTTGGAGCTAATGCTGGAGGAGCAGGTGCAAAGCATTAAGGCCTACAGCAGGGTAGGGGCACTCCGCCCTCCTATTAATTTATTAGAGGAGAGATAATTACTTTTTTAGAAAGCTTATTCAGTAACCCTGTGGGTGATCTGACCATCTACATATATATATTTGTGTTTTTTTATAGTCCCCTAAGTAGTAAAGAGCAATAAACAAGAGGAGCCCCAAATGATTTTGTACCAGCTCCACTACTGCCTGTAATGTGAAAAAAACATGTGAAAACATTTTTTTAAATAAGACAAATCCTGTTTAGCTTTTAATCCTCACTGTTTTTCAGAGTGATTGGGAAGCACATTGTTAAGGTTTCCTTCTCCCCTTGAATAAGACAAATGGGTAATGTCTTAACGAAATATGGATCTGGTTAGATTGTGAGTTATAATAGTTTTACACGTTAAGTGTTAACAGTAAAAATAACTGTTGCCCAATCTGCAATTACAATTTGCCACTCTTAAGTGTACACATATGCAGACAGCATTCACTACTCATAGAGGGAAAATAAGCAAGTAGGTGGGGTGCTACAAAAAGTGTCACGACTTTCACTGATCTCATTATTTCTCACTGATCTCATTATAATAAATATGCTCAGTCCCACAGGACCGTTATGCACTGTAAACAGACTCATCTGGGATGGCAAGGATTCAATTTCCTGATTGTATCCCAAGTTTGGGGCCCATGGTTTGGAACCCCTATGTGTTATGGTTCTGATTGCCCTGTTATGTGTATGATGTTCCATGATTTGGTTACTCTATGTATTGTCATTTTGGGTGCAATGTTTATTATTACATGTAAAATGGATGTAGGGAGCCATATCCATGTTTGGTATCAAACTGCTGTCGCTGGATAAGATAGTTAAGTATAGGGCGAGAGATACTGGGCATAAGGGGTTTACTCCGCACAGAAGGAAGCTGCCCAACATGTGTATATCCTTAGGAGATCAGATTAAAGGGACAGGAGCCTAAGGAAGTGAAAGATAAGCGGGTCATATAAACAGATAGAGTGTCTCCAGCACTGTCCTACTTGCAGTACTGCTGGAATGTCACCAACCCAGGATAAGCTAACTTGTCCTGATAATTAGGTTACTGCACCACAGGGGTAGATTAGAGGCCTGACATGTTGATGGAGAGGTGCCCCACTTGAACCTAGGGTGGATCCGTGCTGATTGGACATCCTCATGTGTACCAAAGGATGTGGCTAGCTGTGACTGGCCAGCAGATTGTCAGGAGCAGCGCAGGCAGGAAGAGGAGAACAGCGACAAGGGCCAGGCAAAAGCACACCCGGAACACACATCCTTTAGGCCAAACTCCTCTCTCCTACATAGCACTGCTCCCTGCTGCTCATTGATCTAATGATGGCAGCCTCACATCAATCCCTGATCAATGAATACTGCCATATTAAGTTGATTTCTGTTGCAAGCCCTGCACCAACTTCATGGTTTCCCATGAATCTGAACATCTCACTCTAAAATACAAGCCCTGCTTTCCCAGCCAGCTCCCAGGCAAAGCGATGTGCACGGCTCCACCATTAGCAGGCCCCATTCCCCTGGACTAACCTGCTCTCTATCTGGTCTGTCTGCTATGCGGTGGCCCTGGGCAGAGGAGAAGCGGGAACATGGGGAAAGCAGGCAGAGGATGCTGTGCAGTGGCCCCGGGGAAAGGATAAGCGGGAACATGGGGAAAGCAGGCAGAGGATGCTCTGCAGTGGCCCCGGGGAGAGGATAAGCGGGAACATGGGCAAAGCAGGCAGAGGATGCTCTGCAGTGGCCCCGGGAGAGGATAAGCGGGAACATGGGCAAAGCAGGCAGAGGATGCGCTACAGTGGCCCCAGGGAAAGGAGAAGCGGGAACAAGGAGAGCAGGTACAGTGGATATAAAAAGTCTACACAAATGTCAGGTTTCTGTGCTGTAAAAAAATTAGACAAAGATAATTCATTTCAGAACTTTTTCCACCTTTAATGTGACCTATAAACTGTACAACTCAATTAAAAAACAAACTGAAATCTTTTAGGTAGAGGGAGGAAAAAATATAAAAAATAAAATAATATGGTTGCATAAGTATGCACACCCTTAAACTAATACTTTGTTGAAGCACCTTTTGATTTTATTACAGCATTCAGTCTTTTTGGGTATGAGTCTATCAGCATGGCACATTTTGACTTGGCAAGATTTGCCCACTCTTCTTTGCGAAAACACTCCAAATCTGTCAGATTGCGAGGGCATCTCCTGTGCACAGCCCTCTTCAGATCACCTCACAGATTTTCAATCGGATTCAGGTCTGGGCTCTGGCTGGGCCATTCCAAAACTTTAATCTTCTTCTGGTGAAGCCATTCCTTTGTTGATTTCGATGTATGCTTTGGGTCGTTGTCATGCTGAAAGATGAAGTTCCTCTTCATGTTCAGCTTTCTAGCAGAAGCCTGAAGGTTTTGTGCCAATATTGACTGGTATTTGGAACTGTTCATAATTCCTTCTAGCTTAACTTAGGCCCCAGTTCCAGCTGACGAAAAACAGCCCAAAGCATGATGCTGCCACCACCATGCTTCACTGTGGGTATGGTGTTCTTTTGGGGATGTGCAGTGTTGTTTTTGCGCCAAACATAACTTTTGAAATTATGGCCAAAAAGTTCATCCTTGGTTTAATCAGACCATAACACCTTTTCCCACTTGCTTTTGGGAGACTTCAGATGTGTTTTTGCAAAATGTAGCCTGGCTTGGATGTTTTTTCTTCGTAAGAAAAGGCTTTCGTCTTGCCACTCTACCCCATAGCCCAGACATATGAAGAATACGGGAGATTGTTGTCACATGTACCACACAGCAAGTACTTGCCAGATATTCCTGCAGCTCCTTTAATGTTGCTGTAGGCCTCTTGGTAGCCTCCCAGACCAGTTTTCTTCTTGTCTTTTCACCAATTTTGGAGGGAGCTCCAGTTCTTGGTAATGTCACTGTTGTGCCATATTTTCTCCACTTGATGATGACTGTCTTCACTGTGTTCCATGGTATATCTAATGCCTTGGAAATTCTTTTGTACCCTTCTCCTTACTGATACCTTTTAACAATGAGATCCCTCTGATGCTTTGGAAGCTCTCTGTGGACCATGGCTTTTGCTGTGGGATGCGACTAAGAAAATTTCAGGAAAGACCAACTAGAGCAGCTGAACTTTCTTTGGGGCTAATCAGAAGCACTTTAAATGATGGCAGGTGTATGCTGACTCCTATTTAACATGATTTGGAATGTGATTGCTTAATTCTGAACACAGCTACATCCCCAGTTATAAGAGGGTGTGCAGACTTATTCATTATTCCACATTATTTTTCTTTTTTTTTCTTCCCTCCACCTAAAAGATTTCAGTTTGTTTTTCAATTGAGTTGTACAGTTTATAGGTCACATTAAAGGTGGAAAAAGTTCTGAAATGATTTATCTTTGTCTCATTTTTTTACAACACAGAAACCTGACATTTTAACAGGGGTGTGTAGACTTTTTATATCCACTGTATGTACCCAGTGGTACATTCTCCTGTCCTGTCTCTCTATGTCTCCCTGTTTCTCACCTCTCATCGGCTCTGTCTCCTCTAGCTCGTTTAGATATTTTTTCTTAATTTTGGGCACAAAAACATAGGTGTCGTCTTATACATGGGGCCGTTTTTTAGACGAAAAAATACGGTAATTGTATTTGTGGAGCAGCAGATCTCCCAATCCCAATGTTCATTTAAATTAGAAATAATTTAAAAAACAAATAATCTCATCAGTGTTATAATTAGCTTTAGCCACTTGTGAGGAAGAATTATTCTAGGTTAACTTACAGATCCCTAGCATTTCTAAGTAAATGGGTGACTTGAACTAAAATAAATCTTGTACTATCTTTTTTTTTTCAATTTGGACCTAAGATTTTCCTTATTAGGCAGTGTGGGTATGTATAAATACAGCTTTGTGAGGTAAAGGGCCACTAAAGTCAGTAAAAATGCTCAACACTATCATGTAGGACAGTTAAAATCAAGCAGAAAATGTGTAAAAACGTTTTCATCTGATGCTCTTTTCTCCATCATAGTGAATCCAATTAGTGTTGCCAAGGCTGACAAGTTTCATTCCTAATAGATCCATTTGTATATACAGTAGATAGATCTATACAGAGAGACACATCTATCTCTCTCTCTCTCTCTCTCTCTCTCACTCTCTCTGTGTATAAATATTTTCATGGTAAAGGTATATTGAAGTTTCCCTGTTTTTAACTTTTTCTAATTTAACACATATGAAAAATACATTACAATAATTCATACTATACATATACAGATTTATTTCATTTATAAAAAGGGTTTCAACACTACCTGAGACACCTACATAGGCACCTAGTACTAACAATAGAAACACTGCATTCAAGTATAGTTTTTAACCCCATACTAACCTTCAAACCAACAGCAGAACAATGCAGAAATCCACAGCAGCAATGTACGAGCTCTTCTTTGTTTCTTTGTGGAGGGGACTACACATCCAATGATGCTTTGCAGAGACTGATTACCCAACTATTGCAACAATGTTGTCGCTGCCTGTAATCAGCCAAAACAAATTATGAATGGTATGCTAATTTATCTAGGGTTTTTCAGGGACATTCCTTGTCAAAATCAACTGCCATAAAAGCTGAAAAATGTTGCAAACTCTAGGGTAAGTTTTGTAATGTTTATTTTTGGATTTTCTCATGCAAAAAAAAATGTTTTAATACACTACTGATTCTCCTCTATCAGATGTATTCATAATCCAGGAAACTTAAATATGCCTTTAAATATGGGCTTTTTATGCTTTTAAACAATATTTTAAATACTGGCTTATTAATTCATGTGCACACCACCTCAGATATCATAATTTCACACAGATTTTCTGTGCTATAACTAAGTTAATTTATCTTCCAAATTTCTACTGTCTACCTTCTAGATCACTGTTGTGGGCTCATATTTGTTGAAATTGTTTTTATTTTAATGGACCATCTGTTCTTCCTAATTTGCGATTTTTGCAGCAATCCGCTGAGTAAGTATTGTGAACGTATTCAAATGCCTAGTCAAATTCTACATTTCATTACTTGTATTTTTCTGGCAGTTAATCATTGCTACTTTTATAAATATGTGTGATTTCAATAAAATATTCTCTTTAAAGTTTTTCATCATCAGCACTACATGTTCCCCATATCCCTCTATTTTTTGCAAATTCTATTCCTATTAACGTAATTGCCACTTTGGAATAAGCAAAATCACACAGTGGAGAGCGCAGTAAGCAACTTATTACAATAAGCATACTTTTTAGCAGCTCCTTTATGAAATTAAAGTGATGCAGATTGTTGTTAAAATAGAATATGACAGCTGTAGCCACATTCCTTTACCTGATTTTCATTTCGCTAGCAGCAGTAAGCACCTTCTATGAAATCTCGGTGCAACTGTTTGGCATCTCTATTAATTCAATTTGAGATTATTACCCAAGCTTTTCCTGTAGAATAGGAGGAAAATTTCAAAAAGTAATAATTAAAAAAGGCATTATCAAGCTGCTTTATGTTCACTAACAGCTTGGTAATTGCTTTGTGGCACCTACATCACTTAGTCCTTCCACACCTAACACATCAGTTCTTTTTTCTTCGTTATGCACACACCAGATTTGTAATCTTTTTATTTGTACTTTTTCTTATTGTGGGTTTTAATCCTATACCATATGTTGAATACTAAGTGCACTTAAAAAAATGAGTATGTTAAACAGCATAGGATTTCAGCGAACAGCACAGAAAATGCTTTTAGCTTCAAAGAAAGAAATGGGAAGAACCATCAAAAAGGCAAAACACCAGCTACTTTCCAAAATGTATCTGAAGATCATTAACAGCTACTTAACGAGAAATTATATTTATGTTTATAAACAAAAGATGCCACTGTAACTGGACTAGGTGCAAGTTAATAGTTATTAGCCACATTAAATTCCAAGCTCTTTTGTGCAACGTGAGACCTGCAACGGCTGCAAGCTTGAAATTTTGCGGATTTACGGAGCTATCACATATATAGTTGTGAGCGTACGAGTCGTTGCTCACGCTTGCGGGCTCGCGTAGCGAGCCCGCGGCCCTCGCGAAGCGAGGGCCGTGGCTCGCGAAGCGAGCCGCGGCCCTCGCGCAGCGAGCCGCGGCCCTCGCGTAGCGAGGTCACTGGGCAAGGGCCTCAGTTGCTGGCATGGAGCGCCGAAGGCGCTCCATGCCAGCAACTGAGGCCCCTCGCGAAGCGAGGGCCTCAGTTGCTGGCGAGGTCACTGGGCACGGGTCTCAGTTGCTGGCATGGAGCGCCGAAGGCGCTCCATGCCAGCAACTGAGGCCCCTCGCGAAGCGAGGGCCTCAGTTGCTGGCGAGGTCACTGGGCACGGGTCTCAGTTGCTGGCATGGAGCGCCGAAGGCGCTCCATGCCAGCAACTGAGGCCCCTCGCGAAGCGAGGGACTCAGTTGCTGGCGAGGTCACTGGGCAAGGG
Source organism: Discoglossus pictus (assembly GCA_027410445.1). NCBI lineage: Eukaryota > Metazoa > Chordata > Amphibia > Anura > Alytidae > Discoglossus > Discoglossus pictus. The sequence continues at coordinate 268,217,651 of CM050164.1, forward strand.
CCTCAAACCCTCGCAAAATTCACGTCGCTACTCGACACACAAATTACGACACTCGCTAAATTTTACGAGGCACGCAAACAACGTACGAAACACGTTACCACACATTACGACCTCGCAAACATCGGACGCAACACGCCGACATACAAACATTTAAAACACAATACATACACACAGCACATACATAAAAAACTTACCTACACCAAGAGGGAGCACCCAGGACCTCAAAAATGCAACTTACACCTCGATTTTACTCGAAATAAAACACTTTAGAGACTAAAAAAAAAAACAAGCGAGAGAAAAAATGGCCGCCGAACAAAACGAAAACGAGGCTACAGCACTCTAAACTCGCAAAACACCACAAGAAACTCGCAAAACACCACAAAACACCTACGGATATTCCGATACAGACCTATACCACACATTACTCGCCATTTTACACCAATGCGGAAGTACACGACTACGCTAACGGTTTGGTCTCGCGCACGCACAGTGTTACACTGCACACATTCAGCATGCTTATACAGCAGCTCCACACCACTAATGCTGCAGCAACATCAACACAGATTGCCAGCTCTTCATCACAATGCTTCAAAATAGGTACACTATATTCATTTACTAATTTAGCTACCTTACAATTTCATTGCCGTCATTTTTTGACGGGCAATTCGCTAGTCACATATATAGTTGTGAGCATTGCAGGTTGTTGCTACTGCTTGCGGGCTCCCGAAGCGAGCCCGCCGCAGTTGCTGGCAAAGAGCACCAAAGGCACTCCTTGCGATGTTGGAGATGACCGCCATAGGTGCTCATCCCTACGACCCCGCACAACTTAGGCAGTGACCCGTGGGACTACAGATCAACAGAAATCTCAATTATCGTGGTTAAAAATTATGGCCCGTAACACTTTGCAAAGGAAAGTGGGACTTAGAAAAAAACAAAAAACGACACTTAGAAAAAAAAGAAAACAGGATAAAAAAAAAAATACGAAGTTAAAGGCCGAATCGCTCACATACAAAAACACACAAAAAAAAAACATAAAAAACATCACACACAGCATGGGGGGACAGCCAGGACGGGAATTTAAACAGAATATGGCGAGTTTCGCCACTTGAAAATCGCCTAAGCGACAAAAAAAATGGCATATGAAATACCCCAAACCAAGGCTACACGACCCATAACCACGCAAAACATTGCCAGGCACATAACACTTTTACCCAGGAACGTACAAGGTACAAAATACACTATTAGGAAGGACAGAAAATGCTTGCGAGCCGCGTAACACATACACAATCACCACCATTTTACAACACTAACTTGCAACTAATAACATTACCATTCTAAAATGCCGCTTTACACAACTAAATAAATGGTTTGGCCTCGCGCACGCAGCCTATTTACACTGCACAATTGGCACATTGCTGACACTTTCTACTCAGCTTAGCAACAGTCCAAATGTACATTGTATGCTGCAGGAAAATCAAAAGAGATTGTTAGCTCTTCAGGATATTGATTGCTGGGTATATTAATTAGAAATAGGTAAAGTATATTAATTTATTATTTAATTAATTAATTAATTAGTAATGAAAAAAAAATATATATATATATATATAAAAAATAAAAATAGCAGAGGAGAGGCTCGCAATGAGCGCCAAAGGCGCTCTTTGTGAACCACGTGGCGAGCGCCGAAGATGCTCATTGCGGGGCTCACAATCAGCCCACAGGGTGCTCAGAGAAGCAAAAGTACACAAGGGGAGAGGCTAGAAATGAGCTCCGAAGGTCCTCACACTACAAAAAGCTTGACATTGTGTGGCAAACAGCATTGCCATGGCTTCTAATTTTATTGCTCCTTCATTTCAAAAGGCGCTCAGCTAAAGCCATAAATATAATATTCTATTACATGCGTTGATTGCCGGGATCGATATAAAGTATTTATCTTTGCCAATTTGCGAGCCTGAGAATGTTGTGCTATTAATTCTAAGACCTAACATCACTTTCCCTTTTAATAACAGTACAGTAGTGTGTGTATATGTGCATTTACAGAGCTACAGGTTGGACTTTACCCCCCCTTGCTGGTCCTCTCTAGCACTCGCTGGCTTCTTGGCTCCATTTGCTAGTTACGGGGTTGAACGCCAGTGATTTTGTTGCAATTTAATAGCACAATTGGAACGCAGCGGTTACGGGCTTGACAGATCAAAGGATTTGCGGGCTTGCAAGTCAAATTCTCACGTCCCGTAGGGTTTTCACACTCCTACCCCGCAAGTCGTCGGCGGGCTGGTTTAAGAGGCTACGTTACGAGCTACGTTTTTACACGTTAGGGGAACTAATGTGGTCGTATGTTAGTAGTTTTTAGCTCGAAGTTGACTAGTAAGCGTAAAGTCTGCAAATTGTATTTTTTGAGTTTCCATATCAATATCCTTAATTTCATAGAAATCCACTGCATTATGATAGATTTGGCAGTATTGATTGACATTTATCATCATAGTTAATGAGATTGTGTTCTATGTTTCTAAGAACATACTTTGGTATACTAATATATAGATTTTTTAACCATTTAACCTTAGTTTTAAATATGGTAATTATAAAACAATGTACTTTGTTATTTCTGGAAGACTGACAAGGACTTGATATGAAGTTCTGCTTCTGTGCATTAGCAGTGCTGTGCTATGGTGGAGCTCTGCCAGGTTACAGATGTGAAAGAAAGCCATGGGCTAGCACAGCAAACACATTAACACAAATGCCAGTAGGGAAAGCTTGGCATCATCAGCTTACCAGTGTTTGAGAATGTGTTACAATGACTTCCTTTATTTCAATGTAGTGTTAAAATAAGAAGAACATTTAAAATACTAATATATTAACTTATATAGACAGATAGTGGGAGGGGATGAGTCTAGGGTTTCTAATATTGGTGCAGCACTCCTACCAAGACTACTAAGCTAAAGGCACAGTGTATTTTGCAGCAGGCTGTGTGGAGACTGTATGACTAGCGGGCAACATGAGAACAGGCTGGGTACGTTTTAGCTATTTGGGAGTTTTGTGGAGGGTGCAATTGGGATGGGTATGTAGCTAGCATAAAAAAAGCTTCCTGAGTTGTGAGAGAGCCATTTTGAGCATCTATATATCCGATTACTATATCATTCAATTGAGAAATTGTAGCTTATGGGAGCCCTTAATGTAGCCCGTAAACTAATTTGCTATTCAATTGGAGTCTTTTTGAGAGCCGCAAACGATCTACGGGTTACGGGCTGAAAAACCCTGCCGTTGTTACAACCGTAACTTACAACCCATCTAAGCCTTTGATCTTTCACGTCCACAAGAGTTACAATCGCTAAAATCGCAAATCTCTATTCAATTGCTACAATTCCGCAAGCCCGCAAATGTTTTCATACCCCTAAATAGCAAATGTAGAAGAGAATCCTAAGGATACCAGATGGGTTCCGCAAAGGGGTGAAAGACATATATGTAGCACTGTAAATGCAAATAAAAAATCAATACTTCACTGTAAATGATGGAGAAAGCGATGAAAGACATTAGAATTAATTGCACAACAGTCTCAAGCTCATAGTTTCATTTCGAGGTTATATCGTTCTCAGGAATAAATGAGTTAAAGGGATATTTAAGTTTGCTGGACTATGAATGCATCTGACGGAGGAGAATCAGTAGTGTATGAAAAAAATGTTTGCATGAAAAAATACCAAAATATACATTTAAACACTCATCTTGAAGTCAGCTGAATTTCTTGCATTTGCAAAAAGTTGTCTTTCAAAGTTGACACCTCCAGCTAATCTCTTCTAAAATTAGCATAACAGTCATATTCAGTTTGACCAATCACAGGCAGCATGGTATCAATTTTGTTTTGGAATGATGCAGACATGAATTCTACCCTACTGTGGGGAGTCACATGTTTTCATACACTTCCTTTTCATAATTTCCATCCTGTGCATACAGAGTAAGTGTCTAGCAATAATAATAATTTCTGACTTTAGTAATTTCTGACAGTTGGAAATCAAGAGGTTAACACCCACCGAACACTAGGCTAAATTAATCTCAAATTTAAAATGATTTGTTTTGGCCAATTAGATTAGCTGAAACTATTGAATTAACTCTTGGTTCATGTTTGTGGTGCAAAGCAGCCTGGGAAATGTAGTGTATCACTGATATGTGGCAGGAAGCTGCAAGGAGGAAGCTGCAAGGAGATTGGCTGAGCAAGCAAGAGCAGGTAAATAGTGGGTTAACACTGCTCCCCGGATGCTGCATGCTGATTGGGGGGGGGGATCAGATGCCTGTTTAGACACCCCCTGAAGGTGTCAACATAATCATTAAAGGGATTTTTAGATATTACTACAAATAAAATATTTTATGACATGTGCTGCATACACATAGGCTGCTTTTTGCCTATAGAGTGCAGAAATGTATTAATCCAGCTTGCTTAGCTATGCCTTTAATACATATCAGGCCACCCATATGGACTAGAACAGTATTGGCATTTATTTCTATTATTTTGCAGGTTTGCATGTCCTATCGCATATCGGACCTCTAAACGCTAATTAATTGACATGTAACCTCCATTCTATATTGCCATAATGATGACAGCCTCATTTTTATTGGCTGTTTCGAAATGGGTGGTTACGGCCTTGCTTAATTGATCATGTTCAGGCTCTGAAATGCTACATACAATTGCATGGTTTACGGTTTCGGCTTTTATTGCGTGTTTTATTTAATTGAATCGCTCCGTAAATGTAGCAGAGTTCAAGCCCGCAGCAAGCCCACAGACATACGGCCTATATACTGTGAGTTACGGCCTTGCAATTGAATGAGGCCCTTAGTTTAGTGCATTCTCAACAAAATACAGTGGACCTTTAAGGTGAGCATGAATATGTTTTGCTGTTTTTGTTCTATTAAACAGTGTTTCTAGTTTTCTAGAGTGATAAAGCTACTGCTTGTTACAGTAAGCTTAGCAGGGTTTTATATACAATGACAGCTACTGCTCATAAATAGCATTTGAGTCAGCAACTTGCTTCTAGCCCTCTCCAACCAGTGCCCTTTTGTCTGCTACCAGTATTTACAGAGATCTCTATACAGAGCAATGTAATGGGTCTTTGTGTTTACAGAGTTCATACACGTCAGGTTGTATTTAAAAATTGTTTTCAGCATATCCTGTAGGAAATACATTTGATAATGGTTATGTTTTAGTATCCCTGTGCCCTTAATGCACTCACCAACTAGGACATTAGGTGCTAGAGATTTCAATCTAACAATCCAGTTGCTAAAATCTCAGACAAGGGCCCTCATTCAATTGCAATTTGGCCAATTGAATAGGGGTCTAAATAAGCACATAACATATTTTTTTTAAAGAAGTTTTTAGTTAGTAAACATCTATCTAAAAGCAAGGTTTTAACTAACTAAAAACGTAAAAAAAAAAAATGCTATGTGCTTATTTAGAGCCCTATTGAATTGGCCAAATCGCAATTGAATGAGGGGCAAGGTGTATATTTATTGCAGGCCACTTAAAACATTTTAATTTATGTTACAATACATGCACTAAGTGGTCAAATGTAATAATGAAATAATGTGCTAATGATATGATATGGCGAAAAAACAAACACTTAAATTAGCCAATGGAATCATATGTAACTGCAGGTACGTTTTGTATAAGCAAACAGAGATGGGCAAATATTTACAACCCCACGTTGCAGGCAAATCTAAAATACAGTTAACCCGAACTGCTTTGTTTTCACTTTTTGGATGCAATATCTGATTACTTTGAAAAGCTATTCAAATACAGATCAGTCAAACACAGCCTACCACTGCTCACACACACTTGGGTCAATGTTAAAGGATATAAACAATTAAAAGGGCTATGCGCAAAGTGTCCTTTATGATCTGTTGATCGGCTGGTTACCTTCTAGTGCTCATGGGGACCATCTAAGAGATCAATAACTTATTAACAGTGATATTGCATGTGACACACAACATTTTCATCTAGTTTGCACTGATTTGAATAGAGTAGATTTTACCTGCAGATATGTTAACTAGAAATGATAGAGGTATATTTAAAGTGTCAACCTCTACTTATCCCTTTTTGTTAAAGAGGACCTGCCAGAATCACTGCTTCAGACCATTGTTCCCCAAGTCATTTAAGTTGTGGAACTTAAGGATTGTTTATAGCAAGGAATTTAATGAAGAGGTGATAAAAGTGTTTTCAAACCTCATACATATTCCTATACTGAAAGTACCAATATATATATGTTTAAATATTTGAAGTGGCGTAGTTTTTGGATCTAAAGTATCCAATTAAAGATTTTTTTTTATTGATTTTTTTTAGCAAAAAGTGGTGTGAAGCACCAAGGATACTAGCCATATGGATCAGATACATTTTTGTTATATGTTGTGGAACCCTATACGAGCTCCCAAAAGAATTGCTGTAAACTAAGGACTTCAAAATAACTCATGTAGGACAGTGCAAGTTACTCCTCTATACTACAAAATTACTTCCCAGGGTCTAAATCCTCTTCCAGAACCAAAAGCAGGCCTTGAAACCTCAAAATCCATACATAGAACCTCTTACAATGTCTCCTGAAATGTTACCACTAAATTTAAACATTTGGGAATCATTGCTATAGATATAGATGAACCAGATGCAAGACAGAAATACACTGGCAACTGCACATTTTCAGTTTGCCAATAGCCCTTTTAATATATTTTAAATATATTTCTGCTAAGTCACAAAGCATCATATGTTAGCGAAATGGTACAAAAGGTAGATTAACAAAATAGCTTTCTTTACAAAGACATGTAACACAATTTATTTGACAAACCAGAGGTATGGGTAATATAGAAGTCAAGTGATAGTAGCATAGAAACAAGTGAATCTTGCATCAGAGTAGTAAATTATTTACATAGTGTGGGATCAAAAATGAAGAACAGTTCAATCTTAAAGACTCCTGGAGTCTCATATTTATATTATGCTCTTTTAAAGAACTTTATAATGGTCAAACTTAATTTAAAATAAAAAAACAAATACAGCTAAGAGTCCCCCAAGCCTCTCATCTGAATGCATCCGACCCACTTACATGATTTCCAATTTATTAAAGGGCCATTTACCACACTCTAACTTCTCATTATGGTGTGAAAAAGCACAGGATTTTATGTTAAAATTATCTATTGTTTTTTTTTTTTAATTACACTAAAGTCTTAGGTCTGTTTACAAACACACTCCTGACTGTTCCATGATTAACAACAGCTGCCGACAGAGTGGTTTAGGCTCAGTGAGCACACAAATGTATAGTTTTTCACTGAATTTCAGGAATGCAGCAGGAGATGTTAACCCTCAACTGTACTCTTTAGCGTATTCCAGCAGTCCTTTATCTGCACAGATGAATTTGGGAAGGGTTAACTCTCTTTTTGCTTATGCTCTCTGCACTGAGCTATTGCTGTGGGTCTGTCTGAGGGCAATGCAAGTGACACATGTAAACAGACATTTTATTTATGATGTTTTCAAATGTTGTTTGATGTTTAAAAAATTCATAAAGTATTTTAATGTGTTTTTAGTAGAACTTTACAGTGGTGTGCTCTAAGTTTTTCTTAATTAACTGTCCCTTTAAGTTACATGTTCTACCCAAGTCTATTTTGTATATCTGTATCACAGATATCTATGTCCATTAATTTATCCATTTTAACAACCACTATTTCGTTAGAAATTTTTATGAATAGAGCTGCGATATATACTTTATTTCACAATATATTTATACACATTAGGCATATACTGCATAATTTATTTCCACATAAAGTAAAAAAAAAGGTTAACTGAGTAATTAAACTTTCCAAATTCACATCTGCTTCATACCTATTTAATACGTATTAGAGCTTATGCCATTTTTCCCATCTAAATAAATTGAATGCTGCAGGGAATATTTTCCATTTAGTTGTTACAGATCCCCATTGGATGTGACAGCAGATAAATTGTTCTGTGCTGGCTACTGGATACAGGCTTGTAGGACTTGTTGGCATGGTAACTTAAGATGAGCTGTTACTGGTGAGTAGACCATTAGCTTTTGCAAGATTCCTCTGAAAACTTTTGCAACTGAAAACATTTTAAATCATGGAGGAAGCAAGACAGAAGATAAAAACATATATTATGTCCAGATGAATGGGAAGGGGAATTATCTAAAATGTGTGTTTGTACATAAAGGAACAGACAGATAACTGATCGTTGTAATGGTAATATGAAAGGTAGATATTTGGTTAGATCGATATAAAATGTATTGTCCGACTAACCAAAAAGCATCAATATGGGGCAATTCCACTATATTCAGACATTCTCATTAGATTGTCTCTCTGCAGTACACATATTTCAGATGAACAATGGAAGGTTGTGGTTAGCAAATATAAGGGCTATTGAACTAAACAGATATTATAGCAGCAATGCTGTGTTCCTTTCAAAGCTATTTTTACGTGCATGAAAAGGATGGATATCTATTTTAAAGGAACATAGGATATTATTCACCTGTTGCTTAAACAAGGATGACCAGATGTCCTTGTTTTAATAGGATACTCCACTGATTGAGACCTTTTTCCCCTGGAAATATTTCCCCCCAGAAATAACTTTAGTTCAGGATAGATTGTGTGTAAAATATAAGTGCATGATGCAGTTAGGGTTATAATGTAAAGTTTCTGATGATTTCACAGATGGGTTGCAGTTACTGGTGTATAGGTGCAGTTCACTGTGTAAGTGCCTAGTGCAAATGCTTTAAATTACTGTATATATTGTGTATTAACATTCTATTTTACGTCTTGTATCTTATTTTATTTTATTAAGTCCTGGGCTAATTTCTTCCCCCAACAAGTTGAGGTAGATATGTAACATTTATGACATACATGCTCTGTAACTTTGCAACAGCGATTACATTAGCACAAAACTAAGACATTAACAGCCTTATTAAATTGAAATTCAGCCAATTGAATAGGGCTCTATATAAGCACAGAGCATATTTTTTTTTACAGAAGTTTTTAGTTAGTGAAGACCTTGCTTTTGGATCGAAGTTCACTAACTAAAAACTTCTGTAAAAAAAAAAAGCTCCATGCTTATATAGAGCCCTATTCAATTGTCCGAATCGCAATTTAATAAGGCTGTAGATATGTACTGTATACTCCATGTCCAAACTAGTCTGCTTAGATCAGTTAAAGGACTACTGTGGATAAATATTTTCCATATGATCTTTTGAATAACAAAGTTTGATAATGTGCAAATTTCTGTTAGAAAGTAAAATAAACAAGGCCTTTACATTTTTCACTTCGAATATGGAATTATTATTTACTGTAGACTTACAGTTTCTTTACTTAGTCTATTTCTTACAGCTTTTGTCACAACAGGATATGTCTTTATAAGCTAATTAGCTTTCCATTAGATTAAATTAATTCACTGACCGTTGTAGATGCCACCTTCCCATTGAGCAGATATGCACTTCCTGTGTATTCAAAGTCTCCTCTCACCTCAGGAAATGGATCACTTTAAACTAAAATTATTGTTTCCACAGCCGCAAAATTGCATATAAACGTAAACAAATAGAGGCTGCATTATTTTTCATATTCTAAAACATGTTTCTTATTTTTAAGTACAGTGGTACCTCAGTACTCGACTGCTTCAGAGGAGAAGGCATTGCCAGGGCACAGGCCTTACTTGGCTCCATTATCTGGGCTCCATTATCTTGAACCGCTGCTGTTCCTCTGGCCCAATAAATGAAAGAATGCCCAAAGATCCAGACCGGAATAGGGGAACCTAAAAAAAAATAATTAAACCAGCAAATGTGGACGGATGTAAGAACGGAATCTGTTTGACTCCCACCTTCCAATCTTTTTTACAGTGTCAACATCTAGGCCCAGACTAGCCGCCTCCGTGGCAGCCTCAATTCTAAAGGAATGCATCCCAAACTGTCCTGGATCCAACTGCAATGATGAAATGCATGATTTAAACACAGCTGAAAACTGAAACTTAGACAGGCTGTACCCATCCCCATGGACTAGCAGCGAACCCTCTAGGGCGGCAATCTAAATAGCGAGAGAGACAACAACTACTACCCGGAACTGTGTAAATAGCAACTCATTTTCCTGACCCAAATGGGCAGTTTAAGGTCTCCGAAGACGAATAGAAATGAAAACCCCTGCGGCTTGAAATAAAAGGCTAACGGTGTTAACACTTTTGTAAGTGCAGTAACCAAATTCCCTGTAAATATGTTTGCATTATGAAGATTAACAGAACCTGAACTGTGGTACATTGCAAGACTTGATGTTTTTCATCATTGCCAAAATGGACCCATTCAGCCCAAACTTTACTGTAAGCCTCCCAAGTACTTTGTGTCAATGAGTTCTGAACCAATGCAGTTATACCTGGAATGAAAGATTCCATAATTCTAATGGAATGGGGGTTCTCTGACCATCTGCCACTGGTGCTGCTTCCTGGAATCTCTCCCACTGAAACCAAGAAAGAGCATCAGCTATAATGTTACATTCGCCCAGGATATGCACTGCCCTACAAAATACATTTAGTAACAAGCATTTTAAAACTAGCTTCCTGAGCAACCTTACCACTGGTTGTGCTGACGAAGAAGTGGAATTGATAGCTTGGACCACCCCCGAGTTATCGCAATGAAATACCAGGTGCTGATCCCGATGACTGTAACCCCATAAGTGTAATGACACCAGAATAGGGAAAAGTTCTAAGAAAACAACATTTTTCAAGAGGCTGTCATTCCAATTTAGCTGGCACTCCTTCACACACCAGTGGCCACGGAAGTACGCACCAAAACCTTTAGAACTGGCCGCATCAGTAAAAAGATTTAATTCTGAATATCGTACTGGATCCTGCATGATTTCCGTTAAAATGGGAAAGGAACATCAACCAAACTCTGAGATCCTCCTTGTGTTCAGCCGTCACTCTAATATGGTGATGCGCATTCTTTAGCCCGCCTGTGGCAAAAGACAGATGTCTGGAGTATATCCTCCCCATCGGAATGATCCAACAAGTAAAATTCAGTTTCCCGAACAGCGATTGTATCTCCCTGAGCATCACTTTCTTCATTGTCAACATGGGCATAGCTGTATTCATCAAATCAGAAACTTTATCTAAGGGAAGGCTGCATGCCATAATTTTCATGTCAATCTGAATTCCCAAAAAACTCAAAACATGCGTGGGACCCATTGTTTTACCCACTGCAAGAGGAATTCCAAAATTAGATGCTATAACCAAAAATTCCTCCAGTAAAATGTACATTCTGTTGAACCACGTGGGTCCACAAATAAAAAGTTGTCTTCGGTAGTGAACTAGTGAAGTAACCTTGGCCTTTTTACCACCACCCAATGTATTAACAGCCCATCGGTAAACCCAGGTCCACAAAATATTGGCCATCAACATAACAGCCTAACAAAAACTGGGAAGACTGATTCACTGGCAGTAGACAAAAAGCTGATTCAATGTCGACTTTCGCCAACAATGCTCCTTTCCCCGCTTTCTTTACCCGCGAAAAAGGGGTATAAGACATTGCCGCTAACTTACCGTCAATACCGTCATTGACTGATGAACCCTTGGGATAGGACAGATGATGTATCAAGCGAAAACAACCCAGTTCTTTTTTTGGAACCAAGCCCAATGGTGACACCCTCAAGTTGGCAATTGGTAAATCACTGAAAGGCCCTGCCATCCTTCCCTTCTCAACCTCCCCTTGCAGTTTCTCCAACACCAACCCAGGATTCTCTCTGAACAAAACAGTTGTGTCTGTATCTACATTCTGCACCCCACTTGCACGCACTCTCATTGGATGCAAAGCACCACCTGAAGTAACCGAACGCAATGGGGTAACAATCTTCAACTAACTTCCCATATCCCTATCGTCCAATTGCATACGCGGCCGAACAATTAGCCTATGGGGAAACTTGACATCATAATCCCACCATGCCAATCCACCATACATTCTATGGATCCCAGCTATCTCATCCAAGTAATAAAATATCGAAGAGCAGTACTCAGGGAACTTTTCACCTATTATACTAGTGAAAATTACAAAGGCCTGTAGCCAATTGCTAAATGTTTGAGGAATTTTCCTATAATGCTTCTTTCGCTCATCCTCCTCTTTTTTTAATCATCCTTCTTCTCCTCCACCTTAAACTCAATGAAGCTCTCTAAAGGGATGAGCAATGAGTATATTCCCTGCACCAGATTCTATCTTTAATGTCCTGGGAAACCTGATCCCTAATGGGCCCAATAGAACAGAGAAAGGTCTTTTTGTGGCCCGTATAAGCCACCTTAAACACTAATGATGTATGCGCCACCGGTTGTATAGCGACTGAGGTAATATCTGAACTGCTCACTGTACTTGGGGCGCTAACCCCATAGAACTGGCTACCATAGAATTCTGGTGAACTGGAGACAGTCCCACCCTCACAGGGCCGACCCCGCTATTCCTAATCCAAACTAGAAATAAAACCTTTTAAACCTTCCACTAAGTGCATGAGAGTTGCTGTAGGGGCAGTGGTTATCTCACCTGAACGGGCCACAATTGGGCTCCTGGCCGGAGCCGACTGCCCTTGCTCAGCAATCCTGTCATTGTTGTTTTGTTCTTTGGAATCAAACTCTTGTGTTATCTGCAATGAGATAAACAGACTTCCCCTCCCTGATCTCCACAGCCATGCTGAACGCCCCTCTGTATTTTCCCCCTCCTACATGGGGACGTGTGCAACCGATGTGGATCTTGACCTTTCTCCAGCACTGGTGGCCCGCTGCCTGCCAGAGCGTTCGCCCTTCCTGCCTAGGTGACCTTGATGTCTGATGCCTCCTGGGACTATGCTGGTTCCCACCACTAGGGGAAGCAAGTATTCTTAGAGATAAATCTTTGTTTACCCCCCCCCCCTCATATTTTTTTTTTTTTTAAGTTTTTAGAAAGTTTATTTATATAAATATGTCTTGATACAAAAAAGAGAAAAAAGGGGAAGAAGTCATGGAGACATTACCAGGAAAACACCCACCTCCACCAATTCTCTAGCTTGATAGCAAATATTGGTCCCAAAGCTGCCATTTTATCAAATGCGTGGATTTAGGAGTTATGTCCCATACATTATCGGCTGATTCTATTTTTATCATCTCCCTATTATTTGAGACAGCGTTCTCTAATTTTTTCCAGGAAGGTACCTGTGGTTGTTTCCAGTATTTCAAAAGTAACCATTTAGCAACAAGGCATATGTGTGATATTAAATATCTTTCCCCTAATGGAAATCTTTCCAATTGCATAAGTAAAATAAATTCTAGAGGATTACAGATGATTGTTTTGCCCACAAGAGTGGATAATTCTTGACTTAGTCTCGTCCAGAATTTTTTTATTTTTTTGCAGTCCCACCACATGTGGAGGGTTGTGCCTGGTAGTCCACATTGTTTCCAACATAGGCCATCTAAATTACTATATATTTTTTAAAATTTAATAGGAACATAGTACCATCTATGAATTAGTTTTACCATCATTACGTTATATGAGGAATTGATTGATGAGTTCTTAATAGTGTTGAATATTTTAATCCAGTCTTCTTCTAAAATTGTAGTTTTCATATCCTCTTCCCAGGCTAGTATTCCCAGGCTTTTTTCCAAGGGGGTATTTTCATCAATTATGTTACTAAATTTAGAGATTATATGAGACGATTCACCCTTAAGTAAATATTCCTCCATTATCCACATTTTGTCCATATTAGTAGTCTTATATCCTGACAGTTTAAGATTCCTCTTTAAGCATTCATAATCTAACCACGTTAACTTGTCTATATTGAATTTCTCTTTAATTCTTTTCCACTCTAATAGACTACCTTTATCATATAAGTCTATCACATTTCTGATGTTATGTGATTTTAATAGTAACAAGATTGATCCGTTCGAGTTGTTATTAATAAAATCTATTGGTGCTGCTAGAGAAGGAGATCGTACTAATGATAGTTTGGTTTTATTTTTATGCCATACATTAATAATGTTTTGGATATTAGGGGGTAAATCTGAATTTCTTTTCTTTTTATACTTAGCCGTCCATAATATGTTTTTTATAGATGATTCTCCCCATAGGGCCTCTTCTATTTTTAACCATCTTTGGGTATTTTGTACTTAATTATATCCCGCCACTTGTGTAAGTATAATTTTAACGTTTAAATATTTGATGGAAGGGGAGCCTAATCCCCCTTTCTCAAATTTCTTACATATTATGGTTTTCTTCACTCTTGTTTTTTTTCCCTGATATATAAAGTTGTCTAATGTTTCTTGAATAATTTTGATATAATAAGCCGGTATTTTGCCTGGAAGGCACCTCATAATATAGGTAATTTTAGGGATCAGACTCATATTTACTGCATTTATTCTAGTTATCCATGATAAATGTAGAGATCTCCAATCATTCAATAATTTCCTAATTTGTTTCAGTATTTCACTATAGTTGTCTTTGAAAATATTGTTTATGTGACCAGAGAATCTTATACCCAGGTGTACTATATGGGGGGAATTCCATCTATATAAGTATAGGTTCGCTAACCTATTTTTTTCTTCTAATGATATGTTACAAGTAATTATTTCGGATTTCTGTTGATTTATCTTAAAGTAAGAGAATTTACTAAATTCTTCAAGAGCAATCTGCAAGGCTCTACAGGAAAGTTCTGGATTTGTTATTGTTATTATAATGTCACCAGCATATGCCATTATCTTATATTCCTCCTTCCCTATCTCAATTCCTTTAATTTCTGATGATTCTCTGATAGTTATTAGTAGAGGTTCAAGGAATAAAATAAAAAGAAGGGGGGATAGCGGGCAACCTTGCCGAGTACCATTAGTTATAAAAAATTTGCCCGTACTAAATTGTGGAGAAGATATATGTGCTGTAGTATTTAAATACAAAGCTTTTACTGCCGATGAGGCAAAGCTTCCCAAACCAAATCTCTCCAAAACACTGTCTAGGAAATCCCACCTGACCCTGTCGAAGGCCTTCCCTGCGTCCAATGACAGGGTCAGGGAGGGGATCCTCTTTTTCTTTAAAAAGGCTAAGATGTCAAGGAGACGTCTGGTATTATCCGACGCTTGTCTATTCGGGATAAATCCTGTTTGGTCTGGTTTTATTAGTGTAGAAATGATCTTACTTAATCTATTCCCCAGAATTTTAGAATACATTTTTATATCAACGTTGATTAAGGAGATTGGGCGATAGTTTTTATATTCTTCAGGATTTTTTCCCTGTTTCAATATATTAACTATTTTTATTTCCGTTAATTCTGATGGTAGCACCCCTTCCCGTTTGATTTCATTATAGAGATCGCATAAAATTCCATTCATTTCCTTGGTAAGGTATCTATAGAATAAATTATCAAACCCATCTACCCCAGGAGTTTTATTTTTTTTTAATTTTAGACACAATTTCCATTATCTTTACACTTTCTATTTGTTTATTTGGGTAGCTAAGTTGGTTTTCCGATACTTTGGGAAGCTTTATCTTATTCAGGTATTGTTTAATCTCTTTTATTCCTAGTTTATCTACTTGATCTTTCTCTAAGTTGTATAAATTGCTATAATATTCCTGAAATACCGCTCCTATCCTATCTGGATGAAATTGCGGAACATTGTTTAGATCTAAAATGTTTGCAATATTATTTTTGATATACTGTTTCTTCAATTTATTAGCCAGAAATGTACCTGGTTTACACCCTTCAAGAAATTGTGTACGCTGAAATTTCCATATTATTTTATCTGATTGTAATTGAAGGATTTTTTGTATTTTGTTATTTATATCTTTTATTGCCTTACTATTCTCTTTATTTTGTGTCACTCTAAAAATATCTTTCATCTTATTTAATTCTAGATATAGAGTCCTTAACAATTTACCTCTTAACCTTTGCATTTCAGCTGATTTTGAGATGAATATACCCCTAATATATGCTTTATAAGCACACCATAGGGTTATATCCGAAGTTTACGGACATCTTATTAATTTTAAAAAATTCTATTGTTTCCTTTTTTAAATATGTAACAAATTCTTCATTTTTTAAGAGCCAAGGATCCATTTTCCAGCTAACTTTTTTCCCCCTTTTATTTAAGTTCTGATCTTGTATAACTAATTCGTTTAAAGAATGATCTGACCAAGGGGTAGGTCTAATGTTTATCTTTTTAATTACTTTTAAAGTTGGAAGATCCGTTAGTGTATAGTCAATTCTGGAAAATGAGTTATGTCGATGTGAAAAATGAGTATATTCACGTACTCCTGGGTGTAAGATCTACTCTAGTTAAGAATTTTTTATTATTCATATATTTAAAATTTTCCTGTTTTAGGTGTGTTTCTTGCAAGCATAGAATTTCGGCGTTTAATTTATTATACTCTAGAAATGCAGTTTTTCTTTTTGTTGGAGAATTAAGACCATTCACATTATGTGCAATTATTTTTATTTGCATTTTACTTTATTAAAAAGGTACTAAAGTATATGTATGTGGTATTCCCTGGGTGTCTCCATGCCTCGGTCCCCCCCCCCCCCAAAAAAAAAGACACAAAAAACAGACATACAAATCCTAAAAAAACAGCTGCAAACTAAACGGATGTCAGCTGATATATAGTAAGGCAAATTAGATTTTAGGAAGTGAAAATGTATCGCCCTATTTCTGAGCGAGGGGATAGGGTCTATGGTACAGATCTAATGCATAAACTTCAGGAGCAAGGGCATATATAATACTTCATTTCAAACTTCCCTAAGAGGAGACCTTTACTCCCTGGACAGCCAAGAAGGGAAGTCTTCTTAACTATAAACTATAACTTTGTCTATTTTGTTTAAGCATAGTTCACTTTCTATGCTGTCAGGTTTGATTAATTCAAAATGTTGACTTTCCAGCTAAAAGTAGATCTATATTTGCTGCTTTCTAGTTGTCCGGAGAGAAAAGGATCCAATAGAGCAGTTAAATTTACTACCATGTATTTTATAGATATTACTAATAATTCTCCGTATATATAACCATTTATTATAATATTTAAATTTTCTGATATTATTATATAATATTGATTGTATTTTTCATTCGAGAGGGATTTACTTAGGAGGGTTCACACATAGTGAGTGTATCTAATTCTAATTTTTTTCTAATCCAAAATTTATATATTTTCCCTTAAATTTTTTGCTATATATTATGCTTTTACACCTTATTACTAAATTCTACTTTTATTTCTTTTTTTTTCCCTTTCCCTATTGCCTTTTTTACTTTTATATATATTTTTTTTTTTAACCTCTTACTTCGATAGGGAAATAGTGGGTTTATTTACCCCCTCAGTCTATTAAATTATATTATTATGTGTATGTGTATCTTTTTTTATCTTAAACCCATATAACTGTGACTCTTTATCAATATTATGTCTCTTGTATTATGAGTGTCTCTTGTTTTATTTTAAACCCATTTAATCAAACCTCTTCATCTCAACTATATCCCTTGTATTAAGGAAATCTATCATCTTTCTTATACCTCTCTAATTAATAATTTTCTTTAAAATTAAAAAAAAAAAAAAAAAAAAACACAAAAACCTTAGTGTTGATGTATGATCTCCCAATTCCCAAATTACTTTATTTTTAGAATATCGTTCTATACTTTCTCTATCTGTTTAAATATGCTTCACTTCTCCTGAACTAAGGTATCAATGTCCCTGTTTTACAGTTTCCAGAAATTATTTCTTATATTTTTTCCAGTCCAAGTTTCCTGCTCTCAGTTCCAATTTTTTAGTAACTTCCATATTACTTTCTATATATATGTCCCAAACTTTTAATAACTCTATGGCTTCTTGAACTGAGTTTATTTTGATCCACTTTAAGTCTTTATAAATTAATAAGCCTACTGGCTGTGCCCATTTATATCTGATTTCTTTAAGCCTGAGAGCAAATTCCCTTCTTTTCCCCAACGTATGTGCGGATAGATCTTGGAAAAAATTTATATTCTCATATGGGTGATCTAGATGTTTTTTTAAGAAGGCATTTTTCAGAGCAATTTCTTTTAAAGGTAAATAATGTAATTTCAATATAATGTCTCTTGGGGTAGATTTGTCCATCATTTTGGCCAATGGGAGTCTGTGACGAGATCAGTCTCGTCACTGCGAATTGGAGGAGCCTGGTTGCACACATTCTGCCGTTTGACTACGGCCCATGTTGACTTTCCACCTACAAAGCCATACTTCATTTGGTCAGAAAGGACTGTGATCTAACTTTTGAACCACTGGATCAATTTGTATCATCTTGACACATGTTTGTATTTGGAGTATGCTGATTCTGAAAATGTATGTTTTATGTGAATGTGATGCATACTTTTAAAGTTATGAAAAATGTGTAGAAATGTGTTACAGATTCTGACCATCCCCCATTAGGTAAACACAGGGTGTCGCCAGGACTTGAACAAAGGGCCAGTGTATGGGGTTTCCCCAGGGGCATAGTCCAGGAGGGAACAGGAAGTTTCCACGGGGACAGTCTGGGTGAGAATGAGCATAGTAGCCATGCCTGGGGGTGGCCCATGGGAGGAGTCTCATGGTTCCTACCCTGTCTGATTGGCCATAGGTAATTAGGGGTTGACCAAAGGTAGTCACTGCCCCTACGGTGTATGTGGAAATGGTTTTTTATATATATGTCTTGGTTTTAATAAAGAAGTGAGTTCACTGCTTGACCCTCAACCACAGAGCGTGTGTCTCGTGCTTGAGGGAATTCATGGGATGCTGTTGCAGACTGACTGCCAGGAGTGTGGGCATCTTTGGGGGTGCTTTTCCTGTTCAGCTGCTAGCGGCTATTCGTGAGGTTCCAGTTGCAGGCTTGGAGTATTTTCCCTTTGGATCCAGTTCTTGGGGGATTGGGTGTCCTGCAGTAGCTGTCCCTATATCACTGGACGGGCGGATCGGCTAGAACGGCCTGGGCGCCCCCTTCTATGCTCGGGGGGTACCGTTACACTGGTGGCAAGTGGCGGAATTGTTCCCACAGCCAGAAGGACAGCTACAGGAGACACCATTCCGTGGATTTACAAGTGGGGGGCAACGCATGTCCCAGTACAGCGACCCTAAAAGCAGCAGAATGGAACCAGCAGTGCTATACGAAGATGAGGACCTGGATGGCCGGGATGCATTAAGGAAAGGCATCTGGTACCAGGCCCTGGATAATGTACAATACCAGCGGGGTGAGAGTCTCCCCAGTGAAGAGCAACGTTTGCAGAAGCAAGTGGCCCTGCGCATGCCCTTTCTGGGAGAGCAGCCCCTTGAGGAATGGGTGGAGGAACTCAAGCTCCGTGCATGGCAGGAGCTATGGCTGGAGGATGCCTACCAGGCGCTCTGGTGGTATATGGAACAGTATATACCCTGGACAGCCGAGCATGACAAGCCAGAGGGAGAGGAGTTTGGTGGTCCTGGGTTTTTATGGCAGTCATTTGCAGAGCCTGACTTTGGGAGCCCTGCGCAGACCAGACTTCAGGATATTTTCTATGAGAGGGAGGCTAGGCATGACTGGGATGACCCCCATGAGGTAGAGCAAAACCTTGTTCACCTAGCAACCCTGGAGTGGGAACTAGAGCAGGACTACCAAGATCTCTTCCACTCCATTGGGAAGGCTCAGCATTACAACAAGGTGAGAGACCCAGATCCAGACCCCTTCAGCTGGGAAGATATTGTAGAGGTTTATTGGGAGGAACCCCAGGCGGCAGGTGGAGATGGGACCGAGGTCTCTCCACCGGCCCTACAGGGATGCTGGGTGGCTAGCCCAGATCCCCAGCGCCAGTGTGAAGTGCAGGGAGTGGAGAGCATTGTCTCCCCTCCCCAGTGGAAGTGTACCTTGCAAGGAGAGGAGAGCAGTTTCCTCCCTCCCCAGCGTCAGGGTGAGCTGCAGGGAATTGAGAGCTCAGACTCCATTCTCCAGCAACAGGCTGAGCTACCAGGGGCAGAGACGGTCGGTCCTGTCCCCCAGCAACAGGGCTGTTTAGCCAAAGCGGAGACCGTCGGTCTCCCCCCCCTACAACCAGGCCCCAAACAGGCTACTTCCGTGGTAGCGCTGGCACCAGGGCAGAGTACCGCTGGTCTCTGCCCACTCAGCAACCCACCAAGGCAGCTTACCAGTGCCCAGCACAGCCGTGGTGAGGCACCTGGACATGGACAAGTTTCTCCTCTACCCAGGTGTAGTAACCAGTTATTGTGGGTGGGCTGTACTGTTGATTGTGTTTTGTGGGTGGCCTTCCAGACTAACCCGGAATCTGACCGGAAGGTCAGATATCCTGTTAGTCTGTTTGGAAAGGGGGAGAGATGTGACGAGATCAGTCTCGTCACTGCGAATTGGAGGAGCCTGGTTGCACACATTCTGCCGTTTGACTACGGCCCATGTTGACTTTCCACCTACAAAGCCATACTTCATTTGGTCAGAAAGGACTGTGATCTAACTTTTGAACCACTGGACCAATTTGTATCATCTTGACACATGTTTGTATTTGGAGTATGCTGATTCTGAAAATGTATGTTTTATGTGAATGTGATGCATACTTTTAAAGTTATGAAAAATGTGTAGAAATGTGTTACAGATTCTGACCATCCCCCATTAGGTAAACACAGGGTGTCGCCAGGACTTGAACAAAGGGCCAGTGTATGGGGTTTCCCCAGGGGCATAGTCCAGGAGGGAACAGGAAGTTTCCACGGGGACAGTCTGGGTGAGAATGAGCATAGTAGCCATGCCTGGGGGTGGCCCATGGGAGGAGTCTCATGGTTCCTACCCTGTCTGATTGGCCATAGGTAATTAGGGGTTGACCAAAGGTAGTCACTGCCCCTACGGTGTATGTGGAAATGTTTTTTTATATATATGTCTTGGTTTTAATAAAGAAGTGAGTTCACTGCTTGACCCTCAACCACAGAGCGTGTGTCTCGTGCTTGGGGGAATTCATGGGATGCTGTTGCAGACTGACTGCCAGGAGTGTGGGCATCTTTGGGGGTGCTTTTCCTGTTCAGCTGCTAGCGGCTATTCGTGAGGTTCCAGTTGCAGGCTTGGAGTATTTTCCCCTTGGATCCAGTTCTTGGGGGATTGGGTGTCCTGCAGTAGCTGTCCCTATAGCACTGGACGGGCGGATCGGCTAAAAAGGCCTGGGCGCCCCCTTCTATGTGTGGGGGGTACCGTTACAGAGTCTATGTAGTGCATCCATTTTCCATTGATCTTTCTGCACCTCCGGGGCCAGATAGTTGAGCAGTTCTTTAACATATGACTCCAAGTCTTCTCCATGGACCGCTTCTGATATCCCCCTTATACGTAAATTGTTTTTTCTAGAATAATTCTCCAATTTATCAACTTTGGAAGAAAGTTCCTCGATTTTATTTTCTAGAGAGGTTACGTATTTGGAAATTGCATTATTGTCCGTTATAATTTTGTCACAGGTCTTTTCATTAGCTTCAATTCTTTGTGTCATACTATTTATAGATTCAATGATGTTAGACATTTGTTTTGAGAGATCACTTGTCTAATTTCCTCTCCTTGAGTGGAATTATCTTCCAAATTTCCTTGAAAAGATTTTTCCGGGGTCTGATTTTCTATCAGGTCTGAGCTAATGTCTCCATGAGATGAGTCTGGAGTTGTCGCTTTATTTCTAGGGGAAAAGAAGCTTGTGGATTTTTCTGGATCTTTTACTTTCTCCTTCAATTTTGTTTTATTAGCTGTATTACTTTTTTTATTTGACATAATTAGATCTCTTATAAACTTTCAGGTAACAATAAACTTTCAAGAAGATGATAAGAGAGTTTTTTATTTTGGGAGTTAAATTCTCCTGAGGATCCAAGGGGAGACAGTGTAACCAATTGATATCCTTTTATAATGTAATTTTCACATACAGATTAACAAATTTCACAGTGGTTGTTTTCACTGTGGCCGCTTATATATACACTTTGTTCTTCAAGTATTTGTTTCCCTTAATACCGGAGGCACAAGTTGTCTTTCAGTTTTCTTGAGTTTGGACAATTTAATTTTAATTCCCCAAAATCTTAGCATATGAGCTATATAGTGGCTGTCCTTTGGGAAGTGTTCTTAAACCAGTATTATTCCCATTCCTTTACATTTTTTATTTTTTTTTAAGCTGGCACATTCTACCAAATGCCCAACTTGCACTACCTAAAGGATGGAGGAAATTAGAAGCCACCTAGGACATCAGCATGATTGTATTTTGTTATTCCCCCTTAATTAATTTTTATATATATATATATATATATATATATATATATATATATACATTTATAAGGGCACAGGGCTTATGTATGTATCCTCAACACCATAGAAAACCCACTAGCTCCCCCAGGCCTATACTCATTGCGCCCAATAATCTCTTCCCCCCATTGCTGCCGCTTTTCCTTTGCCCTGTGACCGGTTTTGCACTGTCCCGCTACTTTAGAGCCCCTCCACATTGAATGGATGAACAAAGTTTTTGGCCCCATTGTAAAAATATTTGCAGGAAAAAGGACGGCCTCTGAGGGCTCTATTAATAATGGACAATGCTCATGCTTATCCTCCAGGTTTGGAAGACAACTTGTTGGAGAACTTAAATTTTATTACTGTGAAGTTCTTGCCCCTAACACAACTCCTCTGATTCAGCCCATGGACTAGCAGGTCCTCCTCTCAAACTTTAAAAAGCTGTATACCAGAGCCCTCTTCCACACTTCCTTTGAGGTGACCTAGGATACTGAGTTCTGCAAAGATCATTTCAATATCTACCACTGTGTCACTCTGAAATTGTGGCCAGAAGATGTAAGTGCGGAACTTTGAAAGATTTGAGGCTGAACCATGGGCCTGCAAGTCAGTTATGAAGACATCGAAGAGTTAGTGGAGGAGCATAGATAAGAGCTCAGCACTGAGGAACTGCAGGAGCTTCAAAGGAAGCAACAACAGATAGTGGCTAAAGAACTTCAGGTGAAGAGGAGGGAAGGAAGGAAGCACCTACTGCACAGATTAAAGAAATGTGTTCTAATGTGGTTGAATTACAAAATTTTGTTGAAATGTAACATAGCTCAAGCAAGCCAAAATATGGACTTTTGTAATGATCCAACTTTAGAAACATTTTGAAACATAGGCAGAAGCAAGTTTGTCTTGATAAGTTTCTAGTAAAACTTCCTGCATCAGAATCTCCAGCAGGGTTCAGTGGTGTAAAGAGGCAGAAAAGAGAAAGATCCCCTGTGTAAGTGCCTGATGTTTTAATGGAAGATGATTCCCCTTCCAAGCAATAACCTTTCTCCTCCTCCTCTTAACTTGCCATTATCCAATTTGGCCCTCAACTCCTCTCATTACAGTGAAGTTAAATTTTATTTCAACAAATTATTGTTTCTTATTCATGTCTTTTAAGTTTTCAGGTTTTGTATAAAAAAAAACAACCCATCAATTAAAAGTAAAATGTGCCAGTTGTGAGGTTCAGAAACAGATTATTTCAATTTTCATTGGGAAACGTTGTTTGTTTGGTACTCATCGTTATTGGCACTCATCATGCTGTGTGGAACAAATTAACCATGAGTACCAATGTACCAATGTAATTCTTCAAAATAGACTATTTTAATTTTTTGATAACAGTCGTCCTTTAATATGAATTATGTAAAATTTAAATTAGCTGTAGGTATGTAGAAAAGGCTATTTATCGTAATCTATTTGTGAAGTGCCACAGATAAAAACTGTTCCCAGGTCTGCAAAAGATCTGGTCAGCTAGATGGACAAATTCTTGTTTTAGGATTTTAACTTGTTATTTTCTGGCTTGCGAATTGTTATACAAATCAACAACAACAATATTTATTTCACAGTTATAATAATATTGTTCTGTTTAACTTCCTATTAATTTTTTTTAGATAGAAACAAACACTGTATTTTTTAGTATTGTCTACAATGAGATAATAAGCAAATAACCTCTTCTAGAGGCACATACAGTAACCCACACCTGGTATGTGATTGACAGTACAAATTTCATTACCTGGCAATGGGATTTATTTTCATCTACAGAAACCCCTGCAAGGCTAATGTAATTCTGCTTCCCTCTGATAGCAAATGCGTGGGGTATATGCACAAAAATAATTTTGCAATAAAGAATCCACAGGCATATTAGCCTGAACATCACAGCTTGGGAGAAAAAGAAGTAAAAGCCATTAAAGTATACATTAGAGATTGAAATACATAGAGACAGGCTACATTATAATAAGTAAAACATTATATATACGGTACAGGGACAGTGGAATAAAATAGCAGTGTCTTATCTGAAGAAAATATTGTTATCTGTCAGGTGTATCTACAAAAGATAAATTATATGTAGTATTCTCCTTTGTGTATAAAAGCATGCTCCTTTACATTTGAAATAATTACATATAAAATAATTAGTAATTTCCTAGAAATCTTTTAATATGTTTACTAAAATATTTCATTTAATTTGTAATGTACATGAAAATGTTTAATTTTGTATAATAATAATAATAATAATAATAATAATAATAATAATAATAATAATAATAAAATTAAACCTGCAAATGTATTATTATTAGCTTTCTTTGTTCTAATATATAAAAAAGACTAGCGACTTGCCCGTCAAAAAATGACGGCAATAAAATTGTAAGGCAGGTAATGCTGTTTGCCCCACAATGTAAGGCTTTTAGTCCTCTGAGTACCTTTGGCACTCCTTGCGAGCCTTTCCCCTCGTGTACTTTTGCTCCTCAGAGCACTATCGGTGCTCATTGTGAGCCCCGTGCTAAGTGCCTTTGGCTTTCGGAGCTCCCTGCCTAAGTCATCTCCACCAGCACAAGGAGCACCTTTGGCGCTCCTTGCCTGGCCCAACCATGGCCCTCGCTTCGCGAGCCCGCAGCTTTAAAGCTGCGTTACCAAAGTTTTTTGGCAAGCGCATGCTGCTGAGAACTATATATGTGATTGATAACTACCAACATGACACAGTTTCACTTAAATGTGAACTAGTAATTAGTGAGTGCCTAACACAGGGCCCTATTCTATTGCCCAATTCATAAATTTATTACACTGAAAACTGCTCTTAATCTTGCCACATATTCAATGACCTACTTGCAATCCAATTACGACTTCCCCACCCACAATCACTAGGGGCCAGCCAAAGCCACAAAACAGGCTATAGAATTCCAATGGTTTTAGCACAGCTCGAATATTACGAACTCTGTATAATTAAAGTTACACAAACCAAATAAAGTCTAACACGCAATTGAAAAAAGTATCAAGTTTCTGTAAAAAATATTATGAGTCCTCAAGAGGACTCGCAAGGCATTTTTCAAACACTTATTAAAGTTGTAATAGCTATAAATCACACAATACTGTACTTTAAAAGCTTGGGAAGGCATGGAAACACATTGGAATTATTTGCAGAATAGTCTCAAACCCACAAATATAAAATAAATAAAAAAAAATTAATTATTTTTTTTTCTGAAATGGATCCCGGGACTTCAGAGGTTTATACATATCATGGACTAGAACAGATGCTTAAATTAATTCAGTACAACTTGGAGCACGCCACTGTAAAAAAATCCTCAAAACATGTTGTAATACTTGTGCCATTTTCATAGAAAAAATCATAAAAGGAGTGTCTGTTTACATGAGAATTAGGCATGCCTCTTCACAGCAAGAGGGATAACCCTTCACACATTCATCTGTGCAGGGAAATGACTGCTGGAAGCTTCTAAATATGTTACTTGTGGGTTAACTGATGGCTGATGACATTCCTGACAGCAGAAAGAAACCATACTTCTTGTTTTCACAGAGCTTGCAACACCGCTGTCGGCAGATGCAGTTAATCATGAACAGTCAGCAGTGTGTTTGTAAACAGACCTATGACTGGAGATTTTTAGGTGTTATTAGTGTAATTTAAAAAAAGCAATAGACCATGTTAACAGAGAGTCTTGTGCTCTTTCACATCATAAAGAGCACTTATAGTGAGGTAAATGCCCTTTAACAAATTTTATTGATTTCTACATTTCTGGATTGTGAGACTGATCACCAAATTTACTTCTCAACACTAATTAATTTGTAGCCTCTGAGTAAAGTTTAATTATAAACTCCAAGTTTTACTGACATCATGATGATGGTCTCATATTCTATTGGCTGTGTCTAAGAAGTATTGTGAGTGTTTAAGAAGTAAAATACAGGCTTGCATAAATATTGGCAGATCATATGATCAGCTCCCCTGAAATCAGTGTTTACAAGTTCAGCCTTGCAGTCGGAATCTGCAAACTGGAGTCAATAGAATACATCTAAACATTTATAAAATAAACACCCACAGCCAAATTTGTTAATTTGAGGCATTTCCGAGCAGCTAATAGAATATGGCCCACAGTTTTCTTTGTAAATCTTTAGAAAAACAAGGTTTACTTATCTAGGTTTTCAGTTGTCTTGCTGACAAATCAACAATTATATAAATAGCTTAGGTCCACTGCCTCTACTCTTTCATTTGACCCTCATATCTACTCTATCGCCAAATCCCATCTACAGAATTGCACATATACAGATATTTTCCCTACTTTGCATTTCGTTATAGAAGTTACAACAAAAATATAAATACAAAAAGCAAGAGGGCACCTTTGATGTAAACAAGATTCTGAATACAGACGCACATCGTCTGCCACACACTATTAAATATCAGTGGCAGACAACAGCTGATGCACATAGTGAATTTGCTTTTATTTTCTTTTTGGGAACAAAGACTATTGATCCTCATATTTAACCCCCAGCCAAATCCTGCAACTCATCTATAGTACATATCTTGAATCTGTCCTTTCCAAATAAAACGTTATCAATAATCCAGGATTTGTGTTTAAGAGCATAGGAACTCAGAGAATGGGCGGACAACTCCCCCAGATTAAATAGTTATATAGGTACCTTATCTCTGGTCTCAAGTATATATATATATATATATATATATATATATATATATATATATATATATATAAACAGCCTTATTAAATTGAAATTCGGCCAATTGAAAAGGGCTCTATATAAGTACATAGCATATTTTTTTTACAGAAGTTTTTAGTTAGTAAAGACCTTGCTTTTTGGATAGAAGTTCACTAAATAAAAACTTCTGTAAAAAAATATGCTATGTGCTTAAACAGAGCCCTATTCCGTCGGCTGAATTGCAATTTAATAAGGCTGATACTGTTTAGTAGTACAAACAATAAATAGTACATTAGTAATTCTACTTGAATGTCTAAAAAATAAGTTAATAAACTTATTTGCTGCTCAAATTTCTCAGAAATACAGTTTATGCACTGCACTCTGGGAAAACTGGACGGGGACATGCAAATTAGATCACATAATGCACCCTCAATCTATCAATCCAAACAACTTTAAACATGGCTCCTTTTAAGCATATGCGTACTGTATTTCACAGTTTTAGGCATAACAAAGGATGAATTATTCACAAACCAGGTCCCTTAACCACATACAGCACTGTTTCATGGTTACTGCCAACTCTCAGTGTGGTGTGCGTGTCTGGTTTGTGTGGTGGATTGTTGTAGAAAGTAGTATATATACAGTGGACCCTTGGTACTCATTGTTATTTGGTACTAGAAGGCACGAGTGGTGAAAAGATGAGCACCAAAGTTCCCATGAGGAATGTAAATTGACTCATACAAGTGTGCTGAGACATTTTTTCCTTGTCAAAATTTGACAAGTTTCGAGGTAGACTGGTGCTAAGGTACATCCAGGACCCTCATGACACAAAGTGTAACAACTACACTATTTTAACCCGGTCTCTTATGTGTTCTATACAGACCCTCTATTAAACCCCATTAGTCCCATAAGGGTATATAAAGACCCTCATGTGACAGTTAAAAGCCTAACATTAACCCCATAAGTGCCATGAGGGTCCTCCAGGACCCTCATGACACTAAGTACAAACACTACACTGTTCTACACCTCCCCAATAAACCATTAAATGTAAACAAACCTCCCTCAACACTAACCTATTAAC
This sequence comes from Discoglossus pictus, assembly GCA_027410445.1. Taxonomy (NCBI): domain Eukaryota; kingdom Metazoa; phylum Chordata; class Amphibia; order Anura; family Alytidae; genus Discoglossus; species Discoglossus pictus. The sequence goes on from CM050164.1 coordinate 268,245,618, forward strand.
ACCTACACTACCTACCTATACTACCTACCTACCCACTAGTAAACCCCCCACCCCACTAATTACAAAAATAATAAAACCTAAGTCACAAAAATAATAAAACCTAAGTCACAGAAAATAAAAAAGGTACATTACAGAAAAAAAATCTACATTACAAAAAATAAAAAAGCTACATTACAAAAAATAAAAAAGGTACATTACAAATACCCCCCCAACTGAAGAAAATAAAACAAATATTACACATCTGAAAAGGAAATACATACAAAATATATACATTACATGTTCTTTTTTTTTTTCTTCTGTAATGTAGGTTTTTTATCTTTTGTGACTTAGTATAATTTATTTTCTGTGACTTAGGTTTTATTATTTTTTGTGAGTTAGGTTTTATTATTTTCTGTAACTAGAAGGGTGGGGAGTTTATTAGGGGGTATGTAGGTAGTGTAGGTGTTAATAGGTTAGTGTAGAGGGTGGCTATTTTAGATTTAATGGTTTATTGCGGGGGTATAGTGTAGTGTAGTGTTTGTACTTAGTGTCATAAGGGTTCTTGAGGACCCTCATGGCATGTATGGGGTGAATGTTAGAGTTCTAACCCCATGAGGGTCTTTATATACCCTTATGGGACTGATGGGGTTAAATAGAGGCTTATGAGTTCTGTATAGACCCCCATAAGAGACAGGGTTGGATGGGGTTAAATAGGCTTGGATGGGGTTAAATAGGCCCAGTTAGGGTTAAATAGGTACTGTTAGGGTTAAATGTGTAAGGTTGACCCCCATGAGTGACAGGGTTAATTAAGGGCTTATGGGGGTCTGTATTGACACCCATGAGTGACAGGTTTAATTAAGGGTTTTTTGGGGGGGTGTATTGAGCCCCATGAGTGACAGGGTTAATTAAGGGTTTTTTGGGGTCTTCATTGACCCCCATTAGTGACATGGTTAATTAAGGGATTATGGGGGTCTGTATGGACCCCCATGATTTCCATGGTTAATTAAGGGATTATGGGGTCTGTATTGTCCCCATGAGTGACATGGTTATTTAGGGACTCATGGGGTTCTGTAATGACCCCCATGAGTTCCAGGGTTAATTCAGGGATTATGGGGTCTGTATTGTCCCCATGAGTGACAGGGTTATTTAGGGGCTCATAGGGCTCTGTATGGTGTCCCATGAGTGATAGGGTTAATTTTTTTTAAGGACCCGCAAGGCAGGAAATTCAAATTTTTATTGCAGCTGGGGTCCCAGATCGCATGCAATCTGAGGGCCCCCGCTGCGAGGGTTAATGTGGAGACCCTCTGGGGGTCCCAATGAGGTGTTAATGTTAGGTGCCAGTGGGGTACTTGCAGTACCCCCACTGCCGGCCTTAAGTGTTTGTGTGCCCCGGGCCCTTTAAGGACCCGCGGCAGGTAACTTGCACCTTTAAAAGCAAAGGGGACACGATCGTGACCCCCACTGCAAGGTTTAATGTCGGGACAATGCCAAGGGTCCTCCATGGGGACTCCCAGAATGAGCTTAATGTGGGCACAAATCGGGTGTCCGATCGGACCCCCGCAGCAAGGGGTGAATGTGGGGTTCCGAGCTTATCTCCGATCTCTTAATGTGGGGATTTGTCAAAGTTGTACGTGGCTGTCAGTGAATTGCGCGGCCTGGGGTCGTAGAGCCTCGTTTTTATTTATTTCGGTCGCCATTTTTTCTTTCTTAGCAGATTTTTGAGTGCCGAAACTGGGGAATTTATATATATAGTCCAGTCCCATTATTATGACCCATTTCCCAAATAACCATGATGTGCAGCACAGACAGCAGCTAGACGTCATGGTAGTGAGTTAATAAGATGCAGAAAGGTTGGCAAGGGTTTCTGGAGCTATAAAGACTGCAGTGCATACGACAGCTGCAGAAGAGTGCATGGTGGATGATACATACGGCAAACATGGCGATCGGGGTGGTCCCACATGTGCTCGATGCAATTCAAGTCTGTGGAATTTGGAGGCCAGGAAAGTACTTGAAAGTCTTCATCATGCTCCTCCAACCGGACAATTCTGGCTCACTCCAGGGAAGACAATTCAACATGTATGGGTGTACTTGATTTGAAAGGATGGATAGATATCCCTATTGGTTGAGAGTGCCTCCAAAGGTATGAGTGGACCCAGACAATGCCAAGACCATAACGCAGCCTCCACCAACTTTTGTTCTTTCAACAGTGGTTGCAGAGTGTTTGTTGTCTGAGGTTTTGCACCTGACATGCCAACATCCATTCAGTTGATTGAGCAGAAAACTTAACTCATCAGAAAAGGCTACTCTTTGCCAATCAGAAGAGGTCCAATTTTGGTTTTGTCGTGCAAATTGAAACCATTTCTGACGATGAACCCTTGTCAGCATGGGTGTAGTGACCAACCATTTGCTTTGGAGCCCCATACACAACAGGATTGGCTGTACTGTCATTTTAGACAGAAGTCTGGTAGCCCCCTGGTTCATTTGACAGGTGAGTTGCTCAACTGTATTGTGTTGGTTGGCCTTCACACACCTTCACAGCCGACATTTACCACTGACATCAATGGCATGAAGTGCTCTGCATTTTCAACACCGTTTACTCACAGTGATGCCTTTTTTCCAGTCACTATACACTTTGACTACAGCAGCAAGTGAACAGATCACAAACTACGCTGTTTCAGAAATACTGCTACCCTTGACCCAAAAGCCATTGATTATCCCCTTTTCAAAGTCGGATAAATTGCACATTTTATGAATGGTTGATATGTTTGCAGAATGTCTACATGTCACCTTATATACCCACCAAGCCAGCTCACGGCAGGTGTCGTATTGGCTATGAGCTGCTGACGTCAAAAGTAGGTCATGGTCTTAATAATGTCACTCCAGCCTGGATATATATATATATATATATATATATATATACAGTAGACTCTCAGTTAACCGGCACCCACAGGGATTGGTTGATGCCGGATAAATGTAGTTTCTGTTTGCTTGAGAGTCACTATTAAAAGAGGCCTAGATTACCTACACATATGATGCTCTCATAATTATATTTGTCAGTGAGGGCTGTTCGAGCAGCAGCAGTTTACACATCACTTTCACACAGGTACGTTCGGTTGGAGGGTGCGGTGCTGAAACCAGGGAATGTAACGCCAACACTGCCCATGCTCAGTCACTTATGCCTGTCTGCTTACAGGTAAAAGTAAATTGCATAAATGTACAGTGGATGACATCTTGTTGCCTGTAAGCATTTTGTTTCATGCCAACCTATCTCCTGATATTTGTTGGACCCAGCCTCATGATCATTCATTCCATTGAGCTGTTTGTCTTGATTTCCTGAGTTATTGGATTTAATTGCAGTCCAAGGGACTCTAAGCAGCTTTCACCAACACCACAATTTCGAAGGCATCAATTCTATGGTGCTCAGACTACTTTATGGTCCAGCTCTCACATCTCTATGCTAATACTGGGAATACCATACTGTCACGTATCCCTTTTCTCAGCCTGGCTTTTGGGCTATTGAGCCACCACACTTCCTGGCTCCACCACTGGATTATCTGCATGGACACCTCTATTCTATTTGTAAACCTACTTTGTTCCATTGTTTGCTAGATTAAGCTAATCCCACCAGGAAGAGAGGAGGTCAGACATTAGGAAGCCAGATTAAGTTAATCCCATCTGCTATGTGATAGAGATGGCAGGATGTGGATTGAATGCTAATCTATTAAACTCCACATGGGGTCTAACAGTAGCTTCCTGAGATAATCTCTTGTGTTTGTCTGCCACCCCCTCTCATTGTGTACACCCCCTCTGTGTAACTGCTATAAATACTGCTGTGATTTTCTAAAATAAATGAGTTCACTTGGAGATACATAGAAATCGTGTATCTCTGATTTTGCTCCTAGTGGCTGTGATACTGAACCTATCTCCACCCTACAAGTAACCTATCCTTGTCACTACCACAGGAAGGTTACTGTGACTCCTGGGAGCGCTGATTCCTGATGGAGAGACTCTGACTGATACAGAAGCCAGATATCAGGGTGCTGGTGCTGAGATTTCAAAGAACCCAACGGCCCTTCTGGGTAGATAACCTGTGGTCTATAGCAAGTGGCTCTGGGCTTGTATAGCCCCTACTCTTCGATCATCACACATACTTTTTACTATGTGGACCTTTGTTGATAATGTCATATCTTTACTTTTTACTAGCTTGTCCAAGCTTTCCATAGCTTTCTTCCCTAGAAGCAAACGTTATTTAATTTCATGGCTACAGTCACCATCTAAAGAGATCTTGGATCTCATAAAAAATAAAATCTGTCACTGCCTTCACTTCGGATAAAGTGCTATTCCACCCCTTCCCTCCCTTCACAAACAGTTACTTCAGAACAGACACACTTGTACTGTCTGTTTGCACGTTTACTGTGTTCTATTGCTCCTCATGTAGTGATATCCATACAAGATTTATTTGTGATTCCTATGCCTTTGGGTGTGTCTCGGCCTGGGCCCTCATGGCCCAGGTCTAGGGCAGCTCATTTTCAGGGATCAGCACAGTACATTGAAATGTGTTTGTTTATATATATACTAGCCAATTGCCAGTCAAAAAATGACGGCAATAAAATTGTAAGTCAAGGAATGTTGTTTGGGCCAGACATTATTTTTTATGGTGGTCTGAGATCTCGGCACTGATTGCGAGGCTTGCGCTGAGAGCCTTCGGAAGTCGCTCATTGCAAGCCCCTTGGTTGTTGTATTTTTTTTATCAGAGGCACTTTTGCTGTCATTGTAAGGTCAGCGCTGATCTGCTTTTTGCGCTTATTGCAAGGCTGTCCTCTGGTATAGTTTGTGTGGTATGAGCAGCGTTGGCGCTCATTGTGAGGCGCACAGTGAATGTCTTTTGTGTTTCTTGCGATAATGTGTTTTTTTTTTGTGTATATGTTTTTTGTGATGCTAATGAAATAATTAGTAAATTAATAAATAATATACTTTACCTATTTGTAAGTAATACATGCAGGAAGCATTGTGCTGACAAGCTGACAATCTGTTTTCATGTTCCTGCAGCATACAATGTAGGTTTGCAGTGTTGTGGAGCTGAGGTGTAAGTATCAGCAATGTGTGCAGTGTGTAGTGTAAATAGGCTGCGTGCACGAGTGTAGCTGGATGATATCGCATTCTGTAAGTTAGTTTTTTAAAATGGCGGCCAATGTGTATGTGGTAGGCGGGTTTGTATGATTTAGCGTCCTTGCTAATGGTGTATGTTTTAGGTCGTACGGGTTTTTGAAAAAGCCGTATTTGCTTTGTGGTATTTAGAGGCTTTAGGGGTCATGTAGCCTTGCCATCGTTTTTTTAGGAGCCCATTTTTTCTCTCACTTAAGAGATTTTTGAGTGGCTAAATTTTGTAAATTTGACCGAATTCAAGGTTTAAACTGTGTTGCAGAGGTCCTGGGTGTCCCCCCTTTGTGTGGGTAAGGTTTTTATTTTATTTTTGTGTGTATTTTATTTTTATTTTTTTTTGCGCTATGTGCAGGTTGTCCGTTAAGGTCGTATTTTTGCGAGTCCGTAATGGATTTTTTCTAAGTCCCGCGGGTCGTAATTGTTTTTGTTTAAGTCTGCATTTTTTTTTTTCTAAGTCCCATGGCTGGTATATTTTTGTGTAAGTCCGTAGTTAGTCATTGCGTGTTTATGTTCTTTTTTCCAAGTCCCGCTCGTGTAGTGGTTTGTAAGCGGTTGTGAGGCGCCGTAGAGCCTCCACCTCCGCAAATGTGGCCCCTCGCTTTGCGATGGTCCGCATTTACTGCCTGCAATGAGCCTGCGGCTCATTGCAGCCAACATGGGAGCCTCCACCTTCGCAAATGCGGCCCCTCGCTTTGCGAGGGTCCGCATTTGCGGTCCGAAATTCGTAGGGGGTCGTAGGGATGAGCGAGGGCTGCAATTGCGGCTTCGGGAGGCTTCGCGAGGCTTCGCGAGGGCCGCAGTTGCGGCTTCGCGAGGCTTCGCGAGGGCCGCAGTTGCAGCGGGCTCGCTATGCGAGCTCGCAAGCGTCCGCAACATCCCGCATTGCTGACAACTATATATGTGATATATATAATATATAATCAGAAATGTATTATTTGAGAAACAGAAAGGGGAAAGAAAGAGTTGCAAATGGGGCCGCACAGATCTGAATGGAATAAGACAGCTGTCATGACTGATTTAGGGGCCATAATGGGAACCCCTGCACCCCACGGAGGGGGCATATGTGGTAATATATTAAGTAGAAACTTGTGGTGCTGATGTGGAATTTCGAGATGTTTCTCTACTCCCTAGTCCAGTATAGTCATAAAGTGATACGATTCACCAGCATCAAAACCCAGGTCTTGAAACACCTTGAACTATATTGAAAACAGCATTGCTAAAATGTATCCAATTGTTTACACAAGACCGAAAATATATTTTATTTTAATACAATAAGTTTTTTGTACAAGACCTAACAATGCTGGCCATGTTCGCAAACATATTTATCGAAATAACTAGCTATTTGGCCTTGTGCATTTGCTTGCATCAAAGTAAATGTTTATAGATAATTACATAAAATATAAAAGTAATCAAGTGTGCACAAATCCATTTCTAATGAGCCATCTAGCCATGGAGGGGGCAGCAGCTGAACATGGCCTCATAGGTACTCCGTTTTCCATATTTTGATACAAATGCATATACATTTGCACCCAAAAATGAAGCCTTAGTATATAGAATAGTAAGTTTATAACAATCATTAATATTCTACAAAAATATAGTTAACATTTCTTGTTATAATGGGTTTTTTTCATGGTCTACAGCACAGCTAAATCATAAGAATGTTGTAGTAAAAAATATCGTTCCTATGTTTTACACCTTCAATACAATGTTCAGACATTGAATGCTTTTTGTTGCTTTACTTTTTTACAGCATATGTTAAAATTAAAGAACATATAGAATTGAATAAATAAAAATAAAAAAAACTTAAAATCATCCTAGTATACATCACATATATAGTTGTGAGCGTACGACTCGTTGCTCACGCTTGCGGGCTCGCGTAGCGAGCCCGCAAGAACTGCGTCCCTTGCGAAGCGAGGGACGCAGTTCGCCGCAAATGCGGGTCCTCGCGAAGCGAGGGCCCGCATTTGCGGTTGTGGAGGCTCAACGTCGGCTGTGTTAACACACACATACACACACACAACTTTTTTAACAGAATAAACCCAACCGCCCAGCCAACAAAAACCCAACAACGTCCCCGCAAATGCGGATCCTCGCGAAGCGAGGGTCCGCATTTGCGGTGGTGGGAGCATCCCAACATCGGCTGTGTTAACACACATACACACACACACAACTTCATAACAAAAAAAAACTCAAAGTCGCCTCACACCCGCTTACACCCAGACACACAGACGCAAGACTTAACAAAAAAACAGTAAAAAAGGCCCCTCACACGCTCTTAACACACATACGCACGACTTAGAAACAAATACACTGCGTCGTACACGTAAAAGCTAACTGCGTATATCGCAAAAAAATACGGCAACATCGCAACAAAATACGGCCGCATCGGAAAAAAATACGGCCGCGAAAGACCCATTCCAACCGCCGCGCATCAAAACATCACAAACACAAGAAATAAACACAACAAACACATAAAAAGCTTACTTACAGCACGGGGGGGCATCCGGCACCTCCAAAAGTTCATTTACACGTCCATTTAAGTCAAAACAAAGAGTTTAAACGACCGAAAATCGGCTAAGCGAGAGAAAAAATGGCCGCCGAACAAAACGAAAACGAGGCTCCAGACGTAACTACACTACACTTACTCGCAATAATGAAACACATACTATGCGGAACGGATCACACTCATATTAAACACCATTTTAACCACTACTACGCACAAAATGGCGGATGGAACGCAAATTGTAAGCTGGAACGCAAATAGCGCATGCGTATTACGTTCTAACGGTCTAACTTTCCAGAATGTTCTACAAGTTTATAAATACTGTCTATTTGACAGAGAAAAATACATTTCTCCTCAGGTGATGAACAGAGTGACTTCGGAGATAACTGCTGCTAAAACTTGAGAAGATAATTCTTTCCTAATTTACTACTTTACATTGTGCAAATTACAACTGAGAGGTAAGCTATAATATATTACTTATTTTCAAGACAGGACATCAAAAAAAAAAATTAAAGAAGACAAAGAGGTTTATGTATACTGACAAGTGACACGCACATATATGCGTATAATGTATACTGACATGTGACACGCACATATATGCGTATAATGTATACTGACAAGTGACACGCACATTTATGTGTATAATGTATACTGACAAGTGACACGCACATTTATGTGTATAATGTATAGTGACATGTCACATGCACATTTATGCGTATAATGTATACTGACAAGTGACACGCACATTTATGTGTATAATGTATACTGACAAGTGACACGCACATTTATGTGTATAATGTATAGTGACATGTCACATGCAGATTTATGCGTATAATGTATACTGACAAGTGACACGCACATTTATGCGTATAATGTATAGTGACATGTCACACGCACATTTATGCGTATAATGTATACTGACAAGTGACACGCACATTTATGTGTATAATGTATAGTGACATGTCACACGCACATTTATGCGTATAATGTATAGTGACATGTCACATGCACATTTATGTGTATTGCCCCTGCAACAAACTAATTAAACAACTACATTTAAATTACATTACAAAAAAATAAGTTGGGACTATTAAAATACTATTAAAATATGAGTCATGTATACTGATATGTGACACGCACATATATGTGTATCATCTATAGTCACATGTCACACACACATTTATGTATGTTGGCCAAAAATAAAAATAACGTTAATTGAACAATTAAAATATGATTCATGTATAGTTATATGTCACACGCACACAAAAAAATTACTTTCAACTATGGAAATGTGCTTCATGTATGTGACATGTGTGTAGACCCCACCAAAAAATAATGTTAATTCTAATTAATTACAGAAGTATATTTCAATGAAATTAATTTACTGCAATTTAATAGATCACCTAAAACTCAATCTTTCAACTTTTTTTAATATTCAAACAGACTCTGCATCAACAGCGTCTCTCAACAATTTGCACCGTACACTGTGAAGCACAATCCCTTTTAAAGAACACCAACAAAGAAGAAGAGGTAAGATACAAAAATACTTTAAATCCTGAAAAGGCCATGCTTTGTTAAATACAAATAAAAAATTCTATAATTCACTATTTCACTTTATTTTTCAAACAGACACTACAAGAAGACCGGCGGATTAAGATTGGCAGGAGGGGACCCTCTGTCATTCGACACTTCAATCAAGGTAAAGTATTAAGTATAAAAAAGAACCGAACCATGAGCCTCATTCAATTGCGAGTTGGCCAATTGAATAGGGCTCTATATAAGCACATAACAGATTTTTTAGACAGACATTTTTAGTTACTGAACTTCTAACCACAATCAAGGTCTTCACTAACTAAAAACTTCTGACAAAAAATATTTTATGTGCTTATATAGAGCCCTATTCAATTGGTCAAAACGCAATTGATTCAGGACCTAAATATGTTTAATGGCCGAGGGCCTCATTCAAATGTGATTTGCCCATTTCAATAGGGCTCTATATAAGCACATTTGGCTCAATTTCACTACAAACTTCTGTTCAAAAATATGCTCTGTGCTTATATAGAGCCCTATTGAAAAACCAAATTCAATGAGGCCCTCACAATATAACAAATCCAGCAAACAAAGGCCCTCATTCAATTGATATTTTGGACAATTCAATAGGGCTCCAAATAAGCACATTTAGAACCCTATTGAATTGGCCAAACTGCAATTGAATGAGGGCCAAAGTATGCAACATATGGTACACACAAACTGCTACACACAAAACAGGATTGTAACAAACACATAGCAAACTACATTTATATTCTTTTTGTTTAACAACCTATAACCATTAGAAAAAACACTACATAAGTATAACAAAAGTGGTGCCCATCAAACAGGATTGTACGAAAACTCACACAAACACATAGCAAACTACATTTAAATTCTTATTTTAATCTTTAACAACCTATAAGCCTTAGAAAGAAGCCTAAATAAGCATACCAACATTGGTGCCCACCAAAAGGATTGTATGAAAACTCACACAAACACATAGCAAACTACATTTACATTCTTATTTTATGTTTAACAACCTATAAGCCTTAGAAAGAAGCCTAAATAAGCATACCAACAGTGGTGCGCACCAAACAGGATTGTATGAAAACTCACACAAACACATACCAAAGTACATTTAGATACTTATTTTATGTTTAACAATCTATAAGCCTTAGAAAAAGGCCTAAATAAGCATACCAAAAGTGGTGGACACCAAACGGGATTGTAGAAAAACAAAGAAATAATGTCATTTTTTAGTTCATACAAATACATTCAAATAAAATTACATTTTCATTTTTATTTTATAACAGATACTGCGTCAAGAACATCGGACCAGGAGTTTCAACTGAGGACCAGACCAGCGGACGAGGACTTTCAACAGAGGACCAGACCATTGGACGAGGACTTTCAACAGAGGACTACACCATCGGACGAGGACTTTCAACAGAGGACCAGACGATTGGACGAGGACTTTCAACACAGGACCAGACCATCAGACGAAGGCTTTCAACACAGGACCAACAAAGATTCTGCTTCAAATCAAACTTCAACCAAGGTACAGTATAACAAGTAAAAAAAGAGAAAAATTAATTAATATTCTTCTTTAATGTTTAACCACCTATAAGCCTTAGAAAATAGCCTACAGAAGCATACCAAAATTGTGGCGCACCAAAAAGGATTGGAGAAAAACACAGAAATAATGCCATTTTTTCATTAATACAAAGACATTCAAATAACATAACATTTTCTTTTTTATTTTATAACAGATACTGCGTCAAGAACATCGGAACAGGAGTTGGAACTGAGGACCACACCAGAGGACGAGGACTTTCAACAGAGGACTACACCATCGGACGAGGACTTTCAACACAGGACCAGACCATCGGACGAAGGCTTTCAACACAGGACCAACAAAGAATTTTGCTTGAAATCAAACTTCAACCAAGGTACAGTATAAAAAGTAATATCTATCATCTATCTCTTATTTGTCTTTTAGGGCCAATAATCTTTAACACTAAATACAAACTTCAATGTAAACTTAAAAAATAAATTGGCATAGTCCAAAAAAGTCTAAAAACACAGAATCTATACAATTTGTCATTGTAACATTCCAGTCCTAAACCCTAATTTAATTGCCATTTGACAAATTGAATAGTGCTGTAAATAAGGACATAACATCTTTTTGAAAATACCTTTTTAGTTACTGAAACACTTGCTTTTGGATACATGTTTAATAAATAAAAATTTCTTTAAATAATTATCTGATGGCCTTATTTAGACTTTTATTCAATTGACCGCATTGAAATTGATTAAGTATAAAATGTTAACACACTATTGATAACTATTTGTCATGAAAAACAACTTAACATCTCAAAATAAACTAATGGTACATTATTTTATTTTTACAGATTAACATGGCTGATAACGAGAGTAAACAAGAAAAGAAAAGACGCCAAGCTAGAGAACGACGACAGAGAGCAGACAGCCAGCAGACACCGGAGAAGAAGGAAATTCGACGAGAAAAAGAACGCAAAAGAATTGCAAGCAAAAGACTGTCACTTGCAGAAATTAAAGATATGTCAAAAAAAAAAAACAAAGAAAATAAAGCATTTACAACCTGTTGCTCAAACATCAGATGACATTTTACCAGAAAAAATACAAGAGATACCAAAAAAAGCAACAAAGAAAACAAAGCATTTAGAACCGTTTCATGAAACATTACATGACATTTTACCTCAAACAATACAACTTATACCAAGAAAAGCAACGAAAAAAACAAAACATTTAGAACCTGTTGTTGAAACATTATATGACATTTCACCTGATGAATATGAAAGTCAAAATCCTATATGCTTTGCAAATTGTCCTCTACTCAAGTCTTTAGCAGTAGAGGTTCATAGTTGTGGGGACATGACTACTCAATGTCAGTTTTGTGAGGCTTATTATTTTAAACAGGAGAGACCCAGAGATGGACAATTTATTAGTTGTTGTCAAAAAGGCAAGTTCAAACTTCCAGAAAGGAAAGAATTTCCAATTTATTTACAAAATATTATGACTGAACCTACTTTTCCAAACTACAAAAATTTTAAGACAAACATAAGATCCTACAATAGTGCCATATCCTTTGCATCCATGGGGGCAACATTAGCTGCTAATGTACCAGGACATGGTCCTTACTGTTTTAAAGTCCAAGGACAAATTTATCATCGCACTTCCCATTTACATCCAGAGGAAGGAAATAAAAGAAAATTCGCTCAACTATATGTCCTAGATACAATGGAAGCTGTTGACCAACGTATGCAGATGGAAGAAAATAAAAAATGCTTACCCACTGTTTTCATAGAGCTAAATAACATTATGGACAACAATCCCTACAGTAAAGCTTATAAAAAATTGGCAGAAGTAGAAAATGAACAACTACTTCATTCACAAACACATCAATTACCAATGCCGAAGGTTAATATGGTGCTTAAAAGAGACAGACATACTGATAAACGTCGTTATAACTTGCCAACAACAAATGAGGTTGCAATGGTGTTTCAGAATGATGAAGGAGAACCACCATTTCAAAGAGACATTCGAATATATCCTAGAAATGAGGACCAACCGTTTATTAATATGAGTATCTTAAGTCCAAATTTAGATCCAATGACATATCCCATCTTTTTCCCACACGGAGAAGCAGGTTGGCAACCAAAATTAACTCTTCCCAGTTACCCAAATGCTAAAGCCAGAATCCGAAATAATGTTTCTATGCTTGAATTTAAAGTAGCTCAAATTGCCATTCGCAATGTATTTAATCCAATTTTATGTGGTGGGAAACTAACACAACAATGGATTATTGATTCATATTTGCAAGTTGAGGCAAATAATTTAAACTTTATCAAATATCAACAAGATAAACTTCGTGTAGAACAATATTCTGGACTCATGGACTATGTTGCTGACGTGGCTACAAGCAGAGACATGACAGCTGGCAAAGCCATCATTTTACCATCTTCCTTTTCAAGGATCTCCAAGGAATATGAGAGAAAGATACAATGATGCTATGGCTATTGTGACAAAATTTGGCAAACCCGATCTATTTGTGACATTTACATGTAATCCACAATGGCCAGAAATTACACTAAATCTACTTCTTGGACAAACTGCTTCAGATCGACCAGATTTAGTAGCCAGAGTTTTTAAGATTAAATTAAATGAATTAATACGTGACTTCACTATAAATCAGTTATTTGGCAAATGTCTTGCTTATGTATATACCATTGAATTTCAAAAAAGAGGCCTTCCACATGCACATCTTCTAATAATACTTCAAGAAAAAGATAAATTAGATACTTCAGACAAAGTGGATGCAGTCATTGTTGCTGAACTACCAGATCCAGAACTATATGGTAGACTATATAAGATTGTTACTCATCGCATGATTCATGGACCCTGTGGTGACCTTAATCCACAATCACCATGTATGGAAAATAATAAATGTTCCAAAGAATTTCCAAAAGATTATAGAGACAAAACCTATGCCAATTGTGATGGATATCCACTTTATAAAAGAAGAGAAGGAGATAGTGCCATTATTCGTGGAAAAAAAGTGGACAATAGATATGTAGTACCCTACAATCCACATTTACTCATGAAGTACAACGCCCACATCAACGTAGAAGCCTGCACTTCCATCAAATCCATTAAATATGTCTACAAATATATTTACAAAGGTTACAATGCAGCTACTGTAGTCGTCAAAAGTGCAGACAACCCTGAAAGTAGTGAGTTAGTACATGATGAACTTGCATCTCATGTAGATGCTCGCTATGTCAGTGCGCCAGAAGCTATGTGGCGGCTTTTAAAATTTGAAATGCATGATAGATCACATGCAGTATATAGGTTAGCAGTACATTTGCCACAACGACATTTAGTGTATTTCCATGCTGGAAATGAAATGAATGCATTGGCCCAAAGTGAAGATCGTCACACTACACTAACTGCATGGTTTGCATTAAATTCAAATGATGCTGAAGCAACACAATACTTATATATTGAAATTCCATATCACTATGTTTTTGTGAATGGATTATGGAGACCAAGAAAAACCAGAGGCAATAAAATTATTCCAAGAATTTACACAGTCAGTCCAAGAGATGTGGAACGTTTTTGCTTACGGATATTACTTTTAAATGTTCCTGGAGCACAAAGTTTTGAACACTTAAGAACTGTTAATGACATTGTATATGAATCCTTCCATTTAGCTGCAAGACATAGAAACTTACTCGCTGATGATACAGAGTGGGAAAGATGTTTAGAAGAAGCAGCACAATGTCAAATGCCACGACAGATGAGAGAACAATTTGCTTTTATTTGTATCTTCTCAAATGCTCCAAATGCATTAGCTTTGTGGGAGACTTTTAAAAGTAATATGGCTGAAGACTTTATGCGACGATACAATGAACCCATTGCACACTTAAAAGCGTTAATGGAAATCCAAGAAGTCTTTTTAACTCATGGATTAAGTTGTGCAAGTTTTAATTTGCCTGATCCAGGTCTTATAGATGACATTAACTTTGAAGACTATGACATTCAACTACAAGCAGAAAGAACAGAAGAAAGACTTGCAACTTTAAATACACTACAATTGCAAGCATTTCATGCCATTAAAAATGCTATAGATGATGACATGGTGACAGAGCGTTATTTCTATCTTGATGGACCTGGCGGATCAGGAAAAACATATTTGTACAATTTATTAATGAGTTCAGTACGAGCCCAAGGAAAAATAGCAATGGCGTTTGCCACTACTGGAATTGCTGCACTTTTATTAGAAGGTGGAAGAACTGTTCATAGTGGATTTAAACTGCCAGTGCCTATTTTAGAAAATTCTGTGTCAGATATTCGCATGACATCCTTACAAGCAAAGAAATTGAAGAAATGTAAATTAATTATAATAGATGAGGCCACAATGATGTCATGCTATGCCCTCCAATGTATTGACCGTTTGCTTCGTGAAGTCATGGAGAATACTTTTCCATTTGGTGGAAAGGTAATGTTGTTGGGTGGCGATTTCAGACAAACATTACCTGTCGTTGTACATGGAAATCGAACTGACATTATCGAAACATGTATAAAGTCAAGTATAGTATGGAAACATTTTACCCATCTTCAACTGCAACAAAATATGAGATCAGAAGGACAAATTGATTTCAATGATTGGCTTATTAAAATTGGAGAAAGCAGAACAGAAAAAATACTACATTTACCTGATGACACTGTAGAGATCCCACCTCATATGATTTGTCAACAAGATATTATATCGGCTATATTTGAAGGGAGCATAAATAACGAAGAATATTCCGAGCTTGCCAACCAAGTCATACTGACGTGTAAAAATAAAGATGCATTAATCCTCAATAATGAAATCTTAAAAAAAATGTATGCACCACAAAGAAATTATCACAGTGCTGATTCTGTACTTGCTGATGACAATGAAAGTCAGGCTAACTTTTCGACTGAATTCATAAACTCTTTAACTCCTTCTGGAATGCCACCACATATTTTGCAGCTAAAGAAAGGTGCAATTATCATGTTACTGCGAAATATGAACCCCAAAAAAGGCCTATGCAATGGCACAAGATTAATTGTTCAACAATTAAAGGACCATTTTATAGATGCTGAAATTTTAACTGGGACCCATAAAGGAGAGAGAGTTTTCATACCAAGAATAGATTCAGCACCAAGTGAAAGTAGTCTCCCTTTTATACTTCAAAGAAGACAATTTCCCATTATTATGGCATTTGCCATGACCATTAATAAATCACAAGGTCAAACTTTCAAATCTGTGGGTATTTTCTTGGAAGAACCAGTTTTTGCACATGGTCAATTGTACGTTGCGTTGTCACGGTGCAAAAATCCACAGGCTATTAAAGTTTACATTGAAAACAATGAAAGTCAAGGTGATTTATTAGAAGATGGACGTATTTTTACTAAAAACATTGTCTACTATGAAGTACTATAACTTTGAAGGATACAATTTAAAGATGCCAAGATTTTTTTAAAGCATTGCAAAATACATAACAATTGGTTGTTTAATTCAGTCATAATTAATGGAAGTCATGTTTATGAATGATTTGCCTAACAAAATACTTGCCTTGCATTGTTAGTAAAAATTATGTTAAAATGTTAAGTCACTATGTTAATGTTTCTAATGTTACAAGTTTAAAAAATATATTTTCAAGTTATTTCATTCAACAGATTACAAAGTGGATGTTAAGAGGTCAAGCACCTTTTAAGTCACAATGTAAATATTGTCTGTTATCTTAAGATTACTACCTACATTAATGTTTATCGCCAGTTTATGTGCTCAGTAATAAATTACTTTAATTACGTACGTTTTAAGAAGAGTTTTACTGTATGCCTTCCTCTACATTCAATGTATATTCAAGTTAACAATTATTGTGATAGAAATTGAATTTTAATACTGATTAATTTAAATGTCAATTGTTTTTACATTCAAATGTTAATACTTTTAATAAAAAATTAGGTTACAAAATGTATTCACTATGTTCCTGTTTATAATGTTCAAAATTATACCAATGTTTTGTCAACTTCTAAACTTACATAAAAAATAAAGTTCAAGTTTAAAAATATATACTTTAATGGTTATTGCTTACATATAGTTTAAACTTCATGTTAAAATTCGCGACGTTTAAAGAAGGGTTTTTACTTTTTGCTTTCCTATTCATTCAATGTATATTAAAGTTAACAATTCTTCAGATACTAATTACATTTTAAAAAACCATTACATCAACATTTTACAAAAATACACGTTCATATTAAAATACTTACAAGGGTCAAAAATATATGTTAATAACTAAACAACTTGACAAACATATACATCACATTGCCGTCATTTTTTGACGGGCAAGTCGCTAGTATCTTCTATACATGACTGTAGCCATCATGGGTTCATCCTGGATATTGAACAAAAAATATTAGTGTACAGAGTATCATCATTATATATGTTTTGTTATATATATCATTGCTTTGCTGGTTGCTGCAAAGCAATATGTAAATAATGTATGTGCCTAATAACTTCTAACTTTACTCTCGCTTGCTTTATTAAATTGTGTTTGTATTTCTTAATACATAAAGCATGTTTGGAAAATACCAACATTTTAGAAATAGTAATACAATTAATAATGATATATAGCTTACATAATGTGTGCATGAACAACCAAGTTAATATTGCACTACGTGTTAAATGTGCGTCTATATGAACTGAATGATGAATGTAAATTGACTTACATGGAAATTATAGAATATTTTTGAACCTTATTATGGACTTTAACATTTATAGGCTTTTAGTTTCATGACAGAAGTCTTGGTTAAAGTCACCTACAAAATTAGCCTGTATCACTGCTACATCAGTTTTATTATTTGAACTGAGATCCTATTGATATTTCTGGAAATCATAAAGTCACTATCAATAGTGGGAGGAGGAATAACAGATGACACACCACACAGCCACATTCACGTAAGTGCAACGTGAGGCCCGCAACGGCTGAAAGGCTTAAAATTTGGCCGAGTTACACAGTTATTAAATTTGAGCAGGGTGCGAGTTACGGGCTTGAGGCGCAAACCCGTAAACCATTTTTTGAACGTTGGAGGCGCGGCCATGAACGTGTTCAATTAGTCAAACCCATAGTTATGGGTTTAGATGGAGCCAATGGCAACAGAGATCATCATAATTACGTCACTGAAAAATGGAGGTTGGATTTCAAAGTCTTACGGACTTCAATTACGAGTTACGATCAGACCCACATTTCAGAAATAATGCAATATTGATAAAGCTGTAAATATCATATTCTATGACATGCGAGTTCCATTATATATATTAACACACTGATCGCTGGGATCGATATAACACAGAAATTAAACATAAAATAAAGTATTTTATATTGCCAATTTGTGAGCTTGAGAATGTTGTACTATTAATTATAATGCCTAACATCACTTTCCCTTTTATTATATGTACAGTAGTGTGTGTATATTTGCATTTACAGTGCTACAGATTGGACTTTAACCCCCTTGCAGGTCCTCTCTAGCACCTGTTTGCTTCTTGGCTCAATTTGCAGGTTACGGGGTTGAACGCCAGTGAATTACTTACAATTTAATAGCATGATTGGAAACTTAACAGTTATGGGTTTGGCAGATCAAATGATTTACGGGCTATGGTTTTACACGTTAGGGGAATTTAATAGGGCTACAAGTGTGAGGTCATCTTTGTAATTTGGTTTGTTGTGCAGAAATAAAATGTATTCAGCATTAAAGTATATTTTGTAGTTATTTTACTTGTTTCCATTTACCATGCACTAGTTATGTTTGTCTACCTAAGTCAAGAAGGTCCAGGACCAGGGTAACACATTTTCATAAGGTAGCAGGCTGCCTCTAGTTGGCAGTGTTGTGTAACAGAATATTGAGTGCATATGATGTACTGTCTATAGACATAAAAACACATGTGGCATGAGAGAGTGATATTCTACTTGTGAATGACGAACACGGAAAGTGTATTTGTGAGATACAAGCTTCCATAACATCATTCTAATTATTTCCTTCACAATATTTATAAAGTAGAATAAAGTACCATGGGTACAAATAGCAAATTGCAAGTACAAATACAATACAATGCCATTGTAACGTAAATGCTTGGTTAAAGTGGTTGGGTGTTACACTATATGCATACAATTTCAACAGCTACTTAGTTCTCCTTCTGTATATACATTCATTTAAACTTTAAACAGAAGATATCTCAGTTAGATGATACACATTGGGGGGGGGGGGGGATACGATGGAAGTTTGGTTACTGTCAGTTTCTGCTATAGACTCAGTTTTCTCAGATTGTTTAACCAGTCCAATAGATAACAATACTTTGCTGAGGCTACTATTACAAAAGCTATAAGCGCTCAGATAAAGCAGATTATGTGATTAAGGCAAACAGTCAGATTTATGACTAAAGTTTAGTAGCATACACAGCTCAGTCTGGGCCATCATTATGTCAATTGGGTCAGATTGGCCTGGACGACTAACTTGAGATCTGGGGCAGGTTTGGTAAAAAGTCTGGCCTTCTTTGAGCTTTTCTCAATTAGTGTTGCTAAATACATTTGGGGGGATCAGTTGAGAAATCAGCATGCTACATTTCATTGTGATAACCTGGAGTGCTCATAGTGATCAATAATATTACGGCATCATCTCTGCTGGTGCTATGCCTTCTCATGTGGTTAGTATTATTTTGTCTTAAAAATAATATATTGTGCAGAGATGTGTGCATGCCAGGTTGTCAGAATGTCATCACTGGCATTCTATCTGGCATCCAGTGGCAGGATTTCTGGGAGCTTGCTCATCTGTGGAGTATAAGTGTCCTGCCTTGATTCCTTTAATTGAATATTCTTTGGAACAATTCACTTGGTCGGCCTATTCTAAAGTTTGGAAGATTTGGAGTACATTTAGATATTCAGTCTTGCAGGATCAACAGGTTGCTGAAGTCCCTGACGTTGAGGCACAGGCGTATTCGGTTTTACATTGCCAAGAGGAGGGAACATCCCCATCTGTGGTGAATCATTAATTGGCATCATTAGCCTTTCTTTCTAAATGGAAATAAAAAGGATTATGCAAAATAGTTCATTATTCGGTGGGTAGAAATGGTGGATTTGAGGAGCCCCTTTCCTTTTCACTGATTCTAAAATTAATTAATATCCTTGTATTTGAAGTCTACTTGTTTACAGTGTAATTCTAATTGGCATTTTTGGGGCCTTTATAATACCAGATCTAGTTACGTTAAAACAGAGTTAATATGGGTGGTAGGCTTTATGAGAACGTAATGCTTAATAATTCCAAGATCGATCAGAATGGTAAAGAGTTTCTATTTTCTTATTCCCATTAAAAAGTTTGTATTGCCCTTGCAAGGTGACTAGGGATTATTGGGCTATAAGACTTCAAAAAGATGGGTCATTGCTACTCCATTCAAAGGTTCTCTAATTTTCCAATTTACATCAGTATTTAAGTTGGGGCTAACAAAACTGGAACTCATGGTTGGGGATATTGGAACACCGTCCTTTAGGAAAGGGACAGCTATGGAGGCAGCTAGGTTGGGTTTTGGTAATGGTTGGTTTAAAATAATAGGGAAATGGAATTTGACTAGATTTATGATCGGGCACATTTCATCACTACTATTATTTGAATCCTTATATTTGTTTACCTCTCTCCTTAAATCATGTGGATCACAGGGCATTCTTATATTTATTGGACGTGAATGGCAGTTGAAGTTTGTGACAATGGACAGTTGGGTTTTGAAAAGGACCAATTACAATTACATTGGAATAAAGGAATTGAAGTGGGAGTGTATTTTGGCTAGAGGAAGTGCAATATGCTAGGTCATTTGCCCCACCAGATGGGTGGGAATGATTTGGTAGTTATACTTCTAAAACATTTAATTTACATTATGAAACGAGATGCTTCTTGCTTACATCAGCTTGTCCCAAATATGGTCATCGTATTGTCCGAGATAGTTCCCCGCCTACAGTGGCTTCCCTTAATTAATATCTCTATTATGGACAGGTACATTATAAATGTTAATAAGACCATAGCGACTTTTGTACATAAATTGTTGCAGGCCCAGGGGCAACTGTTTATTTTATTTGTAATAGGTCATATGTCATAACATTTAAACACACTTCATAAACTGCATTTAATAAAATCTGAAAGTCTTTGTATAAAAATGTTTTGTTGTAGTAGTTTTTTTGTTTAACTGTGACCTTCCTCCTTCCTTCTTTTTTTTCTTTTCTCTGTTTAACTGTAGCTGTAGATTCTAAATGTAGATGCTAAATTAACCTCAAATGTACTGTATTAAATTAAACTGAACAAACCCTAACATTCAGGTGAGGGGTGCATACACTTGAGTGAGTCATAGTTGATTTTGTTTCTTTCTTTTATCCATAATGGGTTTGAACTCCAGATTACAACTTTGTCAATAAAGTTGTCATTGAATCCGTACCTGTTCAGCTTCTGTTTTCTACTCTGAAAGGTTATCAATTCAGCCAGTTTTAATTTATTTATTTTTTGTGTTTGTTTTGTGATATTTGTAATGTTTATACGATTGTGATTGAGTATGGGGAGTTGATCCATACATCCCATATTTCTGTAAATATTGGATATGTATTGGATATGACATGAGTCATTTTTTCATTATGAAATTTTGTTTATGTAATATTTCTTGGAGGTAAAGTTGTGGCGTCTTCCATTTTTTTTGCAATGTGGCTTTTCGTGGCCATAAGCAGGAATTGTAGCCATTTATTATGTTTGGTCCAAATGTTCTGAACTATCCGGCATTCCCACCAAGTGTGGAGAAATGTACCTGTAGTTTGACATAGTCTATAGCAACTTAAAGATGTTTGTGTGTTAGTTTTGTGTAATCTATCAGTCATTAAATAAGCTCTGTGCAGCACCTTTATAGAAGTTTTAAGTAGACTGAAATTTTGTGAGCCTTTGCTTATATTTGTGCAGATTTTTTTGTCACTTATGTGGATCCCATTGAGTTCTCATATCTAACTCCCATTGTTTCAGAAAGATAGTTTTGAGATTTGTTGTCGGAGCATTTAGTATAAAGTAAATAGATCCTAGGAAACCTCTGGTTAGTGGGGCTCTGCTGCATATAAGGGATAACCAGTTGGTTTGCGCTTTACCCCATTTTTTTTATTAGTGTGGTCACTAAAAGTTTTATTTTACAATAATTGTAATGCTCTTTGAGTGTAATGTTATAGTTAATCCTCAATTGGTCAAGGTAAGAAATTGTCCATTTGATAACCAATTACCTAATTTGTCAAGTTTAGCTGTTGTCCACCAATTTTTAGAATCCTCTCTCAAGCTGCCCTAAAAAGGTTGAGATGTAAGTATAGGGGTTAGTTCTGTTAATCTAGTATCTCATTGATTTTTTGAGTTAGCCCTTTTCCAGTTAGTTATCAAAGCTTTATCATAGGGTTGTTATGTTTCAGTAAACATGGGGGGATTGATGGATTCTATATAACGGATTCCCATGTTTGGGGTTTCATTTGGTAATTTTCCAGAAATACCTCCTGGAGTTCTGATCTGGTAAATTAGATTTTGACCTCAGTTTCCTAGCTAGCATAAGGGATAATTTACTCGCATGTAGAAAAAATGTATGCTGTGTTTTTCTGATGGCTTTCTCTGTTTTTTTCTGACATGATGTTTTCCTGCTCTAGCCTTATTTTTAAATTGTTTTGCCTAAGCGAGTTTGAGAAGCTATTTTGATTTTGTCTCTCTTGTATGTGTACCGTATTTTTCGCCATATAAGACGCACCTGCACATAAGACGCACCTAGTTTTTAGAGGAGGAAAACAAGAAAAAAAAAATTCTGAATCAAACACAAATACACTTCACACACAGATACACACCTACATTACACACAAATATATATATATATATATATATATATATATATACATACATATACATAAACATAAACATACATACATACATACATACATACATATACATACATACATATACATACACATATACATACATATACATACATACATATATACATATACATACATATACATACATACATATATACATATACATACATATACATACAGATACATACATATACATATACATACAGATACATACATACAGATACATACATACATACACATATACATACATATACATACATACATATATACATATACATACATATACATACAGATACATACATATACATACAGATACATACATACAGATACATACATACATATACATATACATATACATACACACATACACATATACATATACATACACATATACATATATACATACATACACATACATATACATACACATATACATACATACATACACACATACACATACACATTTTGCAGCATTTGGGAGCCTCCAGGAGCTCTTGACCCTCCCTGACCCTCCTGATCCTCACCTTTCTTCTCCCCTCTGCCCATCCATGATCATCCCTGGGCCCATCTTGATCTCCCCCCATCGCACAGCGCTTTCTACCAGCACTCCTCCTGTACTGCAGCCTTCTCTTGCGTCGCGTGTGTGACGTCACTAGGATGCACCGGCCTACGCAATGCAGTTTAGAGGCATGCTGCTGGTGCTGTAGGAAGCGCCAATGGGGGGATCAGGAGTGGGGATCTAAAGCGGGGCAAGGGAAGGATCAGAGGGTTTGAAGGGGAGAATCAGGAGGGGGAGAGGATCAAGAGGGCAGAAAGAGGCAGTTTTAAAAGGTATATTCGTCGTATAAGACGCACCAACTTTCCCCCTCCCCCCCCTAGTTTTAAGGAAGAAAAAGTGCGTCTTATACAGCGACAAATACGGTAATTATTTTAGGTTTATTTTTTAAACAGGTTCATCTTAATGAATTTGGGTTACGGACATTAATTTTTGGGGTTACGGAAGGTATTGCTAAAGCCATGGAGCGCACCAATTCAGGGTCGTGCACTTGTGGCAGGGGTGCTTGCCCACATATGTGGTACAGGCATTGTTACGTTCTTGGTTGTGTCAGTCCTCTTGGGGCATGGGGTACCCTTGAGTTCTAGTGACATTGGTCGGCAAGCACTGCTTGTTGTCTTTTCATAAACTGATGATTAAATGGTTACTTAATTATGGTCAATAAAAAAGCTGTGGCCTTATCTACCATCTATTTGTCTGTGGTCTTTATTGTGTTGGGTTTCTTATAGGGTCAAACCATAGTGGAAAATACACAGGTCAAGAAAGCCCATGGCAATACATAGTTAAGGACAGTGGGGAGAAAGGAGAAAAGTGATTTAAAGTGATTGGGGATCAATGTTGTAGAGAGGGAATATGTTGGCTGTGATAAAAAAAGATCAAGTGGGCAAATTTTAACTAGAGACATCATCCTCAGTTACAGGGTCAAGGGGCCTCATTGTAGATGTTGGATTGGAGAATGGCAATATTTGGGTGTTATAGGTTTGTTGAGAGGAGTGTTTGTTTGAATGAGAGTGACAAGTCAACCTTTAGTTGTGAGAGCAAGAATGTAGAGGATTTAAATTAGTATCTTGTTGTACTGGGAAGTGTCAAAATCACGGCAGGTAAGAGGGATGAGGTTGCTGTTAAGGTGTTGAAGCACATTGTAAAATTGTTGTGGGTCAAGTGATTAGGGGTTTCTGTAGGTTCTGGTGAAAAGGACTAAAGAATGCCAGTGAGTGGCAGGTGTGGTGAGATTGCGGGTTAGAGGTGGTAATCAGAGGGAGTGATGAGATTATCGGGTTGGTGACTGTACAGAGACCGGTAAAGATAAAGGTCAGGGTAGTGTCCACCATAGTGAGATGGGGACTCTGACAATTGTGAGAGGCCAAGGGAAGTAAGTGAAAATAGTTTTTGTGGCTGTAGGTGATATAGATATGTCAGTGGCAATGTTAAAATCACCAACAATTATTGTAGGTACATCAGAGGAGAGAAAATGAGGGGACAGCAAAATGATCAAGAATTTGAGAAGGGGGTCCAAGAGGTGATAGATCTCAGCATTGTTAAGTGAGATGGATGCTAAGAAGCAAATAGTGTGAACTGAATGATGAGAATTGGAGGGAAGGAATCAGGGGTTTGCAGTGACATGTACAACAGAAAGAAAGTAATATGTCCACACCTCCACCTTGCTTGTTCCTAGGTCTAGGTGTTTGACTGAAGCGAAAGGAGTGCCACATGGGAGGCACTATCTGATGGAGGGAGTCAAGTTTCTGTGATAGCCAACAGATTATGAAGTTGAAGTAATTAGGTCATGAATAGAGGCGAGTCTATTATAGATGGATTGTGCATTCCAGAGGGTACATGAAAAGGGCAAAGTAGATAGTGTGGGACAAGCAATGGATACTCCACAGAACATGATAGGAGCCAGTAAAGGAGCCTCAAAAAGCCGAAGGCCACATGTTATACACCACCAACCTACATATAGCTGTCGTATATCACATGGTTAACATATTTTGACTTTTTCAGTCCTTTAAGGAAAAATCATTGTGTTATTTTAGCAGAAAGTCCAGCAACAGACTTTCTACATATAGTTTTACTTTTTACAATAACATTTTCTTAATGTATATTTTTATAGCATAATTAAAACAAAATGTAATATACTCCATTAGGCATCAAAGGAGAACACAAATCATTGCAAGAAGAGAATGCTTAACCTTCACTTGAATGTGAATGCAAACAATTTAATTCTGTGAGAGATAATAATTGCAATATATTACTGTATATACCACTAAACAATGTGTTGAACAAAAAATGACAAATAATAAAACAATAATACTACACAACCAGAGAAGCAGAAATGCTTGAATATGTAGAAATTAGCTAAAGTTATCTATGTGAACAAAATGAAAAAAACTTATATGGGTAACTCATGAACTCAAAGAATTAAAGCTTTACCTTTCCAAACTGACTTGCTTTGAGATCCAAACAATTATGAACCGGGGGTTACAACCCTATATAGGGAAACACTGCCCTAAAGTTAATTGTTACACTGTGGTACTAATGCAGATGTGACATCTTCAAAAATACTTCAACACATCCCACCTTAGTTAATCTAGACCAGTGGTGCACATCTCAGGCCTATGAGGGACTCAACAGTCCATATAAAGATAAATCTGAAATAATGAAACTGTGTAACTAACCTGGGCACAATCAGAGAGTTGCTCAATACAAAAGTAGAGAGAAACTGAAATTCCGAACTGCTGACGGTCCTTGTAAAACCAAATTGCTCAGCATTGATCTACATCAATGATTCTCAAATCTCCCCTCAGGACCCACAAGACAGGCTGTGATTGTGATTTAACATTGGGTGAACACAGGAAGAGCTATTAGTGTTCAACAGACTCTAATTGCTTTAGCTGTATTCAAACAGTGCTAAACCGAAATAATGGCCTGTCTGGTGGGTCCTGAGGAGAGGTTTGAGAACCACGAACCTAAACCTTGGCATAGCAATCATAACTCCACAAATATGCATGAACAGTAGCGTGTGTTAGTATAGAACTTGCTAACACTGTTTAAATTAAATATCCAACTAGGAAGAGTTTTCTTGTTTCTTAAATACAGGTCAATAGATTAGCAGCAACTCCATTAGAATTATTGTGACAATCACATATAATAGTTGTCAAACTACGAATCGTCGTCACGCTTTGCAAGCTCGCAAGAACTGCGTCCCCTATGGAAGGTGGAGGCTCCAACATCGGCTGCAATGAGCCGTAGGCATTGTGTTTTTTACACCTCTCCAAATTCAGCCTCTTTGGATAAGTTGCTCTTTCAGACCATCAGTCGCATTAAATTCAAAGCCTGTAGCGGCAACAGTACACCTGCAAAGCCTGCGGGCTTAAAATTATGTGTAGTTACAGAGCTATTACATTCAACCATGCTGTGACCATCGGGCCGTAGACGCAAGCCCGTAAACCCGTTCCATGCACGCCAGCTGTCATGGGGCTGGCCGAGATGCGATCGTCCGTTACCATCAGATCGCAGTATAACATAGTGCCACACAGGCCTCTCAGCCAATAGAAAGCAGTCTAGTCGCAGATGATTGACACAAGGAGATTATAAATTTGCGTTCCACCCACCCATGCGTTGACTGTGTTGTATTTTCTGATGAAGTAGCACGCAGGTCCCGGAGTTGAAGGTTGATTCTAAATAGAGAAAGAGTGCCAGTGGTAGTATTTTGAGAGCAGTAATCTGGGTTTTGTTCATTTATATTATATTATATATATACTAGCGACTTGCCCGTCAAAAATGACGGGGCAATAAAAAATGTGTTGAAATGCTGTTTGTCACACAATGTGAGTGTACTGTGTGCCTCAACTATATAGACCCCTATAACGCACTAATAAATGCATGTAACAACACTATAAGTGCCATGCAGGACCCTCATGACACAAAGTGTAAGCACTACACCATTTTAACCCGGTCTCTTATGGGGGTCTATACAGACCCTTATAAGCCTCTATTTAACCCATTAGTCCCATAAGGGTATTTAAAGACCCTCATGGGACAGTTAGAAGCCTAACATTACCCCGTAAGTGCTATGAGGGATCTCCAGTACCCTCATGATACTAAGTACAAACACTACACTGCACTAAACCCACCCCAATAAACCATTAAATCTAAACTAACACCCCTCTACACTAACCTATTAACACCTAAACTACCTACCTAGTCTACCTACCTACCCCCTAATAAACCCCATAACTCTAATTACAGAAAATAAAAAAACCTAAGTCACAAAAAATAAAAAATATACATTGCAGAAAATAAAAAAAACCTAAGTCACAAAAAATAAAAAATATACATTACAGAAAATAAAAAACCTGTCACCCAAAAAAAAGGAACATTACAGAAAAAAAAAAAAAATACAACCCCCCCCCCCACTACAGAAAAAAAAATGACACACCTGAAAAGGAAATACATATAGAATACAATACAATACAATTCAAATAAAATAAAATACAATACCCCCCTATCCTCTTCCCCTCGGCATCATCCTCTTCTGCCCTGGCTGGACCCTGGAACAATCCGCTCTCTGAAAAAAAACAACCTCCCTGACCACCCTGACGCTAATAAGTCTCCTACAGAGTTTCCAGAAGCAAATTGTCAATGGCGGCTTTTGATTGGCTGAAAATGCTGTCTATCAAATTCAGCCAATCAGAAGCGCCAATGTGTGAGCTAATCAGAAAAGGATACACCCTAAAATCCCACTCTGATTGGACAATGCACCTGTCAATATTTATTTAAACCAATCAGAAGGCTTTATTGCCATCAGCCAATAACAATGGGATACACCCCCACGGGGTGATTGGCTGAATACATCTGCACCTTCTCATTGGCTGTAATACTGATTGACAATCAGAAGGCACAAATGCCTTCAGCCAATCACTTGTGGGGGTTTAGCCCATTGTGATTGGCTGTTGTCACTGCAACCAATCATAATACGCAGATGCCTCCAGCCAATCACCCTGTGGGGTGTAGACCCATTGTGATTGGCTGAAGGCATCTGCGCCTTGTGATTGGTTTAAATAAAGATTGACATGTGCATTAGCCAATCAGAGTGGGATTTTGGGGTGAATCCCATTCTGATTGGCTCACACATTGGCGCCTTCTGATTGGCTGAATTTGATTGACAGTGTTTTCAGCCAATCACAAGCCCCCAATGAAAATTTTCTACTGGAAAATTCTGTAGGAGGCTTATTAGCGTCGGGGAGGTCAGCGAGTGCGAATCTCCATTGTTTTTTTTTTTAAGTATTCTTAATTATTTTATTTTGTGGTTAGAATTAGGGCTTCTGTATGTAGATAGCATTTATTGTATGTTAGATGGGGGTATGTATTTTAGATAGTTAGGATTTATTGTATATTATATAGTATTTATTGTATGTTAGATAGAGGTATGTATTTTAGATAGTTAGGATTTATTGTATATTATATAGTATTTATTGTATGTTAGATAGGGGTATGTATTTTAGATAGATAGGATTTATTGTATGTTAGATAGGGTATGTATTTTAGATAGTTATGATTTATTGTATATTAGATAGTATTTATTGTATGTTAGATAGGGGTATGTATTTTAGATAGATAGGATTCATTGTATATTAGATAGATTGGGGGGTGTATTTTAGATAGATAGGATTTATTGTATATTAGATAGGATTGATTGTTTGTTAGATAGATAGATAGATAGATAGATAGATAGATAGATAGATAGGGGTTTATTTTTATTGTATAGTATGTATTCTATAAGTATTTCCTTTTCAGGAGTGTAATTTTCTTTTTTTTCTGTAGTGGGGGGTTGTAATGTATTTTTTTTTTTTCTGTAATGTTCCTTTTTTTGTGACCGATTTTTTTATTTTCTGTAGTTAGAGTGGTGGGGATTTTTATTAGGAGGTAGGTAGGTAGTGTAGGTAGGTAGTGTAGGTGTTAATAGGTTAGTGTAGAGGGGGTTAGTTTAGATTTAATTGCTTATTGGGGGGTATAGTGCAGTGTAGTGTTTGTACTTAATGTTATGAGGGTCCTTGAGGACCGTCATGGCACTTATGTGGTTAATGTTAGGGTTGTAACTGCCCCATAAGGGTCATAATATACCCTTATGGGACTGATGGGGTTAAATAGAGGCGTTTGAGGGTCTGTATTGACCCTCATGAGTGACAGGGTTATTTATTGGCTTATGGGGGTCTGTATTGACCCCCATGAGTGACAGGGTTAATTAGGGGTTTATGGGGGTCTGTATTGATCCTCATGAGTGATGGGGTTAATTAAGTGCGTATGGGGGTCTGTATTGACCCCCATGAGTGACAGAGTTAATTAATGTATTATGGGGGTCTGTATTGACCCCCATGATTGCCAGGTGTATTTGTTGGCTTATGGGGGTCTGTATTGAACCCCATGAGTGACAGGGTTAATTATGGGTTCATGGGGGTCTGTATTGACCCCCATGAGTGACCAGGCTAATAAAGTGCTTATGGGAGTCTGTATTGACCCCCATGAGTGACAGGGATAATTAAGTGCTTATAGGGGTCTGTATTGACCCCCATGCGTGACAAGGTTATTTACGTGCTTAGGGGGTCTGTAGTGACCCCCATGAGTGACAAGGTTAATTAAGTGCTTATGGGGGTCTGTATTGACCCCCATGAGTGACAGTGTTAATTAGGGTTTATGGGGTCTGTATTGACCCCCATGAGTGAGGGGGTTAATTAAGTGCTTATGGGGGTCTGTATTGACCCCCATGAGTGACAGGGTTAATTAAGTGCTTATGGTGGTCTGTATTGACCCCCTTGTGGGACAGGGTTAATTAATGTATTATGGGGGTTTGTATTGACCCCCATGAGTGACAGGGTTAATTAGGGGTTTATGGGTGTCTGAATTGACCCCTAATGAGTTAGGAGGTATAATTAAGTGCTTATGGGGGTCTGTATTTACCCCCTTGAATGACAGGGCTAATTAAGGGTTTATGGGTGTCTGTATTGACCCCCATGCGTGACAGAGTTAATTAAGTGCTTAGGGGGTCTGTATTGACCGCCATGAGTGACAGGGTTAATTAAGTGCTTACAGGGGTCTGTATTGACCCCCATGAGTGACATGGTTAATTAGGGGTTTATGGGTGTCTGTAGTGGCCCCCCATGAGTGACAGGGTTAATTAAGGCCTTATGGGGGTCTGTATTGACCCCCATGAATGACAGGGTTAATTAAGGGTTTATGTTCGTCTGTAGTGACCGCCGTGAGTGAGGGGGTGAATTAAGTGCTTATGGGGGTCTGTATTGACCCCCATGAATGACAGGGTTAATTAGGGGTTTATGGGCGTCTGTAGTGTCCCCCGTGAGTGAGGGGGTTAATTAAGTGCTTATGGGGGTCTGTATTGACCCCCATGAGTGACAGGGTTAATCAGGGGGTTATGGTTGTCTGAATTGACCCCCAATGACTGAGGGGGTTTATTTAAGTGCTTATGGGGGTCTGTATTGACCACCATGAGTGACAGAGTTAATTAATATATTATGGGGGTCTGTATTGACCCCCATGATTGCCAGGTTTATTTGTTGGCTTATGGGGGTCTGTATTGACCCCCATGAGTGACAGAGTTAATAATGGGTTCATGGGGGTCTGTATTGACCCCCATGATTACCAGGGTTATTTGTTGGCTTATGGGGGTCTGTATTGACCCCCATGAGTGACAGGGTTAATAATGGGTTCATGGGGGTCTGTATTGACCCCCATGATTACCAGGGTTATTTATTGGTTTATGGAGGTCTGTATTGACCCCCATGAGTGACCAGGCTAATTAAGTGCTTAAGGGAGTCTGTATTGACCCCCATGAGTGACAGGGTTAATTAAGGGCTTATAGGGGTCTGTATTGACCCCTGTGCGTGACAGGGTTATTTACGTGCTTAGAGGGTCTGTAATGACCCCCATGAGTGACAGGGATAATTAAGTGCTTACGGGGGTCTGTATTGACCCCCATGATTGACAGGGTTAATTAGGGGTTTATGGGTGTCTGTAGTGACCCCCATGAGTGACGGGGTTAATTAAGTGCTTATGGGGGTCTGTATTGACCCCCATGATTGACAGTGTTAATTAGAGATTTATTGGGTCTGTATTGACTCCCATGAGTGACAGGGTTAATTAAGTGCTTATGGGGGTCTGTATTGACCCCCATGAATGACAGGGTTAATTAGGGGTTTATGGGCGTCTGTAGTGTCCCCCGTGAGTGAGGGGGTTAATTAAGTGCTTATGGGGGTCTGTATTGACCCCCATGAGTGACAGGGTTAATCAGGGGGTTATGGGTGTGTGTAGTGACCCCCATGAGTGACGGGGTTAATTAAGTGCTTATGGGGGTCTGTATTGACCCCCATGATTGACAGTGTTAATTAGAGATTTATTGGGTCTGTATTGACTCCCATGAGTGATGGAGTTAATTAAGTGCTTATGGGGGTCTGTATTGACCCCCATGAGTGACAGGGTTAATTAAGTGCTTATGGGGGTCTATATTGACCCCCATGCGGGACAGGGTTAATTAAGTGCTTATGGGGGTCTGTATAGACCCCCATGCGGGACAGGGTTAATTAATGTATTATGGGGGTTTGTATTGACCCCCATGAGTGACAGGGTTAATTTGGGGTTTATGGGTGTCTGAATTGACCCCCAATGAGTGAGGGGGTTTTATTAAGTGCTTATGGGGGTCTGTATTTACCCTCTTGCATGACAGGGCTAATTATGGGTTTATGGGGGTCTGTATTGACCCCCATGAGTGAAAGG
The DNA here is from genome assembly GCA_027410445.1 of Discoglossus pictus. Classification (NCBI taxonomy): domain Eukaryota; kingdom Metazoa; phylum Chordata; class Amphibia; order Anura; family Alytidae; genus Discoglossus; species Discoglossus pictus. The sequence continues at coordinate 268,277,626 of CM050164.1, forward strand.
GTTAATTAGGGTTTATGGGGCCTGTATTCACCCCCATTAGTGAGGGGGTTAATTAAGTGCTTAAGGGGTCTGTATTGACCGCCATGAGTGACAAGGTTAATTAAGTGCTTATGGGGGTCTGTATTGACCCCATGAGTGACAGTGTTAATTAGGGTTTATGGGGTCTGTATTGACCCCCATGAGTGAGGGGGTTAATTAAGTTCTTATGGGGGTCTGTATTGACCCCCATGCAGGACAGGGTTAATTAAGTGCTTATGGGGGTCTGTATTGACCCCCATGCGGGACAGGGTTAATTAAGTGCTTATGGGGGTCTGTATAGACCCCCATGCGGGACAGGGTTAATTAATGTATTATGGGGGTTTGTATTGACCCCCATGAGTGACAGGGTTAATTTGGGGTTTATGGGTGTCTAATTTTGACCCCCAATGAGTGAGGGGTTTTTATTAAGTGCTTATGGGGGTCTGTATTTACCCTCTTGCATGACAGGGCTAATTATGGGTTTATGGGGGTCTGTATTGACCCCCATGAGTGAAAGGGTTAATTAAGTGCTTATGGGGTTCTGTATTGACCCCCATGCGTGACAGGGTTAATTAAGTGTTTAAGGGGTCTGTATTGACCGCCATTAATGACAGGGTTAATTAGGGTTTATGGGGCCTGTATTCACCCCCATTAGTGAGGGGGTTAATTAAGTGCTTAAGGGGTCTGTATTGACCGCCATGAGTGACAAGGTTAATTAAGTGCTTATGGGGGTCTGTATTGACCCCATGAGTGACAGTGTTAATTAGGGTTTATGGGGTCTGTATTGACCCCCATGAGTGAGGGGGTTAATTAAGTGCTTATGGGGGTCTGTATTGACCCCCATGTGGGACAGGGTTAATTAAGGGTTTTTGGGGGTCTGGATTGACCCCCCATGTGTGACAGGGTTAATTAAGTGCTTATGGGGGTCTGTATTGACCCATATGAGTGACAGGGTTAATTAATGTATTATGGGGGTTGTATTAACCCCCATGAGTAACAGGGTTAATTTGGGGTTTATGGGTGTCTGAATTGACGCCCAATGAGTGAGGGGGTTTCATTAAGTGCTTATGGGGGTCTGTATTTACCCCCTTGCATGACAGGGCTGATTAAGGGTTTATGGGGGTCTGTATTGACCCCCATGAGTGACAGGGTTAATTAAGTGCTTATGGGGGTCTGTATTGACCGCCATGAGTGACAGGGTTAATTAAGTGCTTATGAGGGTCTGTATTGACCCCTATGAGTGACAGTGAAAATTAGGGTTTATGGGGTCTGTATTGACCCCCATGAGTGAGGGGGTTAATTAAGTGCTTATGGGGGTCTGTATTGACCCCCATGAGTGACAAGGTTAATTAAGTGCTTATGAGGGTCTGTATTGACCCCCATGAGTGACAGTGTTAATTAGGGTTTATGGGGTCTGTATTGACCCCCTTGAGTGAGGGGGTTAATTAAGTGCTTATGGGGGTCTGTATTGACCCCCATGAGTGACAGGGTTAATTAAGTGCTTATGGGGGTCTGTATTGACCCCCATGCGGGACAAGGGTTAATTAATGTATTATGGGGGTCTGTATTGACCCCCATGATTGCCAGGTTTATTTGTTGGCTTATGGGGGTCTGTATTGACCCCCATGAGTGACAGGGTTAATAATGGGTTTATGGGGGTCTGTATTGACCCCCATGATTACCAGGGTTATTTATTGGTTTATGGAGGTCTATATTGACCCCCATGAGTGACCAGGCTAATTAAGTGCTTAAGGGAGTCTGTATTAACCCCCATGAGTGACAGGGTTAATTAAGGGCTTATAGGTGTCTGTATTGACCCCTGTGCGTGACAGGGTTATTTACGTGCTTAGAGGGTCTGTAATGACCCCCATGAGGGACAGGGTTAATTAAGTGCTTATGAGGGTCTGTATTGACCCCCATGAGTGACAGTGTTAATTAGGGTTTATGGGGTCTGTATTCACCCACATGAGTGAGGGGGTTAATTAAGTGCTTAAGGGGTCTGTATTGACCGCCATGAGTGACAAGGTTAATTAAGTGCTTATGGGGGTCTGTATTGACTCCCATGAGTGACAGTGTTAATTAGGGTTTATGGGGTCTGTATTGACCCCCATGAGTGAGGGGGTTAATTAAGTGCTTATGGGGGTCTGTATTGACCCCCATGCGGGACAGGGTTAATTAAGGGTTTTGGGGGTCTGGATTGACCCCCCATGTGTTACAGGGTTAATTAAGTGCTTATGGGGTTCTGTATTGACCCCCATGAGTGACAGGGTTAATTAATGTATTACGGGGGTTTGCGTTGACCCCCATGAGTGACAGGGTTAATTTGGGGTTTATGGGTGTCTGAATTGACCCCCAATGAGTGAGGGGGTTTCATTAAGTGCTTATGGGGGTCTGTATTTACCCCCTTGCATGACAGGGCTAATTAAGGGTTTATGGGGGTCTGTATTGACCCCCATGAGTGACAGGGTTAATTAAGTGCTTATGGGGGTCTGTATTGACCGCCATGAGTGACAGGGTTAATTAAGTGCTTATGAGGGTCTGTATTGACCCCTATGAGTGACAGGGATAATTAGGGTTTATGGGGTCTGTATTGACCCCCATGAGTGAGGGGGTTAATTAAGTGCTTATGGGGATCTGTAGTGACCCCTATGAGTGACAAGGTTAATTAAGTGCTTATGAGGGTCTGTATTGACCCCCATGAGTGACAGTGTTAATTAGGGTTTATGGGGTCTGTATTGACCCCCATGAGTGAGGGGGTTAATTAAGTGCTTATGGGGGTCTGTATTGACCCCCATGAGTGACAGGGTTAATTAAGTGCTTATGGGGGTCTGTATTGACCCCCATGCGAGACAGGGTTAATTAATGTATTATGGGGGTTTGTATTGACCC